>JAMPIV010020612.1:307500-688639 GCA_024509875.1 Oreohelix idahoensis
TACATGATACACATTAATTATGTACAGGTGTAGGTATTATAAATGATAATAAAAAACACAATCATTATATATGATGTAGGCATATTCTCCTACAAGTTTATAGTAAGTTTACCTACCATCTAAGATTAATACAAGCCAGATTTTGACTCGACTAGTGAAGCAAGTTTGACCGGCATGCAGGTATGCAGGAATCAATCTTGACAACTTTCTCTTCTACCGTCTGTCGTTCGAACTGGCCTTCGTGTTTGTGTGTGTATTTGAATAAAATGCGCCCCCATATATAGGTCAACGCAGATAACTGCCAGTGTGTAAGGAACCCTTTTGATTGGTTCTCGGCGTTTTTGCCTTTTTAATTGCTAACGTTTTCGTACTTTCCGTGACCGAGTTCCGAAATTTTAGGCCTAAGTTTTTCTGTCTTGGAGTGAACTTGACTTCGTGTAATTTATTCTGTCTCAGAGTCTGTTAAACGTGGATTGGCTGTAGTATTAATAAAGAAGTGGGTTTACACCACGACATCAATGTTATTTTATCACAAACCTCTCTACACTGTCCACGAGTTTTTCAAATTACCTCCACTATACGAGTATGCGTTGATATGCACCAATGTAGATGTTTGTTACACCGTGTGGTTTATTAGACGACGAGTAATTACAGCTGCACTCTTGCTCATGTAGTAGTGAGAACGCTTGGGAAAATCTAGTGTCAACAAACCGTTGACATTTGTCTCAGGAAAATGTATGCTTGCTGATCTTGAAAAGGCGCTGACTAGATTGGAGTTCTTCACGAAATGCTGAAGCTTGCTTTAATGAATGTACGACGTGCAATCCACAATTAGAGTAGATGAATTTACGTCATGCACTGAGCTACCGAACTTGGTGTAGGCTATCAGCTTTCGAGTTATTCGGAATGGATATATGGATTTATATATATTTATACATATGAGTAAATGCGAGAGCACTTGTTCTTGATATCTTATCAAATCAATTTGTGAATATGAGATCTTCATATACAGACTCATCAGTTTGTGAGTATGTATTCTTGATTCAGGAATTAGTTTTTTGAGTGAAGGGAACTTGATAACTAGGAGCATCAACTTGTGAATGCTTTAGCTTGACTCAGGCGATAAGATTTTGAGTGAGTTGAACTTGATATTAATATTTGTATGCGAATCAGCTTGTGAGCACTTGATAACCAGGTGAATAAAATGCTACGGCACCAACGTTCCCAAACACGGGCGTGGATATCTTCCTTGTAACTTAGGAAGTGTATGATGTCCTATTTTGTGAATTCTGCTATCCCAGTGTACGCTTTGCTAGCTTCTTTCCGATTAGACGTCAAACACGTACTGTGAAGCCTCAAATTTCTGTAAATTCCTTAAGAACACATTTGAAATTAAATTCCACTGGAATGAAACAAAAATCCAAGAATGGAACAGGCTGTGAATAAGCTAGGCTCTAAAAAAACTACTCCACTATTCGCCGATGGTGTTGTAACTCCGTATTGACTTCTGGCGAGCGTGTCGTTTTAATTCTGGATTGTCAATGTGTGACAAATCTGGGACTGTATCCACTGACTACGCCCCTTCCTCCACTAATTCGTCCTCCATCTTTTCCCGCGATGTCTGCGTGCTCGCGTGCAATGTCAAGCCCGTCAATCGCTAAAAATGGGTGGGATCTCCTAACCAACTCTTCGCCACCTTGTTGGGTGTTCGGGGACGAGACAAACCATGGTTTGGAATTAACCGCCCTATACAGAAATTATCCGCCCTTGTCACCAAGTCCAAATCTTTTTTGCTGCTTGAGTGATCCCCTTGTGCCGCTTGCCTGGCGTGCCAACGCTGTTACGTTGTTGCCTGGCTGTTTTCTTTAATGTCTTCTTTCATTGTCCCACCACGTAGATACGATCTAAGTTTCTATGCCGCTCTTAAAGTCTATCATCTGGTAAAAACCCTCCAGTGCGTCTCGCGAGTCCTTTGTTTTCGACCGCCAGCGGCTGGCCTGCCATTCTGTTTTCTTTTAAATGTGGTGACACTTGCTTTTTTTTTAAACAGAGAATTAAACACTCAAACGAGTTATTATCTTTTGCAAAAGTGGCTATCTACTACACCAAACAAGAACTTGTCTAACGAGACAAGTGTGTTCCAAAAGATAGGGTAAGGTTGGGAAATATCAAAGGTGATTAAAGTTACACTTAAGTAAAAGCCGGGATTAGGAAAGATTACTTGAAAAATGATGAAAGAGCAAATACGGGAGAGAACTAAAATAAGAATGGTGATGAAAAAGGTAAACGACTAAATAGAAAGGAACACTTTATCACACACCTCAAGGACGCATCATCCCCATAGTCAGTTATGACTGGAGGAGGCTACTGCTTTTTACTAATGTGGCGCTATGTTCATGAGTGTAGCTGGGGAAATATATCAATGTGTGACCTTGTAATGCGCAGCAATGTTCAAATGTGGGACTAAGACATATGAGTCTGTTTAAATATGTGACCTAGTAATGAGCAGCAATGTGTAAGTGTGTGACCGAGAGATATCAGTCTGTTTAAATGTGTGACCTAGTAATATGTAGTTGTGTTCAAGTGTGTGACTGAGTAATGTGGGGCTATTTTTAAGTGTGCCTTCTAAACAATGTTTGAGCATGTGACCTAGCAAGATTGTGCTGTGTACAGATGTTTGGTTTTGGTTTGGTTTGGTTTCGTTTTAAAGACTATCTTCATTCATTCATAATCCTCCACTCCCAATGGAGCATAGGCCTTCAACAAACACATGCCAAGTTCTCCTGTCACGCGCCATCATCTCAAGTTCTTTCCACGTTCTCCTCATCATTTTCACATCTGTTTCCAGCTCTTTTCTCCATGTGCTTCTTGGTCTACCTCTGCCTCTCTTGCCCTGGGGGTTCCAGAACAAGGGCTGCCTTGTAATGCTATCAACAGGTTTCCTCAGTGTGTGTCCTATTTATCGCCATCGTCTTCTTCTCATCTCTTGTTCCACTGGCACTTGTCTAGTTCTTGTCATCAGTTCCACGTTGGTAACCTTGTCATACCATTTCAATCCCTCTATTCTACGGTAGCACCCATTTATGAAAGTCTGTAGCTTTTTGGTGGTTGTCTTTGTTGTTCTCCATGTCTCAGAGCCATACAATAGGACTGACTTCACATTTGAGTTGAAGATTTTTTTTTTTCGTGTTGGATCCAATTTCTCTCGATCTCCATATATTTCCCAATGCAATGAAAGCTTCTCTTGCTTTTTGTATTCTTATTTTGATATCACTTTCTGTCCCTTTAACTTTTTTTTATATTGCTGCCAAAGTATGTTTACGATTCTACATCTTGTATTGGTGTTTCTTCAAGTTCAGCCCTGTTATCATTACCTGCATTTATTCTCATTATTTTTGTCTTTTCCCTGTGTATTTTCAGACCCAATTGCTGTGACCTCTCATCGAGTGTTTTCAGTTTGTCCTGCATCTGATTATGGGACAGAAGAGCCAAGTCATCAGCAAAATCCAGATCATCCAACTGATTAGTCAGAGTCCACTGGATTCCATTACAGTTGTATGTTGCCGATGATCTCATAACCCAGTCTATTGCTAGTAAGAAAAGAAATGGAGACAAGAGGCATCCCTGTCGCACTCCTGTTCTTATCCCAAACGGTTCTGTAAGCTGTCCTTCGTGAAGAACTCTGCATGTCATGTCTTCATATATTTTCTTTATTAAATTAATGATCTTCAGGGGAACTCCATAATGCCTCATCAATTTCCAAAGTGATTCTCTGTCTACACTGTCAAATGCCCTTTCGTAGTCCACAAATCCGATGAATAGTGGTGAATTCCATTCCAGACTTTGTTCAACTATTATTCTCAAAGTGGCTATCTGATCTGCACATGATCTGTTTTGTCGAAAACCTGCTTGTTCATCTCTCAGTTTCTTGTCTATGGACTCTTTTAATCTCTCAAGGATAATCCTGTTTAATACATTTCCTGGCACTTATAGTAACATTATTCCTCTACAATTTGTGCACTCTTGTAAATTTCCCTTCTCAGGCAACTTAACCAGATATCCTTCCTTCCATTCTGCTGGTATCTCTTCCTTTTCCCAGACTTTACCAAGTAATTTATATAAAATCTCTGTAGCCGGTGTCGATATCTGCTTTGATTGCCTCTGATGGAATGCCATCAGGTCCAGACGCTTTTCGATCTCTTAGAAGCTTTATGGCTTTCTTTATTTCTTCCTTCGTTGGTCTTTCAGCGTTAATTTGTAGCTCTTCTTCTGCTGGCTGGATGTCCGGGGGGTTTTGTGGAGCATGTCTATTGAGAAGGTCCTCAAAATATTCTGTCCACCTCTTCATTTGCTCTTGTATATTGCTGAGCAGTTTTCCATTCTTGTCTTTTATGAGACAACTTGTTTGCTTGTATTTCCCTGTTAGCTTCTTTGTGCTGTTATTCAGTTCTCTCATATTTCCTTTGGCTGCAGCATCTTCTGCCTCTCTTGCCAACTCCTCAATATACTTCCTTTTGTCTCTTTTGATACCTCTTTTTACTTCTTTGTTTGCTTCTGTGTACGCTTCTTGAGCCTTGACTTTGGAACTTCTGGTTTTGCTTGTGTTTAAATTGCTTTCTTGTTTTTTTTTTCTGTCTTATATCTTATTGATGGTTTCTGTTGTTATCCATGCTTTTTGTTGTCGTTCCCTTTCCCCCAGTATTTCTTCACATGTCTCATTCCATACAGTTTTGATTTGCTGCCAATAGTCTTCTGTATTCTCTACATCTTCCAGCTGTTGGAGCACTTGGAATTTGTTGGATATTGTGACCGCAAATTTGTTCTTGTTTCTTGATTTCTTAGATGTCCTACATTAAATTGTTGTCTATAATTTTGCATTGTTGCATATCTCTTGAGTTTCATTTTTACTTTGGCTATCAGAAGGTGGTGATCTGATGCCACATCTGCTCCTCTATATACTTTTACATCCTGCAATAATGATCTAAAGTTCTTGTTTATGCATATATGATCAATCTGATTTTCTGTTCTATGGTCTGGTGATATCCATGTTGCCTTGTGTATTCTCTTATGTGGAAACATACTTCCTCCTATAGCCAGTTGATTTGCATTGCACACGGACACCACCATCAGTGCTCCGATCTCGTTCCTTAGATCACACAAGGAGGATCCCAGCACAGTGCACGTACTCCGTAGCACCAGCTAGAATCCCAATGTTTGTATATGGGAATCACACAGATGTGTGACGGAATAATGTGGTACTAAGTATGAACGTGTGACTAAGTGATATTAGGCTCATTTCTGTGTGTAACTTGGTAATGAAGGGCTATATACAAGTGTATGGCTGAGTGATGTGAGAATATATCTGAGTGTGAGGCCTAGTAATGTAGGGTTATGGTTGAGTGTCTGATTGAGTAATGTGGGGCTACGCACTAGCGTGTGACTGAGTTATGTACGTCTTTTTATAAGCATATGACAGACAGAATGATGTTAGGTTATATACAGAATGACGAGTATTGTGAGTTTTTCTTTTTATACTGTGTAATGTGGTGTTATGTACAAATGTTTCACTGAGTAAGATATATATATATATATATATATATATATAATTAAAGAATGTTAGAATCACGTCTTAAAAATTCGAGTTAGAACAGTTTTTGTTTTTGTCGTTTTGTTTCACGAATGAAGTTTTTTTTTGGTACCATTTCCTGTTTTTAAAATATAAACAAAAGATCCTGGAGATAGTATCACTAATGATGCTACAGGAGGTGATCTTGGACAACTTTGAATTCTTCCCTCACTTTTCACAGGTAGCCCACGGTACATGCATGAAAGGACACAAGATGCGACGACATATGTACGCAACTACGGTCGCCCAGATCTATTTATTATTTTCACTTGCAATGCAATGTGGAAGGAAATTCTAGATGAACTACTCGCTGCTCAAACATACATCCATAGACATGATCTTACTGCTAGGGTTTTCTGTCTAAAAGTGATGAATGTGACGGTTTTGCCTCCCCTGCTTTGCAGTAGTGGTCCAACAGTGGCCAAAACTCAAGAGTATCTATTATAGGCTTAAATGGAGTCTATTTTTACACAAGATTACTCTTGGCAGAAATGTCGATAGAAGAAAAGCTTCTATCACATGGGAGTCTTCATAAGATATTCAGATAAGCGAAAACAATGCTGGCTGTCGCTAAGCACGTTAATTCTATAATCTGCCGACACTTTTATGAAGAATTTAGCAATGGTTTATTCTAGCTCGTTAAGCCCCCACCGCTGAGTTAATCAGTGGAATTATAATAATAATAATAATTATATATATATATATATATATATATATATATATATATATATATATATATATATATATATATATATATATATATATATATATATATATATATATATATATATATATATATATAGCTCTGTTTAGAGTGTGTGTTTAGTAACTTTGACTGAGAAAAACATGTAGTACATTTAAAAGGATTAAATCGAAGTTAAATTTGTAACATTACAAATAACAAAATTTAATAATCACTTTAAGTTTTAACAGTTGGAAAATAAATTGAATAGTTATGGAAAAGGTTTCATCACTTGATTGGGATTTAAATGAATAAAGGAGGTCACTTTTGGCAGCGGATATTTTCACTTAGCTGCCTATGGTAGTTTCTTCTCCCGCTGGGTCAGTTCCTTCCACTCTGCTCTCGCTCGTCTCTGGTCAAAGTTCCCAGAACGTTCAAGAAGTAACGGCTAAGTTGGTTCTGCGTCTGTCTATAAGACCCTTTTATGATGGCGTCTCGCAAAACGTCAGTCTACTTCTACCTTCACTTGGTTCCAGAGATAGTACTTTCTGCTGGTACCACCAATAAGCCAATCCTGGCTACAGACTTGTTTGCTCAGATGAATAAAAGAGACGAATTGTTCTCTTACACGCTGATGTCTTTAATTTTGCAATAGATTCCCTTCTTCTGACTCTGTGTTTTTTCAGTTTCCTAGTCCCGGTGTTCCTTATTAAAATTTGAAACAGATTTCTTGTGCTTTGCAAGTCTTATCTGGTTCTCCAATAAAAGGTCCGGTTAACAAATAGGAATTATAAATATAGTCTTCACTCTGGTGAGGTCTGGTGTCTTGGCGAGCTTGAAATTCACAGTGAGATAAATCTGCAAAAATGGTCAGGCTATATTCCCCTCAATGTTGTTATGAATCTAATCAGAAAGATCCAATCATTTCAAACAGGTCGGGTTTGTGGCACTTTCAAAATATTTCCTACATGGAAAAATTTTGCAAAAGGTCACGTCTCCCATATATGGTAATATGATGTCTTGCATACACTCTCACAAACACATTTGTAGACTCATATTGTCTAAAATGTAATTGTCGTGAAGTCTGAATCACAACACGTCATTCTGACCAAACGGCGCACCATACTTTGTGAAAACTGTATGATAGATGGACCAATTGAATTGCACCTTCATGCAGTGTTTACAAAAACGTACTAGCCTAACATGGCGATCTCAAATCTGTGCAAACCAATTGGGGATGGCATTAAGCTACAGCATTGTGAGCGAAGTACCCCCTGGAAGAGGTTAGTAATTTAACAATAGGAATGTGCATTTATAAATGTGTGCAAAGACTTCCACGGAAGGTATTATATTAATGGAGAAATCTCGAGTGGAATGCATCGAGACATTCGGCAAGACGTATATTTTGCTGTTTAGGTTACTCATAGGAAAAGATGGGAGTATGTAATTAAAAAACAATTAGCTAGAAAGTTGAAGACTAATCCATGGTGTATTTTGAGCCTAAGATGAAGGACATCGCTCCAGGAATAAAGAAGATAATTGAAATCATAGTTTTCAATATTTGCACATCTAGACAAATTATGCATACATTTTGGAAACGCAAACACAGTTCAGCAGTATTGTTTTCTGTGTCGCCGGATGTGACCTATATAAGACCCTGCCTCTTGCGAAACGAGGCCATTCAATTTTGAAAAATACAGTGAGCGCCAGAGTGTTAATGAAGATTGCCTTTGCCTTCTGTATCTGAGAGCAGACCATAAATAACCATTAACAGCTCGAGTGTATGTACTTGAGGGTAAGAAAGAATATATATATATATATATATATATATATATATATATATATATATATATATATATATATATATATATATATATATATATATATATATATATATATATATATATATATTTCTATTAATCAATTAAATTCTGCGTTAGGAAGTGTGTAGATGTGTTTTAAACTACTATGTAAATTATTGGAGGCAAAACTAAGCCTGTGTATATTCAAAAAAATTGAGAATGGTAGTGAAAGTGTGTTCATTGTTTTAGAAAAGCTTTTAATGAATTATTTCTTGAAGGAATGGACCACACACCAGGAACATAAGAAAAGATGAAGAGAATTACTTTACTATCTTGATTGAGATATTACTTAGTATTTTTACACAAGACCTAATAAATTTATGGAGGCGAATCATGGTCAAATGGCTCTAACTAAAGATTTGGAGAAAACTTGTATTCACAGTGAACTGGATTGTGTTGTTACTGATATATTACGTCCTGTGCGTCTGCTAGCCCACTGTCTGAAACTGTCTCTCACCCCCTATATCTGTGATAGTGGGATAGTGATAGACAATATAGTGGTTAATCCAATATGTTTCAGGTTATATCCTGTCATCCGAGTACACATTAAAGAGTCAGCCACTACTGAAGGAACTAGTAGTGCGAGCCACCCTTTGAGATCAGAGGGACAGCCATCCAGTATCCACTGCCTGGAGGAATCTCAGTTGATCTTTCCTTCCATGACAGAAGGGTGACAGGCTTCAATACAACAGATAAGTGGCCAAACAAGGCTACTGTCCAGAGTATCCCAGTATAACCACACTTAAAAGACAGATATTTATAATGAAGACATCTGGATGGTCATAGTTAAAGCCATTCATTACTGAAATTCAATAACTGTGAACTAAGATTGAGCCTAAAATATAAACAGTCAACAACCATAGTGAGTTTAGCTCAGAGAGAAGAACTTTCCTTTACCTTTAAAAACTTTAGCTAATTTAGAACTTTTTACCAGTGATTTTATTTACTTTATGTTGTAAACAAAAGTTTGAGTTCAGTGAAAGATTTTCACAAAGAAAAGAAAAAGTTGTATAAAATATATTGTAAATATTTGCCAACAGACTTACTTGAATAAATTAAGTTATGTTACAGTTCTTGTTGGTAAATAATTTAGTTAATACCCCTAGCAGAGCTAATAATATAAACAGAGGAGGATCTGGAGAGGAGCATTTAGGAACTTAGGGTAATACATTACCATCTTCCCTAGGAACTTATACAGCTTGATCCTACCTTTGATGTCCATACACCCTTACTCTTTTCAGAGAAGGGGGTATGACCAGTAAGACCAGTCTCTTATCTGGCACTATCCTGATATCACCTGATACAACTTTGTGTCCAGGATATTTATAATTTCAATAACATCTAACCTCTCGTGACAGTAATAAATCCATGATTACTTTTAACCAAGTGACCGGAAACGATTATATCACACTTGTCTGCCCACATGTGTCACACAGACAGTAATCTCGTTTTCTGTCGTACGAGTACGCAAACTCCGTGTCTTATCAGTGATTTAAGCCAATAGCGCAGACCGAGGTACGTGTTAATCTGCCGCACCTATAACCACAAATCTGGCTAGCACTCCTTGCACATGTGATATTTATCACCTACAGGGTGACTTGATAAAATCAAATATCCGCTACTTGGCAGAAAAATAAAGAAAGAAAGAAAGGTGCGATAATTGACAGCACCTAATAAAAATCAGTATCATAAATGTACCGATACTGCCGGAGAGAACCAAAGATCGATAGAGGTCGTCCATTTCGACACAATGAAATTAATGGATCTCATTACCAGTTTTCCCAAAATTTGTTACAGCTTGGAGAAGGAAGAATGCCTCTTGATAGTGATGTTAATTTTAACCCTGCTCATATCAACACAGTGGTCAAGTCAGTTGATGATCTGGTAACAAAGTTATTTCCAAACCTTGAACAAAATTATCTGAATCATATGTTTTTTTTTGTTTTTTTAATTAAAGTGTTTGCTACTTTTCTTTGTAGCACGCCTCTTTCAACCATCTACCATGTACATGGAGTTGTTGGTTATATCAGGACGTGTTTCCTTTATTGTAATATGTTTTTGTTTGTATTTATTTTATACTATATTATCTCTAGTCGGTATTTTTCCTTTTGTAGTTATAGTTCAACATGGTTTTTAAAAAAAAAGCCAAAATATGCTATTTTCTAAGTTAGTATGTTTTTAATTTTCACTGGATGGTTTATTTGGTTAATCTGTATGTATCTGGGGCGAGTCTTTCACCAGTTTGGCCTACTGGCTCAAATCCTTATTTGTTTTTTATATGTTAGCTTTAGTTTTTGTAATATAGTGTTTTATTAACTTTTGCATTTCTGAAGGGGTCTTTGTGCCTTATGAGATTTTCTACACTCATTTCTACCTTGTGGTTACTACAGTATGTCTTAATGTTTTGCCTCTGTTGGTCATATTTCTCGCAATCCACCAGAAAGTGTCTAATTGTGTTTGGTTCTTGACACTCTTGACATGTGGGTTCCTCAATCATGAAATATCCAGTTCCAAGCTTGAGCCTCAGCAATTTTTTATTAATTGATATTTTTAGTTCATCTTTTATTTGACATTTTTTGCTTGGTTTTTTAAGGATTTTATATGAGTGTCTTGCTTTTTTACTTTGGTCCCATGCTGTTATCCACTCTTTAGTTATTTCTTGAGCAATTAAGTTCTTAATTTCAAACTTCCCTAAGCCTACTTCAATTTTGTTATGGCTAGTTCTCCCCTCTTTGGCTTCTTTGTCTGCAAGCTCATTTCCTGCTATCCCCACATGTAATGGTATCCATGTTAGTGTTGCACTGCATCCTATAGTTTGTAGATATGTATTAACCTGTAGTATTTCCTCTATAATATCTGGCCTGCTACATTCATTTCTGTTTCTGATAGCTAGTACTGATGATAGGGAATCTGTGAGAATGGTTACTTTTTTTGGTGGATTTTCTGCAGCTATTTCTAATGCTTTTAGGATTGCCACTAATTCTGCTGTAAAGATGGATGTATTACCTGTTACTTTGTATCTTTTATAAATTTTTAATTTTGGTATTGCTATTCCTGCTCCTAATTGTCCTTCTTCATCTTTTGACCCATCTGTATATGTAGTTAGGCTATTATTTATATACCGTTCTATGTACTCTAGTGTTTTACTTTTTGCTGAGATTATGTCATTAGATTTGTTTATGATCTTTGATAAGTGGGAGTCAGTTTCTGGCACTTTTAATTCCCATGGTGGGATCTTTGCTTTATACTGAGCACTACTGTTTATCGCATTAAATAGGTCTGGGTATTGGTCCACTTCATCCATTGTTTTCCACCCTGACGGGTATCTATTATGGTTTAATGGAATGTGGCCTATGTACTGGTTACCCCTATCAAAGGTTTTGTGTGCTGGGTGAGTTGGATCTTTTGCCACTCTTGCCCAGTAACTGAATCTCAGTTCTTTTCTCCTTAGCTCCAGGGGTATAATGCCTAGCGCTACTTCTAGTGCCTCTGCTGATGTTCCCTTTGAGGCACCTGCTATTATTAACAGTGCCTGGTTTTGGACTGTGTCTAGTTTTTTCTTATTGCTTGGGGCGGCTGATGCATAGACAACACTGGCATAGTCAAGTTTGCCTCTAATAAATGATTTATAGAAGGTTAACATTGTCTTATTGCAGGCGCCCCAACCACTTCCTTTCATATATCTTAGCATGTTAATAAGTCCCCTACTGCTTTGCACTAATAGGTCTATGTGTTTGTTCCAGTTTAGTTGCTGGTCTAGTACCATACCAAGAAATCTAGTTGATTTTGCTGTGCATACTTTTTGCTCATTAATGTTTATGTCAATTATTTTGTTTTTAATTACACGCCCTCTACTGAAGATCATTCCTATGGTTTTTTTAACGTTTAGATTAAATCCCCACTTGTTCATCCAGTCAGATACTTTATCTATTTGTTTTTGTACTGTTTTATAGAGGAATGGGAGATTTCTTCCCGTTCTCCATATCGCAGCGTCATCTGCAAACTGAGATAGGTTGTTTTTTAAATCTTTAAACTCGTCGCCTAGGTCGTTGACCATAATCATAAAAATAGATGATGATATTACTGATCCCTGGGGAATTCCATTCTGTTGCTCACATACCTCAGATCTATCATTGTTTATTTGTACCGTGAAGTATCTATCCTGCAGGAAGTTTTCTAGATAATTGTAGGTTCTGCCTACTATACCTAATTTCCTGATTTTATGTAGTGCACCCTTATCCAAAACTCATCATATGCTCTTGCTACATCAAGAAATATTGCTACTGTCTTTTCATTCCTTTTGAAGCCTGTTTTAACATCATGTTCCAGCCTCAACAGTTGCTCTATTGTACTATGTTGGCTTCTAAAGCCTGCCTGGGTTGGACTGTACAAATTATGCTTTTCTAGATGAAATTTTAGTCTGCTGTTGACTATTGTTTCTAGAATTTTTTCCTAGATGCGATGTTAACGATATTGGCCTGTATGAGCTGACATCATGTGTTTCCTTATCTGGCTTTAGTATGGGGATGACTACTGCTGTCTTCCATGAACATGGTACGGTATTTTTCCCGTGTGCCAGATTTTGTTGTAGAGGGATGCAATCACTCTTAGAATTGTATTTGGTACCTTTTTGAGGATTTCATAGCTCAGAATGTCTTCCCCAGAGGTAGTATTGGTTTTTCCTGCTAAAGCTCTTTCTATTTCATCTACTGTAATATCTGCATTTAAATAATTAGCATCCTGTGTGGTGTCCATATTTTCCCCTTTTCATTTTTCTAGCAGTGTTTTCCGCCTATTTATTTCTGCCTTATCTAGGCTGTCTATTGAACTAGCCTGATAGAAGTATTTAGCTAGTATGTTGGCTTTTTCTCTATCTGTTTCAGCTCTCTCTGGTACCGGTATTTTAATTGTTGGGATTTTAAATTTCTTGTTGTTTCCTCCTTTAATTGCTTTTAGTTTTCTCCAAACTGTAGTTACTTGTGACCTATGGTTTAATGTTTGACAAAATGTTCTCCAACTCTTTTCTTTAGCTCTGAATATTATTTTATTTGTTTCATTTCTTACTTTTTTATAGTTTGTGTAATTCTCTTCAGTTTTGGCTTTTCTATACTTTTTCAGGGCCCTCTCCCTCAATTTTAGTTGTTCTGAACATCTGTCTGTCCACCATGGTACTGGATTTTTATCTTTGTTTCTTTTCCTATTTTTACCTTTTTGTGTTGGTTTTAAGTGTTCAGGCATATTCCTGTTTGGTATATATTTTATTGCTATTTTTAAAATCTCATTTGTTAGTTTTTCTGCAAATATATCTATACTGTTAGATTCAATTTGTTCTATGCTTAGTTTACTGAATCATAAGTGGCAATGTGAAAAAGCAATTCTTGGACCCAAAAATTTAGCTGTGAACAACATTAATAATGAACTGATAGTTTTGATACCCGAAAACTCTCTTACATACAAATCGGTTGACACTGTTGAGGATCTATCCGAGGTTGTGAATTATCCTACAGAATTTCTAAATTCGTTAGAACCACCAGGTCTTCCTCCTCATCTACTTCAGCTAAAAGTAGCAGCACCAATCCGGTATAGCACGATGTGTGACCTTTTGACAAACCGTTATCCCGATGCTTCCTAACTAATTTTGTAGTCGCCGACCCTTCTGCGAAAATAGCTAAAACCTACCCTTATTTTACAGGGGTACGCGGCAATGAGAGATCTGACAGATTAGCACCTATAGTTAGTAAGTTAAGTCATGTTAATTAGATGGTGCGCGAAGATAAAAATAATGATTGTTATAATAACGATCTTATTTACTTTTTACTGAATTATTTTTTCTTACAATATTACAAAACTCATGGAAGAAGTTTCCGGTTTCCAAAGAAAAACTGTTCTGTACAGTCTAGTTCGTTGAATACAATTTTGCTGTTATTTTTTTAAATCAGAATCAACGTCATTGCTCTCCGGGAAAACCCAAAGGTGTTCAGTCTCCTTTAGCAAAAGTCGAAGGGTATGAATGCTAATTACTCTGAGACAAACATAAAGGTATGTTATCAGGCACTCGTAGAAAATAAAGAAGTAGAACACTAGACAACAGAAAAACAACAGACATGAGTGGCTTACCCAGGATTCAAACCCTGGACCTTCCGTGCGACAACCCCGCCTAGCTATGCAAGCGAATCACACTATCCTCCCTGCCATCTACGCATCACCAAAAAAATGATGCTTCGATGACAGGTCATTAGTGCGAACCGCAAGACATAACACCGGAAGTTTACCATGGGCAGTTCAGCCTATTAATGACGCAATCACTTCTGTTGTTCCCCTATAATACAGTATAGGCCAGTCCACAGAAGGGGCACAATGGGGGCATCACGCGTTCAGCCCCAAACTAGTCGCATCCCTTCATTTTGAATGCGTTTCAGTCGTTTACATTGTGACACTGACAGCGTGGGTATTCCTAGCCCGTACTCGATTACTGAAATCACGAGCTGATGATACAGGAGAAACAGTAGTCTCTGTTCCAAGCGCGCAGCAGACATTGTTTTTAAGGCTGCCAGTCCTCACTTGCACTTCTGTTTGATCAGTTCAACATGATACTTGAACGATAGCCAACGATCAAACGTTACTCCCAGATACTTCAGCCTGTCATGCCTTTCAAATTTCTGCCCATTGAAAGTGATGTCTCCAAGGTCTGTTTTCACTATGGAGTTGTTCAAAGAGCACCATATCACACAGGCCTTGTTAGGATTGACCTTTGATCCGCTTTCCTCACACCATTTAGAAACTGCCTGTAGTGTCTCTTGTATGCCTTGGACCATTTCCTGTCTGTGCGAGCCAGTTCTGTACATGAGTATGTCATCTGCGAAAGTTAATGTTCGTCCCAGTCCTATCGGGCACTTTTGTCACCTTTATCCTTTTGCTCCACATATCGATTGAATAATTCTCTTCTCTTCGTCCGTCTTCAGGCTTAGTCCTGTAGAGCTTTTGATATTAGGGATGGGTTGGCTTGCACTTTTTATATTCATTCTTCGATGTAAGGACCAGAATTTCTGTAGGGTTTTTTCCGTGCCCACCTGTGTCACAAAGTCCTACCACAATTTATCCTTGACCTCCCTTGCCAAGCTCTTGAATCTATAAACCTCTCTACATGTAAGCCTACCTTTCCGTTGGTTGGAGAGCTTGAGTGCCCCAATGATCCCGGGAGCTATGCCGGCGGGAGTTTTACTCCTGGCAGGGTCACCCAAGCCGGACAGGTCCTTGGTGAGGGGCCAGACTAAATGGGCTGAGGAGTGGGTGGAACCCTATAGGTGTAGATGCAGAACCCACCGGTGAGTGGTAAATGCTCTGGTCTGCACCAATCCACCCCCACTTCATGGGTTAAATGCTTTCTTGCCTCATTCTTCACTGTTTGTGTATCGGGAGTAGTTTGGGACCCCTTACAGTGTAGACGCAGTACCCACCGGCGAGTGGACCGTGCTCTGGCCAGCATCAACCCAAACCCCAGGCATGGGTTAAATCCCGGGTAGATGAAGCTCGTAAACCTTGGAAGGCAGTTCGTCTAGGAGAAGGAAAACTCTGATTTTAAATCACCTGCTGCCTTGCAGGTAGGCTGGGGACAGTCAAGGGCTAAGGAACGCAACCCTACAGAAACGCCTGTTGAAATCGGATGCACTGGGCTACATGCTCAACGAAACAGTGCAACATACTTCGCCTAATGAAGATGTCACGAATACAATTTAAGCATTGTGGTGCTCGTCCCGTGGAGTCCCGCCAGGCGGCGAGAGTGCCGGATCCCCGCCTCGAAGGGGTCCAACCAATACTACTGGTGGTCACCTTCCCCTGAATTGTGGAGTCACGGTACAGAGGGAAAGGGCAAAAGCTATTCAACAAACACCAAGAACACTCAACATTCTGCAGTGGAATGCAGAAGGAGTTCTCAACAAAAAAGTCCCCCTAAAAAAACCGCCTTTATGAGGATCAAATAGATGTGGCTTGCATCCAAGAAACACATCTCAACAGCAACCACAGATTCTCAGTAAGAGGATACCAGGCTTTCCGACTCGATCGAGAAGGACACAAAGGAAGTATGCTATTACTTACCCGAAACTCAATACCAAGTAGCGAGGTATCCGCGAACTTCAACGACCAGTCGGAAATTTTAGGGGTTGACATTAAAATAAAGGACACGAACATGCGTATCTACAATTTGTATGGCCCACCGAGCAAAGACCTGTCACTTGCAAGTATGGAAATAAAGAGCTCAAACTGCATAGTGGTCAGAGACTTCAACAGCCACTCGGAAAGATGGGGATATCCGGATACAGACAGTAGAGGAGAGGAAGTGGAGGGCTGGGAGATAGACACAAATCTTCACCTTATCAACAGGCCAGATGATAAACCCAGTTTCTACTCCAGAAGATGGCACACCACTTCCACTCCAGACCTAGCTTTTGCCACAGGGGACATCCTTCACAAAATTGGCCGACAGGTACTTGGCCAGCTAGCAGGCAGCAACCACAGACCAATAAAGCTAGTGGTTAATATGGAGTATGTTCCCCATGAAGGGAAACCATTGCCCCGATGGAATTACAAAAGAGCTGACTGGGACAGTTTTGCAGTGCTGACTGACAGCCTGTGCGAGACCATCAACACACGAAACAACAGCATGAAAAATATGGTTGAAAGCTTTAATAGAGCAATACTTCAAGCAGCTATTGAGACTATTCCGAGAGGGGCAAGAAAGAACTATAAACCATACTGGAATGAAGAACTGCAAAAACTTGAAGATGAGGTAACATAAGCCAGAGACACGGCAGAAACAGAATAAACAACTGAGGCATACATCTTGCTCAAAGCAACCACTGCAAAGTACAGAAGAACATTAAACCAAACAACAAGAGACTGCTGGAAGCAAACAACAGAAAATCTCAACCTAGATAAAGAAGGGAACAAACTGGAAACTAGTTAGAGCTTTGAACAACGAAAAACCTTACAAAAATCACATCACAATCAAACAAGGTGAAAATATGCCCTCGGGGAAAAAAAAGCAGAAAATGCACTCATGGAACACTATGCTGGTGCAAACCACATTGATGTCCCTACAGACAGAAGAAAGGCCATCACTGATGAACAAAGGAGTCATGATAACAAAAAGCTTGCACCAGAAGAACACATGATGGCAAAGTTAACAATGCAAGAAATGGAAGCGGCAATGAGGACGCTAAAGAAAAAGAAGTCACCTGGAAAAGATGGGATAACCAATGAAATGCTAACAGGCCTAGGAACAAAGGCAAAAAAGAAGCTTCTGGCCATCCTAAACTGCAGCTGGAAAAGAGGAAAAGTACCACAGGCACGGAAAGACGCCATACTAATTCCAATACCTAAGAAAGACAAAGTTCAGACAGAACCAAATGGCTACAGACCTATCAGTCTACTTAGTTGTCTTGGAAAATTGATGGAGCGCATAATTAATACTCCACTAATGTGGCATTTAGAGGAAAACATCTCTTAGCCCCACAGCAAGCAGGATTCAGAAAACACAGATCCACTGAAGACCAGATCACTTATATAACTCTGAACATTGAGGACGCTTTCCAAGAAAAAAAGCACACACTGATGGTTTGGGTAGACTTAGAAAAAGCATTTGACAAAGTGTGGAAAGATGGACTGAAAGTCAGGCTGCAAAGAAGTGAAGAGTGTGGGAGAATGTTCAAATGGATCAGCCACTTTCTTGAGAATAGAACGGCCAGAGTCCAACTACAAGGACAGACCAGTAGGAAGATGGCAATCATTGACAAAACCAAATCCTAGCGAGGGCAAATAATTATATCACTTGACAGTAAATAAATAATACATTCATAAAGGTATTTTTCAAGCACTCGTGAGAAATAAAGAAGTAAAAAGTCCACGAAGCGCTATTATGTGGTGCTTGGTTGGCAGGGAGGATATTGCAATTCACTTCCGTAGCTTGGCTTCCGTAGCTAGTTCGGAAAGTCCTGGGTTCGATTCTCCTGTAAGCCTCTCACTTCTGTTATTTTTCTGTTGTCTGATTTTCTATTTCTTTACTTCTCACGAGTGCATGAAACATACCTTTATGTGTTATTATTTGTTTACTGTTTATCCCTTGACAGCTGAAACTCGGTGTACTGTAAATGTTCTCCTTTTCATCCGAACACGCTTAGACATCAACTTGCATGTGTTTGAAGGAAGCGGTGGTGCCACAGGATTTACTCCCCTTGCTCTGCAGTGATGGGCCCAAAAGTGGCCAATCTTCAGAGTATCTACTTAGGGTCTTCAAAGGTATCTACCTCTTGGCAGAGATGTGAATTGAAGAATGGTGCTTCAATTCTAGGGAGCCTCGTAGGAATTTAAGAAATCTAGTACTACGGCTGATAGGATCCAGGCCGTGTAAACTTTCTATCTTCCCTGACCTTCTACGATTATTGTGCTCGTTTTGATGAGCCCCAACTGATTTAAATCAGTAAAATATTACTTCAATAGCTCTGCTATATAAATTTAAAATGATTGAGACATACGGGTGCAGTTCACTCAAAATGACTTGATGCGTGCCGTATTATATATAATGTTCGGAGAAGGTCTCCGTGGCCAAAGTACACACTAGGGGTAGTCCAACAACACGTATCAGCATACTTCATTGAGCGGACAATCACCTCCTTCACAATTTACATACACAGTTTATTGTACTGGACACAAAGCTCCATGATAATAGAATATAGGCCCAATGGCTAAATGCCGTAATAGGCAGTCGTCCAGTCCGTTCACTATCAAACGCTGGTCAATGGCAATCATACAGTCTTGATTCTCATCGTACACTTGACATCTTCGTAACTAGATATGATTCCTGAATAGAATAGACTAGGGACACCTCACCAAAGTATCTTGGTGCCCTAGTGATGGAATGATGCAGGAAAATCACAGTCGACTGCAGGAGCTCAATACACATACGTCCGCTCACATTCAAACACATCTCCTCTAGTAGACAATCACTCACTTCTGCCTGACAATTTCGCGTCTGCTTCTACACCATATCGGTATGACGTCACTTCCTTTATTAGTAAGTAAGTCCGTATAAAATTATCAGAAAAGGAGCCCTGTCGAGCTAACTATAATACATACATAATCGTTATGAATTTTAATCATAACAACTATAAATTTGTATATATACAGATAACACATTTAATAATCAATTATAGTTAACAATGTAAAATAAAAAAGGGTGGGGTGAATTAGGAATATTCTTTCAAATTTCATCACTGGTGGTGATCTGGATCAGGTTTTGGAAAATTTTCTTACAGAAAAGAGTTCACTTGGCAGCTCTGAGTGGGTACTTAGTGTAGCGGGAGGTTTTATTAAGTTATGTTATTATGTAAGTATAGTGATGGCAGATGGATATCCAGGTGTATCATATGATACCAGGATAGTATGCCAGTAAAGAGTTCTTGTCTTACAAGTAATACCCCAGTCTTAAAAATAAGCACTGGTGTATGGATATCATAGAAATAGTCAGACTGTGAAAATCCTGGACCAGATGGTAAGAAGTAGTACCAGGATTTAAAGTGTCTCCTCCCTGTGACTATCTTATGATTAATTAATTTCTAGGGGATAAATAAAATGAACATTTACTTTAAACACAAGTGTAAAAAGTGAATAAGTCCTCAGGTACAATTATAATCTTTTTTTTTATATTTACATTAATCTTCTTTTTCTGCTATTTGGAAATGAGCATTAAAATATGCACAAAATATTCACACAATTAATGTTATTTCTTAACTAATGTTTTGGTAGGATTGTCTGTCCTTGTGGAAAATTTATTTACTTGAAACAGTCATTCATCAATGTTAATAAGTAGTATTGTCTTTTAGACTTCAAGATTTTGAACAATGTCCTCTTGGATAATAAAGTTAATGAATACTGGAATCACTATTACTATATCACTGTTCTCTTAGTCCTCTGACTTTACACATTACTGTCATCATTTGACTGAATTCTACAATGATTTGAATACTGTTGTAGATTTGTTTCATATCACAACTATTGGCTGTTGGTTCATATATGGATTGTCAGTGTCTTTATTGACACTTATCTGTGCATCTTGATACTGCTGACACTGAACTGTCACTTGTAGTTATCAGCATTGGTAGACCCAGCACCAGGGATACCAATGACCAGCTGTAGTTCACTCTTTGGGGTCCTGCACGTTTGTGGGATTGCCTCTGATGAACAACACAGGCTTCTGATACTTGACAGTCTGGTTTGAGTTATTTCATGGAACCTGAAACATTATATCAGCCTTGGCTAGTATCGGGCTAGACTTGTAACTGACTAGCACAGATGTCAGACCAGTCAGTCATCAGATGTCACAGTTATACAATCATAGTAAGTAAGGACATCATTTCAGTGATACAGTAGAAGCATTAATATTTCAATTAATTGTAACTGACTAGCACAGATGTCAGACTAGTCAGTCATCAGATGTCAAAGTTATACAATCATAATAAGTAAGGACATCATTTCAGTGATACAGTAGAAGCATTAATATTTCAATTAATTGTAACTGACTAGCACAGATGTCAGACTAGTCAGTCATCAGATGTCAAAGTTATAGACATAGTAAGTAAGAACATCATTTCAATGATACAGGATTAGTATTTACATTATAAGTATTAACCATCAAAATATTAAACACAGATCTTCTAATATTCCTGAATATGGTTGATACTTCACATCAGGTACAACTTTAAATACTGATGCCATTCTTAGCATCTACACAAAATTAATACACATCATATACTATCCTGCAATAAAGAAATTATATACATGATAGTTATCATAATTTCAGCTTACCCTCAGTCTTCAGGTACCAGACACTGGACTTGACCTTTTTGGAGATCTGCTCACAATTCAGATGGTAAAGATGTAATGGCAGGCTCTGCCTCCAGTCTGTCTCAAACTTCCTTTCAGTGTGTCCTTTCAATTTAGCGCTCCGCTCTTTTATAAGGCTCTGGCGAACGGCAGAGGGATACTGATGTCACAGTCTAAAACTCGACCTGAAATTTCCTTCCCGAACGAGCGAATCCATAAGATCTGTGTGTTCCTTGAAACTTTCGCTTACTCATCCTCGGCTTATATACTATCCATACTATTCCATCCTATCTTGTTTTATACAGCCGATATATCTCTACCTTCCTATCCATGTAATTTCACAAACTGTTACTTCTTGAATTTTTTATTATTATTAGATGTGGGTTTACTTGCTTTCAACTTCAACTGAAGACACCAGGAATACGCATTTATCTAGTAAATGATACACTCCTACCGTTTGTCCCTTATATAAATGTATACAAAATCCTCTCCTGGAATCAAAGGTTAAATTCTTTTCGCAATAATTCCATTCTGATCCTATTTATCATTCCCGATTGCCGACGTATCTTCGACAAATCTAATGTTTGCCTACACCTCCATTTTGTTATAATAATATTTAACATTGGCTCGGCTGGTCCCGCGATGCGCGACAGACGATTGGTCCATAAAACTGCGCGAGGCGACTTTGCAATGTGTTGGAACGTGGATTTGCAATGTGTTGGAAACAAATTTTGCGACACTTAGCTACCAGTAAAATGTCAGTTGGCTTATGCTTCAGCTGATGCTTGTTCTTTGCAGGTTGTGGACTGGTTCTTTTCGTCACTGGTCAAGTCTGCTGGTCGCAACACGTCCTTCGTAGTATCGTGGAGTAATTACGAAGTTGTGGTTCATGAAACCATAAGTGTATATGCTGAGGCTGCCAGCCTCGTATGAACGTGGACATCCACTAATAATTTTTATATGTTAATAATGCAAAATATAGAATTATAAAATGTACTACTCACCCCAAATATCTTGGGCAATAAAAGACTTCTGGTTCAGAGAAATAATTTCGGCAACTTATTTAAGATGCCTTTTACATGTGGTCTGGGATATTACTTTGCAATATGATCCCACTATGACTTAGTGTTCAGATTCCTAGGATGCCGAGCTTTCCGTGTTAATAAAGGTAGAGTTTTCTTGAGGTGTAAGTCCACAAGATTCTCAAACACGTTGTCCGGTCCCTTAAAGTGGAATCCTGATTCTTTTCTTTATTCTGACTTGTCTTACTGTCTTCTTGACGGGTTGAATGGGAAAAAACAAAACAAAACACACACACAAATAGTAATACGTCTTACGAGGAGAAAGGACAAGAAAAACTTACGTTGCTGCCACAAGGCCTTCGTCAGGGACGGACAAACAAGAGACAGGAGGGAAAGAAAATGAGAATTAAGTAGAGAACATGAAACTATAAAAATAAGAGGAAAAAAAACTCCCTTATGTCCAGTCACATGGTGAAGCAAGATCTTGACGAGCTGAATTTATCAGTGCCGTATTTTCAAAAGGCACTGGATTATAAGGCATCATTCGGCATATACATCAACATTGCTACTAAATGACAAGGCTCCAATAGAAATGTTGTATTTTACCATCTCAAATGCCAAACCAATGGCATTCAATTTGCGTATATTGGTAAGGGTTATTCCCACTAATGGATAACAGCAGAAACCATTACCAAGGTAGAAGACAGAAAAAATAAGAAAGCAGATTTAAACAGAAGCAAAACCAGAAGCTCCAAAGCTAAGGCTCATGAAGTGTACAAAGACGCAAACAAAGAAGTAAGAACAAACATCAAAAGAGACAAGAGGAAGTATATTGAAGAGTTGGCAAGGGAAGCAGAGGAAGCTGCGGCCAAAGGAAATATGTGGGGCCTGTACAAAAACACAAAGAAAATAACAGGGAAATATAAGCAAGCAAATGGCCTCATAAAAGATAAGAATGGAAAATTGCTTAGTAATATACAAGAACAAATGAAGAGATGGACAGAACATTTTGAGGAACTTCTCAATAAACCAGCTCCAACTAATCCCCCAGACATCCAGCCAGCAGAAGAGGAGCTACTAATCAGCTGTGAACGACCAAGTAGAGAAGAAATAAAGAAAGCCATAAAGCTTCTGAAAGATGGAAAAGCAGCTGGTCCAAATGGAATTCCAGCAGAGGCCATCAAAACAGATATTGATTCCTCTACAGAGATATTATACAAACTACTTGGCAAAGTCTGGGAGAGAGAGGAAATAACAGCAGAATGGAAGGAAGGTGATCTGGTCAAGTTGCCTAAGAAGGGAAATTTACAAGAGTGCACACATTATAGAGGAATAATGTTACTATCAGTGCCAGAAAAAGTATTAAACAGAATCATCCTTGAGAGATTAAAAGAGTCAATAGACAAGCAACTGAAAGATGAACAAGCAGGTTTTCGACAAAACAGATCATGTACAGACCAAATAGCCACAATGAGAATAATAGTTGAACAAAGTTTGGAATGGAATTCACCGCTATGCACCGGATTCGTGGACTATGAAATGGCATTTCAGAGAATCACTTTGGAAATTGATGAGGCATCTTCTCATACGTCCATCCCTGCAGGTCTTACACTTAATGCCAAATTCAAGCAATCTTAGCTTTGATGGTTCATTATATAAAATGCAAACAATATTATGTATAATCCTGTAGAATTTCCCAGTTATAGGAGTCAGACTGTAAAACAGACTAAGAACACGACAGCTCCTTAATTAAGCAGACGAGAGAGAAACACTTTTTTATTTTTTAATTGGGAACCCAAAAAAAATGAACAACAAAGAAATGGCGTAAACACAATTAGTAAAAATAAAACACTAGTATTAAAACTATTGGAAATAGGAGGAATCAATGTTGCATTAAAAAAGAACCTTCACATTTCACTGATGGAACACGCAATTAAAAAAAAAGGAATGAAAGTTGAAGGTAATGTGAAGAAGAATACATGAGAGGGAACAAAAAGAAGCAAGATAGGCGTGGGAGAAACTGCTCTTGTTTGTGAAATTTAGGTACGATTTGTCAAAATGTAATTATGATGTGAAAACAAATGAAAAGACAAGAAGAAAGAATATTATGAAAATGATGGTACTTCTGTGATGATAGTGGTAATGATTTTAAAAATGACAACATTGATATAATGATGATGACTATATCAATGATGGAAATTGTGATGATTACATTAGTATTGGTGATTGTGATGACTGCATTTATGTTGGTGATTGTGATGATTACATTGCTGTTGGTGATTGCGATTATTACATTAATATTGGTGATTGTGATGATTACATTATTGTTGGTGATTGTGATGATTACATTACTATTGATGATTGTGATGACTGCATTAATGTTGGTGATTGTAACGATTACATTGCTGTTGGTGATTGCGATTATTACATTTCTGTTGGTGATTTTTATTATTACAAACGTGAAGTAATGATGATGATTATAGTAATGACAAAGATGGCAATTGTGATGATTATATTAATGCTGGTGATTGTGATGAGTACATTAATGTTGGTGATTGTGATGACTACATTAGTATTGGTTATTGTGATGATTACAATAACGCTGGTGATTGGGAAGACTACATTAATGTTGGGGATTGCGATAATTAAAACAATGTTGTTTATTGTGATGATTACATTAATGTTGGTGACTGTGATGATTACAATAATGTTGAAGATTGTAATGATTATAAAAGTGATGTAATGTTGATGATCATTGCAATAATGAAGACGGCAATAATTAAAACTGTGATAATGATGGTTTTACTCTGCCAATGATATCTATGAAATAAACGGTATTTTAAAAATATAGATTGTCCGTTATAGCTATTTTACATTTACACAAAATATCTCCTGTCATTTGACAACAAGTCTGGTTTCAGCCTCGCAGTATGTGAGACACATCTTTCCCAGTCTGGATTATCTTAAGTGAATGTGCATATCTAAAACGTTGTTGTTCGTGTGGTTTTTTTGTTTGTTTTGTTTACGTTTTCACGTTAGGAAGCGAAGTTAGAAAAAGAGAAATCAGTACATTAGCAAACTTTGTAAGAGGATATCAGACACAGGAAATCAGAAGCGATCCGTGCATAGGTCACACAATGCTGTTATCTCTTGCTGGTTGCGCTATTAATAGGTACCCTCAAAGGCCCGGTTACAGCATATTCGGGATGGGGTCAGGTCCATACTGAGTTATTATACCTGCCTCTTTAATTCTATGTTTATTTTATTCTCTCTCTCACTCTCTCTCTCCTTCTCGACCTCTACATCTCTCTCCTCATCTGTCTCTCTTTCTCTCTCCCTGTCTCTCTCCCCACTACCAAACAAGTTTTAATCGTTAC
Organism: Oreohelix idahoensis; assembly: GCA_024509875.1. Lineage (NCBI taxonomy): Eukaryota > Metazoa > Mollusca > Gastropoda > Stylommatophora > Oreohelicidae > Oreohelix > Oreohelix idahoensis. Next base: position 332,949 of record JAMPIV010020612.1, read on the forward strand.
TGCAACCATCTTATTATTGCTAGTAATACTTCTCAGACTGCTATAAATAATCTTCTTCCTCTTTTTACTTCTACTCTTTTACTATTATTACCACAAATACAAATATTACATCTATTGCTGCAATTACTTATAACATAACTACTCTGTGTTAGGCTGCGACTGCTACTCAGTTTTACAATGCTACTATGTACTACAATGCTACTCTTACTGCTGCTACTACTCGACTAGTACTGCTGTTGTATACTATTGCCATTATTACATGTATTGCATCTACTCATACTCATCATTATTTCTTTGTTTGCTTCCTAGGGAGCATGGCGTCATCACCTGCAGCTGGTCGCATTGCAGGAAGTTTACACCCAAGCGTTCATGTGTTCTGATATCTGTGTGTATGAATATATATATATATATATATATATATATATATATATATATATATATATATATATATATATATATAGTCACAGAACATTTTCATGAGTATGAATGATGATAGTGATTGGTGTTAAGGGTCACTGAACTGTTGTTAATACTTGGTTATTAAGTGTAACTCAGGTATTGAGTTCATGTCTGACTTTATGTCAACATGGTGTGACTTGTGCATGCGTTGGGAGAAAGCATGTAGTGAATACAAGTCTGGTGTGACTGAGGATTCTGTGTTTGGCAGCCGAGCTGGGCGCTGGAGTCTGTGTTTGGAAGCCGAGCTGTTAGCTCGTATTTGTGACTAAGAGAATCCATAGTTGTGATTATGATATTTATGCTTTGGTAGATTCTTCTTCTTCTTTGATCCTTAGCCACCGACCGTCAAAGCAGTCAGTGGCCATCACGCCTAGTGGCGTCTTGTAGGGCAACAACAAATTGATTCCACTTTGCTCGGTCGGTGGCCATTCTTCGTACAGTGCCCCAACTCTGGTTCATTCTTTGCACCTCAGCCTCCACAGTCCTCCGCCAGGTTGTTTTTGGTCGGCCTCTCTTTCGTTTTTTTCAGGGGTCCAAAGCATAACTGTTCTTGTGATGGTATCGAGGTCTCTTCTGAGGACATGGCCAACTCAGATCCAGTGTCTGCCAGCTATGATGGTGTGCATGTCCTCTTGCTTGCTCCGAGTAAGCAGATCTTGGTTGGTGATGGTATTCGGCCAAAAGATTCGGTGAATTTTTCTTAGGCATGTTGTGTGAAAAGAGGACAATTTCGACATTTCCTTCTCTGTAACTCTCCAGCATTCCGCACCACAGAGAAGCACAGAAAGCACACAGCTCTGATATAATTTTAATTTTGTGCTTGTGCTGTATTGAGAGGACTTCCAGATGTTGTTTAGGTTAAAAAAGGCTGTTCTTGCCTTATTCATTCTGATGTTGATGTCTTTGCCTGCCCCGCCGTCTGGTGTTACTATGCATCCTAGGTATATGAAGGTGTCTGTCTGTACCAGTTGCTGATTCCTTACTGATATGGGCTCAGGGTTGTTCACATTGAGCGTCATGACCTCTGACTTCTTTAGATTGATGTTCAAGCCCACCTGCTGGCTAAACTTATTAAGTCTATCCGTTTTTTCCTGGATGACCTTGGCGAAGTCTGCGCAGTAGAATTATCCTGAAGTACTGCCCTTTCAACCTTGCTGTGGTTGATGATGTGTGCTGGCCGTTAGAACTACAAGCTGACCTGCCCTACAGATTTACACTGGCCTGTCGGAGTGTGTCGTTTTGAGTCTGAGTTTCTACGTCACGTCACGTGATGGGCTATGTGCGCTGTCTACATCCTTTCACGAAGTCACCAGGAAAGACAAGTGTGAACAACTACTACGAACCTTCAGCCTAGTGGATTGCCAAGTTTACCTGTATTTAAGATACGTATTATTTTTTATAAATTAGTATTGATTGTTTGTGTATTCGTTTTCTTTGGTTATCGTTTGTGTAAGTCACTTCGTGCGGTGTGTGTTCATTTTATTTGCACAGTTTGTGTAGGCTTGTTTACCTTTTGTGGATCTGTTGTTAGTATGGCATTCTTTTCTTAGCTGTGTTGTGTGTTTGTAATTGTTTTTTGATATTTTGAATCTAATACAGTAGAACTCCATTTATCCGAACCCCATGGGACCGAGCATCGTTCGGATAATCAAATGTTCGGATAATTGGATTACATAATGTATCGAGTACATGTACACATATTTCTAAAAATAATTAACCATCACAAGGAAAATACTCTATAAAACATATTTACTTGTATTGTAATAATAATACCCACACTGTATTAGATCACTGTATCACCAAAATCTTTCATTACACTGCAGTGCATGTACTACTTGTATTAATTTTTTTTTTAAAGAAAGAGAAATGTTATCAAAATAACATTACAAACGATTCAAAACCAGGCACAACTAACGTATACATGTACTTGCACAGATGTAGCCCACGATTTAAAATAATGAGGAATCCTCTTTTGCACCAAACTGGATAGTCTCCTTTTGGCTGCTAAGTCCCGCATTGTCTTCAACAGCAGAAGCTGTGTAGGACAGCTGTCATCTTCTTGCTCGTACCAAGCCATCGCTGTTTCTAGTGCTATAAAGGCCTCTTCAGGATTTGGTCGACGTTTTGGGTTTTCTTCATAATCTACAAGTACATCATGTACATCTGAGTAGTTTTCATCATCGGTCACTACATGTATTTGGTTTTCTTCTTGCACAAAAGACAAAATTTCTTCGTCATTCAAAAACTGAAAACCAGAATCATTATCATCTTCTAGCCACATGTGTGCATCATCTTTGTCACAGTCCAAAAATCCGGGCATTGCTTGAAACAGTTCCACAACTTCATTTCTTCCATCATCATTTGTGTCCACTGCAGTAGTTGCATTTCCTCCTTTTTCCCCAAGCAATCTATTCCAAGCCTTGTTGAGATTATCTTGTGACAGGGTGGTCCAAGCATCAGCTAACATATAGCAGCAGTCTTTGAGATTAAGCTTTTTGGAAAACGCCACCACACTTTCTTCATTATCAGCCAACAATAAACGACGCAGGACTTCCTTCTTGTACATCTTTTTAAGCTTTGCATTAACACTCTGACCCATTGGTTGAATCAGTGCTGTTACATTGTTAAGGCAGAAAAATTACTTTAAAATTTGCATCAACTGCATTCAATGTATCCGTCTCTGGATGAGATGGTGCATTGTCCAGTAGAAGAATTACTTTTCCAGTTTTCTTTTCTTGTTCTCTCAACCTCTTCACATTTGGGAGGAACTGATTTGTATACCAATCAAGAAATATTTCACTATTTATCCAAGCACTCTTCTGTGCTTTGTAGCACAATGGGAGACATGTCACATTCTTTAAACGACGTGGTTTTTTGGCTTTGCCGATCATTAGCACCGGTAAACGATGACTTCCACTGGCATTCGCGGCTACCAAAATTGTTACTCTCTCTTTGCACTTTTTAAACCCAGGGGCAGCTGCTTCGCGCTGAGATGCAAGTGATTTTTGAGGCAATGATTTCCAGTATAAGCCAGTTTCATCGGCATTATACACATCATCGAGTGAATAACCTTCTTCTTCCAAAAAATCCAAGAATGTTTCTTTAAAACTTTCAGTGTCAGTTGCATCGCTAGGTAAAAATTCCCCTTGAATCTCCAATTCTCGTATGCCATGACGAGATTTCAAGTTTCTTAACCATCCCTGGCTAGCCCTAAAGTCAGGAGGACCGTCAAGTTGATTGTTGAACTGAAGTGCATTTTCACACAATAGAGAGCCAGAGATAGGTTACCCTTTGCTTCTTCTTTGCACAAACCATATATACAAAGCCTCTTCCAATTTCAAATCTTTCGCATTCCTCATGGTTTTACGTTTCTTCGACCCATTTTAACTATCCAATTCCGATGCAAAACTCATAATTTTATCCTTGTTACTTTTGATGTCAGAGACGGTAGCTTTCCCAACATTGAAAATCCTCGCAAGTGAAGACACAGTTTCACCTTTTCCTAGTCTCTTGACAATTTCTGTTTTCGTTTCAATTGACAAAACATTGCGGTTCCTTTTATATGCTTTAGGCCTACTGGAAGATGCCATATCGCACAGAGAAATACTTGTACACCAAAATTATTCCGCTGTAGTAGCAGTCACAATTATTTTAAGTTGAACTGTCTGTTTAGCCAGTGTTCTGCCTAGAACGCACACATACACTGGATTGGTAAACCAGATATTAACTGACTTTATGATCTAACTGACTTCCTGTACGTAAGCGACTGACCATTAGCCCATTCCATCCTCTACAAATTGTTCGCACACATTTGAAGCTTGTCGCATCAAAAGATTCAGAAATGTAGTCTAACGTGACTGGTGGCGCCTGATTTTTTTTTCTGGAAAAAGTGTTCGGATAATTGGATGTTCGGATAATTGGGGTTCGGATAAATGGAGTTCTACTGTACTTGGTTTTCTTTTTCAGCTTTATTCATGTATTTTGAAGTAAATTAGGATATATATATATATATATATATATATATATATATATATATATATATATATATATATATATATATATATATATATATATATATATATATATATATATATTCTTCTTCTTCCGTCCTTAGCCACCGACCGTCAAAGCAGTCAGTGGCCATTACGCCTAGTGGCATCTTAGGGCAACAGCAGATAGGTTTTCTTTGCCATTGTTTCCCATCACGCCTATTGGCGTCTTTAGGGCAATGGCAAATCAATCCATCTGCCGTTGTTTCCGTAATCGAAGTGACTGGCAAACGGGTGATCAGCCCGTTGGATATATACATATATATATATATATATATATATATATATATATATATATATATATATATATATATATATATATATATATATATATATATATATATATATCCTTCTTGTTTTCAGTAGTAGGCTATAGATATTTGTCTTCATGTAACTAGGTTAGACCTAGATTATAAGCATTATACTTACTTATTTAGTAGTTAGTATTGTAGACATATTTTACATTAGTATTAGTGTTGATATTATAGTTCTGATTAGATGTTAATAGTTTTCTGTTTCTTTTTATTCAGAATTTGTGTCAGTGAGCTGGAGTGCTATATCCCAGTACTTCTGGTACCGTTACTGCAGAATTTCAACACCTTGATTGGACCTGCCATTCAAGACACTACTTTAGAGATAAGTCGATTTATTTCATGCAACGTATACTCTTCTCTGTTTAAAATACCACATTAACTTTTTCTGGTGGTGATCCATTGTGCAGTGTTTGTATTCATTGCGTTTATTTCTGTCTATATTTTTGTGAGATTAATACATCTTTCTTTCCCGGAAGGAATCTGTATTGATCTGTCTATAGGTCTTGTGAAATTAATTCCATTTTGGTCTACCGGTCTTGGGATAGACTCAGAGGAATAGCCAGTTGGTATTAATTGAACATTTATTTGCGTTAGCTGTTTAAGTCTTGGTTGTATATCCATTGTCGTGTAAATAATAGTATTTCTCATGTGGTGTTTACATATGATTTTCTTGCGTCAGTTCTTACTATCACTGTAAATAAGTTCATTTTATAGTTCCATTGTTGTTGTTTTGTTTGCAGGCGTGGTATTATACACCTATACCTATTTTCCTTTTACTTTCATCTGTCACCCCCCCCCCTCTGTGTATTATTGTTTTTCTTTCTTGTACTTGTAGTGTATTTCATCATCAGATCCATTTGTCTTCTTGGAAATCATTTATATATTTTATGCATGACTTGATATATGTGAGTATTGAGAGTGAGTGCTATAGGTTAGGCATTTGTAATTGGTTATTTAAGTATTCATTACTCTATTAGTATTTTTTTTTTTCGGCTACTATAGCAAGAGTTTTAGTGGTACTATTTTCATAAAGTAGTGTTACCCACTTTCAGTTTCATTAGTTATTGCTCAAAGACATTTAGACATGGGCAATTCTGCAGGTTCCATGGATGATTCATTTTCATCATTATGTGATGAGCCTATGCAACAGTGTAGTAGAACATGTGAGAACAGAAGAAGGAGGAAAGCTCTGAGAGAACTGGCATTGGCAATAAGGAATGGTGATGCATACGAGGTGTATGACTCTCATATAAAAGTAAGAAAGAGAGATAGTGTGAAAGTCTATCAGTTAAAAATGAAGAATACTATTGAGACTAAGGTACAACCAAAATGCAGTCAATACAAGGAGAGACCTAAATTGGATTTGAAGAAGAAATCTGATTCAGCATTAAATAAGGAGAAAACTGAAACAAGGAGTGTGTCAGTTCAAACTGATATAAATGATGTTTTTGTCCAAACAGATGACAATTGGGAAAGCACAACATTCCCATACGAGGTGTCATTGATAGAGACTGGGGTCAAGATACCAGATAAGGGTAAGACAGATGATAATTCAGTCAAGAGTAAGGAGGTAGTAAGACCAGCAAGACAGAAAATAAAGGAGCAAGCAAAAAGAGTTGACAAGCAAGAAAAAGCATCTGAGGAACCAGTTTGTGTTCCAGTGTCTATACATGCAGAGACATGTTACACATCATAAGAAGTCACTACTCATGAGAGTGTGTTATCATCTGATACAGGTCAATTAGATATAGACAAAGTGATTCTAGAGGAAGAAACCTATGAGGGGAAAAAGCAAATGATAATAGAGTTTTACAGAGCTAAACAGCAAAGACTAGAAAGAAAAATAGAAGAGACATATGAAGAAATAGAGGATAAATACAAAGCTGAAATGCAAAGAATACAAGGGGAATATGAGATGGCAGGGAGAAGCAAAGAGCGAATAGCCAAATTAAAAGTGGAGAACAACAAAGCAATAGAGGAGAAATACAGGGCTCGAATCCAAACAATAGATGAGAAATATGAGGCTGCAAAGAAAATTCAGGATGAGCTAGATAAAGCAATAGAGGAGCTAGACAAAGCAATAGAAGAGAAATCTAAGGCTGAAATTCAAGGATTAGAAGATCAAGCCAAAGCAAGAGATTGCACTCAAGAGAGTGCTTTATTGGTTAAAACAGATCAGTTAGAGATAGATAAATTGATTCAGGAAGAAGGAACATTTGAGGAAAAAAGTAGAACATTAGATGAAACATTCAATACTCTTATGCAAAGATTAGAAGAGGAATTCAAAGTTAGTCTTCATAGGATACAGGTTGAATTCAATACAGATCGGAACAGGATAGAAGTTGAGTATGAGGGTAATACTCAAATTATAGAGGAATATCGCAAAGTACCAGAGGATCGTATGTTTGAGAAATTTACTGCTTTTTGTATTAGTAATGAGTCACAAGCCAAAGAACTAGAAGAACAATTTAAGGCTGGAAAACAAAGAATAGAGCAGCAAGCAGAGGCATTGAAAGATCAAGTTAAATCTATGGAAGAGCGACATGAGACTACATCTGATACAGATCTGTCAGATTTGGAGAAGGTACCCGTAGTTGCAGAATTTCAATACAAAAAGGCTATGATAGAGCATACTACATCTGTAGCTAAAGTAGCAGTAACGGAAGCTACTGAATCTGCTAAGAAAGAGGTTTGGAAGACAGTAATGGATGGTCTCAAGGAAGAAGGTGCAGGAATAACAGCCCAACTATAATTATTACTGGCTTACAACTTCAAAGGCAAATGTGCAGCAAAAAGTAAAGAGCCACTGAAGTTGTTGATGTTTAATGCCATCAAAACGTTACCACCAGATAAGTGGAACATAGATGATCTCTTCACATTATTGAAGATCTTGTGTTATCTGGAGATACTTTTGTGATCTTTGTGGTGATGAAATTTCTTGAGTGCTGGCAAGAGATGTGTTAGATGGTGTGACATATTTTATGTTGTAAGATAGTTGAGAGCTGATGGGAAGACAGTGCAATTGGTGACCCATGCTATGAAGTGGAAATTTATGACCCTGTGTAATCAAGACACAATATGTTAGGTGAGAACTTTTATGTTAGATGTATCTCTCAGATCATATCCCTGTCCATCATTTATGTATGTTTACCACGGAAGAGAATGTTTGAGTGGTATGGACAGTGGAGTTTAATGTGGCATGAAAGGAAAGAATGCATTTTGGGAAATGGCCAAATATGCTTTCCTAATCTGGATAATTATTTTATTTCCAGAATTTAGGTACCCAGTAGTGTAGGTAAACCTGGGATTGCCACTGCTTGAAGCACTTTATGCCATCACTGAGAGTGTCTTGACATGGTCATCGGTGGTCAGGTTGCTGAGATGGTCTACAGTCTCTTATTTTAAAAAGTGATCCCATGCTATTATAATTGTTACAGAATACCAGATGCTGGAGCGCATTACTTTGTTGCTGATGTTCTTAGTTGTTTGGTTATGTTATATTGCATTGAATGTAAAGTTTTGGTTTATGTAATCTTATCATGGTACAGATGGATTTTATATGAATTGACTTCATACATTTCACATTGTTATGATTAAGTCTTGGGCATCTTTAGGTATGTGAATGTGAAACTGCCTCATTAGTTGGAGATATAAATATTTATGAAGTCATGGCTGAATGCATGACATTTTTGATTAAATTAATGCCCTTGATGATAGCAATTTATATTGCAGTTATTGTAAATGGAATGTGTTATACGGTTGTGATAGTCCTCTGCAGTAAGGATTACAGTGAGATAGAGGAATGGAAATATCCAATCAATTTTCCTTAGAGAGTCTAGTTGCTGGAAAACTCATGCTCGACATGAGCATAGTCTTAGAAATTGATGAAGCAGTGGAGCAACAGCTATCAGTGTCTGCCAGAACTTCACAGATACTATTTCGACAGAGCAACGTTTTGGTTGGATGAACTGAAGGAATATGAGAGGAATTTATCTTTGTGGATCAAACTGATCAGAGTGAAGGATACTAGATCTTCACAGAATGGATTAGAAAGAATTGGAAGCTTTTGATATTAAGTAGATTATTTGATTGGATAAAGACACATAGTAGTAAAGCAACATGGTTTGTTGTTAAATATCTTTGTGTAGTGTACGTGACTGACGTGCTGATGTGTATAAGACTACATTTTTCACAAGATGTTGTATTTATTTGGATAACATGTGTCATAAGAATTTGCTAATAATTTTCCTTCTGGAATGTATTGTCCATTGGAGTAAATAGCTGTTAGTTATTGCAAGAATCTTTTTTCACGGGTGCTATGATATTGCATTCAACTATATAATTTGTTTCCATTAGTGGAATGGTATGACAGTATGTTGTAGCATTTGCTCCATGTGAGAGGTAGTATGGAGAATGGTGGTATGGGTTAGAGTGTGACTCACCCATTGTTTATTGTGTAAATGTTCCAGTCACGGTAATATGACAACTGTTTCAGTAAGACCGTATGTTTCCATCCAATTATGTGTTGGTACATGAGGGGTTCTGTGGCTTGTACTCAAGTCTTCGGTGCAAAACTTCGTTTTCCATCTGGAGAGGGGGGTGGATGTCACAGAACATTTTCATGAGTATGAATGATGATAGTGATTGGTGTTAAGGGTCACTGAACTGTTGTTAACATTTGGTTAAGTGTAACTTAGGTATTGAGTTCATGTCTGACTTTTTGTCAACATGGTATGACTTGTGCATGCGTTGGGAGAAAGCATGTAGTGAATACAAGTCTGGTGTGACTGAGGATTCTGTGTTTGGCAGCCGAGCTGGGCACTGGAGTCTGTGTTTGGAAGCCGAGCTGTAAGCTCGTATTTGTGACTGAGAGAATCCATAGTTGTGATTATGATATTTATGCTGTGGTAGATTCTTTCCACTTATTTTCTTAATGGCGATGTGTTTCTCGCCTGGAGACGTTCCTGTTGGAGCCATATAAGTATGTTCATGGAGAACATTATAAGGTGATGTTTTTCCACCTTGAAGCTACGGAGGAGTAAGGCGACGCGTTTCCCGCCTTGTAGCTATAATAGATAAAGTACAGGCAAAGTGTATTGTCCCGCCTGGAGAAGATTCTGTGAATCTATATGGCGATGTTCATGCCGCCTATCACTAATGATAAGTGATATACACCTGCATGGTGTTGTATTAGTGCGAGGGTGTTTTTCCGCACGTAGAGCTGTTTGAGGGATTATTGTGTGCGAAGAGTGTATACCACACCAAGGACATTCTGGACATTGTTATTGTGTGTTCGGAGAGACTGTGTATGAATATTGTAGTTCGTTATGCCGTACAGGCAGTGTTAGCCTAAGTATGAGGTCAGTGTTGTATGACGAGGTATTTGAGATCCAGGACACGTATGTGAATGTTAAATAAATGTTATGTAACTGTAACCAGTGGCGTTTGTGTTACTGCATACCCCTAGCGTTGTTGATCATCATCTACACACGCCACCCCCCATCATCATATATCTTATATAGTATCCTGACATCTGAGGACATCATCGTTTAAACAGTTTCTGACATATATATATATATATATATATATATATATATATATATATATATATATATATATATATATATATATATATATAGGCCTATATATATATATATATATATATATATATATATATATATAGAGGCCTATATATATATATATATATATATATATATATATATATATATATATATATATATATATATATATATATATATATATAATTATCAGCATCAACTGATATATTTAGCTACATTACTACTACTATCACTACAACCACTAAACTACAATTGCAATTAGTAATACAACAAGATAACTTACTGTTGGTACTTGTGACGTAATGAGTTAATAAGAGTGGCAGATGTTGATAGTGTAGAAAACTAGACACGTAAATTTAGTCTAGACAGGTATATCTCAGTCTCGGAGAAGAGCACTGGTGTAAGGATGGCACAGGTATAGCTATAGCTGTAAAGAGCACACGTCTGGATGGAATTAGTATAGATCAAGAGCTCTAGAGTGCTACCGTCACCTAACTATACTGTGACAACAATAATACAGCAAAATATAACTGTCAACAATAAGAAATTGACAAGTCATAAAATTACAATTTACTGAATTATTTATTAATGTACATCTAGTTTCTTCTTTCTCTTTTGAAAATCGGAAGATTTCAATTAAAATGAAAAATACAAAAATCAACGATATTTATAACTTTTTACATAAAGTTCATGTCTACGTTAATCTTAATGTCTTTTGCCTGCACTGGGTTAACACAGATTGCACTTTTCATCACTACACGGTCTCTTTTGGGATCTCACAGAAGGTTTTGGAATATTAACACTTAGGACTTAGCTTTATAGTCCTGGACAATGTCTGGTAACACACGAGTGTAGTTGGAATCCAGCTTCTTGGATCTTATGTTTGGCTAGCCAAGGAATGATGGAGCCAAAACACTTGAACTCCGTCGCACACAGTATACGTTGAGTGGATGGTAGTTTCAGATCAGGCTGTTCCAAATTAGACCAGTAAACCTGCAAAATATGTAGCATGTGGCTAGTCCTTGTGTGGTGATTTCTCACAGGTCTGCGTGTTGTGAGGTGATGTGTTCAGTGTATGCTTATATAGGTATGGCATAAGTTCTGGTTCAGTGGCAGTGTATAGGCAATGACAAGTCTAAGTGATTACATTTTCAAAAATACATAATACAGTTTCTGTACACAGTCATGATGCTGCAGTTTCCTTCTACAGTCATTTTGAATTTCAGTCATCAATAAAACAATGTTATACAACATAGGCCTTCCATTAGTTCTGCCTTTTCATTCCTGCGCGTCTCTATTATGCATCCTGGTCCTTGCCTCATTCTCCATTTTGAATTCAAATGTTGTCTCGCAGTTTAATTTATTTATCAAACCTGTAAAAGAAGTATTTACATACATACATACATACATACTACATATATATTCGTAATATTACATACCCCTTTTTAGGATAAATCAGAAGCAGAACTGACTGAAGGCTTGGCAAAAGTTCAAACTGCCCGGCATAACAAATAGGAATTATCTTGCTCAGGTGTCGATCCTTCTCTCTCTCTCTCTCTGCCGTCAAATTCGTCTCTCTTCCGAGGTTTTAATTTTGCGTGTGTACCCTGTCTGTTGTTGTTGTTTTGGTGTGTTGATGGGTGTAGATCGGCATTTAACATCTGATCGTTATTGCCTCTTTACGTTCCATCTTGGTCTACCCTGTTCAACCTGAAAGTTGGTTATAATTGGGGTATTTAGTGTCATTTTATTTACTAATTTGCATTCAATTTAATTAACTATTGTCTTTTGCAGTTGCTGATTTTTGTTTATATTTGTCAATTTTATTTATTTATTTGTATTGTTTATAGATATCTATTGTCCTTTACGCTTGGTTTTAATTTGTATTAGTATTTATTCGTTTTGAGTTGTTGCCCCCCCTTTTTTTTTCTTGTTGTCTTTCCTTGTCCTATGAGTAGTTAGGTTTTTGTTAATGCTTTGTTAGTTCTTGCTGCTTAATTTCTATTTAGTTGGATGGTTTTCCTGAGTTACTAATCTTATATGTTTTCCTTTGTTTTATGTATATATCTTTTAAGTATTGATTGGGCATCTCTTGGGGCATCTATACTTAAAACCTTATCACCTGTTAAGTCTATATTGTGATTTCTATAGTAAGTTTTTAATTCAAGCCTTTGTTGTTCATATTTTTTACAGTGGATCAGGTAGGGGTCTATGTCATTCTCTTTCTGACATTCTTGGCAGTGTGGTTCTTCTACCATAAAGTATGCTGCACCGAGACGGAGACGCCACAATTTTTTGTTTGATGGTATCTTTAATTCTTCTCTGACCTGGCATGTCCTTGTTGGTTCTTTCAGCAGTTTGAACGCGTGTCTGCTTTTTCTACTTTTCTTCCATGTTGTCTTCCATTCCTCGTTTATAGTTATCTTCACTTGGCTCTTGATCTCCGACCTTCCTAGTCCTGCTTTTATATTGTTTTTACTTGTTCTTCCATTCTTGGCGCTCTGGTCTGCCAACTCGTTGCCAGCAGTACCTATGTGTGCTGGAACCCACACTAGCCTCACACTACATCCTCTGTGTCCTAGTGATGTGTTAATTGCTAGAATTTCTTCCTTTATGTCTGGCCGGCTACATTTTCCTGGGTGTTCTAGTGCTTGTAGTGATGATAGTGAGTCTGTAAATATCGTAACAGCTTTTGGTGGGTTATCTTCGATTATTTCTAAACTTTTAAGAATTTCTACCATCTCTGCGGTAAAAATTGAAGCCCCTTCTGTTACACTGTAGCTCTTTTTTATTCCCCATTTTGGTATTACAACTCCGGCACCTAGTTGGCCACTATCACCCTTGGATCCATCAGTGTATACGGCCAGACTTTGTTTAGTTAGTTGATCTATGAACTCTCTACTTATCATTTTGGCTTCCTTATCTTCTATGTTTTGTTTGATCTTTTCTGTAAGTGAGTAGTCTATGATTGGTGTTTTTAGTTCCCAGGGTGGTATTTTGCTTCTGTATTTATTACTATTTTCAATTGTGTTTGATAGTTCTTTGAACTGCGTTAGGTCTTCTATCGTTCTCCACCCTGTTGGATATCTATCTTTATTTAAGGGGACGTCCCATACACTTGGTTGGTTTTTTACAAATGCTTTATGTGCTGGGTGGGTCACTTCTTGTGTTACTTTACTCCAATAATTTATTCTCAGTTCTTTCCGTCTTAGATCAAGGGGAGGTATGCCAAGAGCTACTTCTAGCGCTTCTACTGGTGTCGATATAAATGCACCTGTAATGGTTCTCATGGCTGCATTTTGAATCCTGTCCAGTTTTGCTTTGTTAGAAGCTGCCGCTGAGTCATAGACTATGCTGGCATAATCCAGTTTCCCCCTGATGAAAGGACTTGTAGAACATAAGCATTATTTTATTGCTGGCCCCCCATCCATTACCTTTGACAATCCTTAGTATATTTAGGGGTCCCCTACAGCTTTCTACCAAATTGTCTATATGTTTATTATAATTTAGTTGTTTATCTAAAGTTACGCCCAGAAATCTTGTTGTTGAGGAGGTACATATTTTCTGTCCTTTAATGGTTATATTGATTTTGTTATTTTTTTTTAAATTACTTTTACTGAAAATCATACCTACTGTTTTGTTTACATTAATTTGGAAGCCCCAACTTTTCATCCACTCTGAAACTTTGTCTATTTGATTTTGAAGTTTTGTGAAAACATGGTCCAAGTTTTTTCCAGATCGCCAAATGGCACAGTCGTCTGCAAATTGACATACTGCATTCTTAATGTCGTTAAATTCATCTGCTAAGTCATTTACAGCTATAGTGAAAATTGTTGGTGAAATCACTGATCCCTGAGGAATCCCATTCTGTTGTTCATATATATCTGACTTATCATTGTTTACCTGTACCGCAAAATACCTGTTCTGTAAAAAGTTTTCTATATACCTATAGGTTTTACCAGTAATGCCAATCTTTTTCATTTTGTAAAGAGCTCCATCTCGCCAGCATTCATCATATGCTCTTGCGACATCTAGAAAAACTGCTACTGTTTTCTCTTTTCTCTTGAACCCTAGCTTTACATCGTGTTCTAATCTTACAAGCTGGTCTACTGTACTTCTATCTGCTCTAAACCCTGACTGGTTTGGGCTATATAACTGATTTTTTTCCAGATAGAATTTTAATCTTTTGTTAACAACAGTTTCTAGTATTTTACCTAGTTGTGATGTTAAGGAGATAGGCCTATATGAACTTACATCATGGGCTTCCTTATTGGGTTTTAGGATGGGTACTATCATAGCTACTTTCCATGCTTTTGGTATCTTTCCTAAGCTCCAGATTTTATTATAAAGGGAAGTTATTATGTTTATAGTTCTTTTGGGTACTTTCTTAAGGATTTCATAACTAAGTATATCTTGTCCTGAGGCCGTATTAGATTTATCTTTTATTGCATTAGTTACTTCTTCTTTTGTTATATCAGCATCTAAATAGTTTGTTTCGTCTATCTGATCTGGTAGTTCTTTTGAAAACTGTATCCTAAGTCTTTCTCTTCTCTCATTTCTTCCTGTCCAAGACTACTTTTTGCACTGACTCTATAGAAATACTCGGCAAGGGCATTAGCTTTTTCTTTATCTGTTTCTGCTCTCTTTGGTAGTTTGATTGTTGGCATTATTGTTTTCTTATTGTTCCCTTTGATTGCCTTAAGCTTTTTCCATACTTCTTTAATTTGAGTGCTAGGTTTAAGTGACTGGCAAAACTCCTTCCAGTTAGTTTCTTTGGCTTTAAATATTATTCTGTTAGATTCATTCCTAATAAGTTTATACTCATCGTAGTTTTCTTCTGTTTTGTTATTTCTATATTTTTGTAATGCCCTTTTTCTTCTCTCATGAATTACTGTACATCTTTTATTCCACCGGGCAACTGGTTCTTTATTCCACTGAGTTTTTCTTTTCTTGGTAATGTTATTTATTGGTTTAAGGTGCTGAGGCATATTTTTATTTGGTATATATTTTATTGCTATTTTCAGAATTTCATTGGTCAGTGTTTCTGCCCACAAGTCAGTATCATCTGATTCCATGTCTTTATATTCCATCACCTCCAGCTCTGATTGGAAAGCTTCCCAGTTTGCTTTTTTATTGCCACGATTCCTCTCTATTTATACACAGCCAGCGAGCGAGCGCGAGCGAGAAAGCATCTCACGCCTGCGGCTAAAATGTTCGTTCCAAACGGCTCGCGCAGCGGTTTTGTGTTTTCTTAATTTCTTCCTCCGTTCCGTACCTTTTATTTTTTGTATGGATCACGTTGGTTGATACCTTACTGTTATGGTACCATCAACAGCTTCTTTCCGTCCAATAATTTCCTCTATTGGGTTTGTCTTAGAATTTATATAATTTTTCAAAGTGGCTTAACTTGACAAAATATGATGAAGTTGTCTATTCTCAAACTTCTATCTTTTTTTTTTTTTTTTTTTTTTTTGCAACAACAGTGTAATTAGTTGTTTGAAAGGAAATAAATGTGGACTTCTCCGCTCCTAGCGGTACTATTATCAACTCTTTCTGATCATTCCTTCTTTTTATATGAATTTTATTCGTTAGCCATCAAAAACAAATATCGCTTCGTTTTTGTAGCCAGTACCCAGCGCTAGAAAATGATAGAGAGAGGCCCTCGCGTCCGCTCGGTTTAAACGTATCACGAACCAAGAATTTGTCTTGCGTATTTTTTCTCACCACGCGACAGTACTGTCACTGTTTCTGCTACTCCTACTTCTGTCCTGATATTTCTACCTCTGCTACTACGGTTACTGCCACAAATACTGCTGCTGCTTCAGCTACTACTACAACAACAACTACTACTACTGCTGCTGCTGCTACTACTAATACTATTACACTGGTATTTGCAGTTACAGTTCATTGCTGTGGACACCCTTGTTTATTATTGCCTTTTTTCAAAATGTTGTACGAATGTAGAGAAATGAACATGATCTTTACACAACATCAGCCACAACACGCAGCAACCTCTACACGAAAGCCATCCTGAAGATAACACGTTATCGACTAGAAGGTTCGACTGACAAGAGAGCGAACGCAGCCATTTCGATGTCATCTGCCAAAATATTGTATCAAAGTTCATCTTTCTCAGATATGACTGGTGTTTTAATCCCCATACCTATTGGCTATACCAGTTCAATAGATTCTGTGAGACAGTTTGTCTTGTGTTGAGCGTGTGTTTGTTTATGTGTGGGATGTGTGTATAAATTATTCCTCACATCTATGTAGTACAAATAACCTAAAACATTGGTATGTGCAATCTAATTGTCTGTCTATAAATGTATTTGTCGATCCTTCTGCCTATCTATCTATCTATCTATCTATCTATCTATCTATCTATCTATCTATCTATCTATCTATCTATCTATCTATCTATCTATCTATCTATCTATCTATCTATCTATCTATCTATCTATCTATCTATCTATCTATCTATCTATCTATCTATCTATCTATCTATCTACCTACCTATCTATCTATCTATCTATCTATCTATCTAGCTGCCTATCTGGCTATCTGTCTGACGATCACGCAAAGTTGTGATGTTTTCCTATAACTTTGTGTTATTATCACACTCCTGTGTGACAATATCACAGAAGTTTGCAATGTTATTCATTAAATTTGTAACATAGCAATTTAATTATGTTTATTTATTATTTGTTTCAGACACCATTCAGCTGGTCTGCAAGTTTATTTTTCTAAAAACAAGAAAGAAAGCGGACAGACTCTCTCTGAATTACATACGTATAGGATACTGGAACTGTCGAAGTGCCTACCAACGGGCAGCCATTATTCTAACAATGATATGTGATATACTAATGATCCAGGAGACCAATTTAAAAGCGAATACTGTTGTCAACTGCCCATGTTAAAGATGTTACACAAATTGTGGGTCTGGCAGACGAGGGCAAGCGATGTATGTGAAAAATGAACTCCCTCATGCATAGCTAGATACAAGTTCCCACAATGAGGATGCGGAGTTGCAGGGGATTGCACTACATATAAGCGGTCAGGAATGACAAGTCTTCAGTTTATATGCTCATGTGGATCGCCTTCCAAAAGAAGGTAACTAGGAGGTCCTGACGAAATTGTCAGCAGAACCTAACAAAAGATTTATCATTGTACCAAAAAGTATCCCAGTGACTTTAATGATAGGTCTAAGGAGTGGTTAAACGTCACGGAAAATAGACATGGTGTTGCCTTGACCGAGGCTTTACTCAGCACAAACCTATGCATCTTAAATGATGGACACCCAACAAGACTGGCTACTAAACCAGGGGATATTGATGGTGTCATAGATCTAGCATTGATTTCTAGGGTATGCCGCCACCTTTGCACTTTGGGATGTTTTGCAAGTTCAAGAAAGCGATCTCCTACCTTGGGTAGTACTCACTGTGAAGGGAAAGACCACCAGACACAGGAAAACGAAGCAAACTTTCCAGTATCATACAGACCCACATGACAGTAGTAGCCCTGTACACATATTGTGTCAAAATGCGAAACAAAAGACAGCTCGAACACCTTTTACCCAACCACCCTGGTGGAATGAGGCAGTGGAGAAAGCATGTATGGAAAAGCAAAGAGCGACAAAGTCATTGCGGTAGGCACGCAAGGTAAAGACAAGGAATGATGAAGAGATGAAGGAAAAAAGCAGAGCCATAAAAAAAATCATGAGCTTGGCAAGAGTAGCCAAGGACGTAGCGAGGAAGGGCTATGTGACAATGGTGGGCATTGAAAAAGCTCTACATAAATTCTGGTCCTTACATCGAAGGATGAAAAGGAACAGTACAAGTCAACCAATTCCTAATACTCTCAGCTCGACAGGGATAAGCCCGCCATCCAAGGAAGGGGGGGGGGGTGGTGTTATGTGGGGGGGGGGGGGGGGGGGGGGCCTCTCCAACTTTGCAGAGCTAAAATAATGTGCTCTGGTTCTGGGCTCTTGTAGTGAAATTGACAGAGATACAACGGTAAAATATCTCCAAAGATAACATTTAAGGATAAAAACATAATGCGTAGGCTGCTGATGTACATGATCGCCTAGACCGCGGGTCATCACCCTCCATAAAAATTGACTTGCTAGACAGGAGGGGAACGGAGGATCAAAAAGGAAAAATATGACTGGAAAGATTGCGTGAGACTAGAAAGGCTAAGGAGACGCAATTGGGGGGGAAACGGAGAAAAGTCACGTTTCCCAAGTTGACATAAAAAGTAAGCAACTCGACAGAAGGGACCATAGATTGCAGCCAAGCCCTATTTGAAATAAACGCAGATGTTAGGAATATTACAAAAATTAAAAAGTACTTTTTTTCTTAATATTAATGTTAGGAATATAAAAATTAGTTGGCCGGATGGCCTATTCTGAGCAGTGAACTAATATGTTCTTAATTTTACAGACGGATAGATAATATTGAAGATAATGACAAAAGACAGTGTAGTTTACATCATCGACAGACTGTATTGAATCTAAAAGTGTCGCTATTTTGCACAAAAAAACACGACTTCGAGACGCAGGTGTTCAAATCTACTTGGTATGGAGGAGAGGGGATATTGTGGTGGCTGTGTCTAAAAATAACTTTTAACGACAAAATTTTGGAGGGGAGAGAAAGGTTGCTTCAAAAATCAAGTACATTTTGTAGAAACACAAGTAGAGACGGACAGACTAACAGATAACCATCCATACTTGACTGAAGCATGACTGAAATGACTTTATGGTAGGAAATTTGAAATTTAAATAAACCTAGGCAGTGATTGGCCACAGACAATCATATCATTAGCGCTCAGACGCGAAAGTGGGGCCATTCTTCAATAGTTGTTCAGTGATAGACACAGATTTTAAAGTGTGGTGATTTCCATATGAAAGAAAGTGTAAGAAGTTTAGGGACGCCATACTATAGCCAGCAGCTCAGCTGAGTTTTGCTGGCAATTCTGTGTTATTTATTCATAATCTGGTAAGATTGAAATTATTTCCTTATATATTTTGAATATTGTTTCATGTTCGAGTGATTTGATACTGCCATATCGAAATCTAGCCTTACAAACAAGTAGGGATTTGCTCTAGACCCCCCGCCCTAGTCAGGGTCTAGGGACCAACAATGTACATAAACTCCAGCAAGGATTATGCAAGACAGATCAGGTGTTGAGAATAATGAAACATATTACCTATCCTCTTTTAGGGCAGACAACTAATAAATATTTTTCAGAACCTATAGTCTGGGGGGATCTATCTGATGTAAAGCCACCATGGTAAATGTGCTGTTTGGTCAGAGAGATCTGACCTGTCTGTATGATGTGGTTGTTGTGTCAGTGTTGTGTCCAGACGTGGGTAGAGAATAGATTTTGACACATGGCCCATACTTTGATTGCAGAGCTGCGAGTTTCTGTTGTCAACCAAGCAGTGTCTATTCAGTTGGTGACTTTACTCGAGTGTATCTGTGCAGTACTTGTGACAGAGACCACCATTATTGCCCGCCAGCACGGAGAGGTGGGACCACCTGATTCAGCACCAGAGCTATGAGTGAGCCTGGTCTGCTGGACATTCACCAGACGCTGTGTAGATACCTCAAAAAATTCCCCACCATATGGTAGGAGAGAAGGAGCCTTATCATTATGGCATTTCAGCCCAACGCTGTCTAAAATAAACTTTTAATACACAACTGTTGTAGTCAATATGCTAGAATATACATATGTAACATAGGGTATAATATTCCATGCATTTCTGTTCTGGTCAACTTTTCCAGCTTATGAATATGTACGAGGAGTTAGTCCCAGGGTAAATTAATTTAGAAATATCGTGGGTATATCTATAACCTATTGCTGTAGCAATTGACCTAGAGTGGTAGCAAGAAAGGCCTGCTTATAATTTTATCTCAGGAGCACAGTGTGAACTTTGAAACGTTAATGAACTGTGTAATATCTAGCGGTGTTAACCCTTGGCTAACAAGATGGATAGCAGCTGCCTTAACTGAGAGATCAGTGGCATTTCGCTTGGGTACATGGACATCAGACCCAATGCACATTTGCCTGGGACTACCCCAGGGCTCTCCACTATCACCGGTGCTGTTTAACATCTACACAGCCAAAGTAGCCACCATTCAGTCAACTGGGCTTGGATGAACATCGACTTTTGCAGATGACATACTCGTTTACATGACTGGCTCTGACTAACAGGAAATGGTCAGTAACATACACAGGACTCTACAGGAGTTGTTTAAATGGTTCGAGGAAACTGGCTCTAAAGTCAATCCCAACAAGGGCTGCGTGATGTGGTGCTACTTGAATAACTCCAAAGTGAAAGCAGACCTTCCAGATATTACTCTCAATAAGCAGAACAAGCTGAAGTACCTTGGAGTAGCATTTGATCGAGGGCTATCGTATATGCACAATGTTGATCACATCATACAGAAATGCAGGAGATGTCTGGCAGCCCTAAAAACAATGGCTGCAGCGCACCTGTAGCAGAGATTACTATTTCTCATGTATTATCAGCTAGTCATATCCGTAATCGAGTATGGGCTGGAATTACTCACGCTGTAAGTAACACAGTGTGAACGACTGGAACGCATTCAAAATCGCGAGATACGTAGTCTTGAGCTGTACTCGAGATACACCATTGTGACGATGCGGCACATGCTTTGATTTCTGTCAGTTAGATCCAGATATGTTATGGCCCAAGAAGAAGCTTACATGCGAGTAACCACAGACAAATGGCAGCCCCTGCATGGGAACCGAGAACCTAGCTGACATCAAAGGAGCAAGAATAAAGAGGGGGTTGTCATGGATGGCGCAGGCAGAGACAACTATTTGACAGGTGATCACAGTTGAAAATATATTCAAGGGAGAAGAGTGGAGTAAGTCAGGACGAACAACCAGAAAGTCATCATTAGTCTTGATAGAGAGTTGAGAACTTGGACAGAGCTGGACATTGATCACCTGATATATGCTTATGCTGGTTATGGTGTCACAGGTTGCCTCCACTTTTCTCTGCAGTGATGGTCCAACAATGGCCAAAACCTAGAGTATATAATGTGGGTCTTCAAAGGTGTCTACCTTCGCACAAGATTACTCCTGGTAGAGATACAGATAGAAGGATGACGATGCTTCTACCCCGAGGGAGTATTCACAAGATATTTCAGAAGTCAAGAACAGTGTTGAATGTGTCTTAGCATAGTTAACTTATTATCTGCCCGACAACTTTTATGAAGAGGCATATTGTGTGATTTAGCTCGTTCAAGCCCCCAACTGATTTAATTGAGTGAAATCTTAATTTAGTAGCTCTGTTTTAAGTGTATTTAAGGTGACTGAGACATACGGGTGCAGTAAAGTCAAAAGGATTTAATCAACTATAAATTTTTATATATACAAATAACAAATTTAATAATCAATTAAATTTAACAGTGTAAAATTAGTAATTCTTTTAAATAAAGGTAATCATCACAGGGTGATGTTATGAATATTGAGGGAATTGTCTGAAAGTTCACTTGGCAGCTTTTAAGTTTGTACTTAGCTGCCAGTAACTTTGTTGTTTCTGCTGGAGCCGATGTTTGGTTCTTTGCAGGTTATGGACTGATTCACTCTAGTCTGGAGGTTATGACACGTTCCAAACAATATCAGGGAGTAATCACGAATCTGGTTCAGCGTCTTCAAGACCCGTCTGATGATGGTATCTAGCGTTGACAGCAGGCCACTTATACCACACACTTTATTCCATATATAGCACCCTCAACTGGTACCACCGATTAGTATCATGAAAGAAGAGAAACAAATATTCTCCTGAGTATTGGGTTCCCTGACACACAATCATGTGCTCCCCCCCCCCTTTTTTCATTCCACCAACCCTCAGAACTTTACCCTCTCTGAGCATTAATATTAATCCCAGTGAGCGGAAAACATTCATTACATTTATATTGAATATCTTTACATTTGCACTGGTTGAAAAGGTGAATAATATAATAGGTATGTACATCAGTTCTATCATCATCCACTCTCTGCTGCATATGGATCTTGGGACTACCTCTGCTTTTGGTTCTGTATGAGAAACCCGCATTAAGCAGTCACTAGCTCTTGCAGTGGTGGTTTATGAAACCATCATTCTATAAGCTGAGGTTGCCAGCCTCAGATGACTTGGACATCCATAAGCAATTTTCACATGCTAATAAATGAAAAATATAGAATTTTAAAATGTACAACTCATCCTAAAATCTCTTTAGGAATACTGACTCCTGGCTCAGAGCAATAGTTAATGCAACTTGTTTAGGATGCCTTTTACACGCGGTCTGGGGTATTACTTTACACTAGGCTCCCACACTCACTTTGTGTTTCAGATTCCTAGGATTCCGGCTTTCCGTGTTAATGTAGGTAGAGATGCTCAAAAAAGGACCGGTCCGATAAATGGAATTCCGATCCTATTCCTTACTCCGGCTAGCTTGTTGTCTTCTTGGCGAGGTGAATTTCACAGTGCTCTAAAACGGCGAAAGAGTCAGATTATATTGCAACTTTCGTCCCACGCACGTGGTTGTTACTATCTGACCAGGCTCCAATCATAATTGTTGTTTATAACATCTAGAATTTCCCAGCCAATTGTATTCAATCATGCGTGTTAAGATGGGGTTTATCCCAACAATTTCCTCCGAGTATTTTAAAATATAATTTTAAAATTGAAACACATGACCTCATTTCCCATATATGGCCCGACTTCTTCCGTTCTCCTAAGTAACCTTTTTAAATTACGATTTGAAACATCGCCTGCAGATAGTGTCGTCGATAATTTGTCTACCCAGACGGATTTCTCTGTAATAATTACACAGACAATGTCTGGTCGGAAGTGAGTTAAGCAATTATCAACTGTACTTTCTTTTGTATTATCCGCCCAAGTGTCTGAACGCGGTTGTAGTGAACAATGCCCCCAGACGGACATTTGGGTCTGACGGGACAGGATTACTTAGAAAGTCACCAATACTTTCCGTTGACTGTATGAAGTCAATCTGGTTTAACAACTTAAGCGATTACAATTAATCCTCAAGGATGGTAAATTAGCCGTGAAATAACACTAATGCAGTATGAAAAGAGGCCAATAAATTTAAGGCGCGGCGATGGGACAGGTTTATGTGCATAAAATGAAGAAATAAATGGATAGTGTGTGTGTGAGAGAGAGAGAGAGAGAGAGAGAGAGAGAGAGAGAGAGAGAGAGAGAGAGAGAGAGAGAGAATGAGAATGAGAAAAGGCGAACTGCCAATTCTGTGACATATGATGATGCCTTTGCTTACACTGATGGATCTGTAATCCGTGGTAAGAAATCTGGGTGGGGCTTCTAGAGTAACAGGCAGAATCGTCGATGAACATATCGGGGCTTACATGATAACAACCTCCAGCATGAGAATGAAGGTAAGAGACACCTAGTGCAGCTTTAAGGCGGCTGTCTGAAACTTCATTAACAAGGGCAGTTATTGTATCAGACTCACAATTCATGCTTCGAAAGGCCCAAAGTAGATGACTCCAACATGAATGGAAAACCTCCATAGAAGACTTGCATATTCAGGAACTGGTGTGGGTCTACTGAACTGGCCATGCAGGAGTACGCGGCAATGAACGAGCTGACAGACTAGCTTGAAGAGCACCCATAGAAGGCGCATTGGATATGGATAAGGGAGAGATACTGAGGGCAATTAATGATCGCCTATTAGAGAATGACACTGCAATCGATAAATCATCAAGGCTAAGATTGCTGGAATTTGGCATCAAACGTAAGACCAGCAGATGGACGAATGAGAGGAAGCATGCGACGGGTATACAACCAGCGAGCAACAGGAACAATTAGCATTCATACCCTTCGACATTTCCTAAAGATGACTGAGCCCCTCTGGGTTTGCCCGGAGTCCAATGACGTCGATTCTGATCAACAATAAAAATAACCTGTCAGCCATGTTTCACCTACGTCCTCTGCAGGGAGTAAGTCATACCTTCTTACCTCTCAGATCCAGCAAAGAGAGATCGGCCTATACTCCACCACGTGTTTATTAATCTGTTTGTTCATTCACTTTTTCATTTAGTGATTTCTTTTTCTTGCTTCACGAATAGAATACTGTTTAATTCCGTTTGCATCCTAATTTGACTATGCATTGATCTATGTTCTAGATAAAATATTCTAGTTATATTTCGTCTTTCTTCCAGACAGAATGTTCTAGTTACTACCCTACTTTGTTCTAGAAAGAATCTTCTAGATACCCGGTACTGTTATTTTTTCTCAACATAGAACATTCTAGTTATTGTTCTTATTTGTTATTTATAGAGAATACATATTATTGTTTTGTCTCTCTAGGAGTCTAGATAGACCATCCTAGTTATTGATCTCCTTTGTTCTAGACAGAATACTTTAGGTATTGTTCTTCTTTATGTTAGGTAAAACATTCTAGTTTTTGTTCTTTCCTATTATAGATAGAACATCCTATTTATTGTTATTCCTCCTTTGTTTTTGTTTTACTTCCTATTACAACAGTGGGGTTGTGTAACGGCATTGTCTCCCCTGCTCTGCAATAGTGGTCCAACAATGGCCAAGCTTAGAGTATAAAAATGAGGGTCTTTAAAGGTATCAACTTTCGCTCAAGATTACTCTTGACAGAGATATAAATAGAATAATGGTGCTTCTACTTCAGGGAGCCTAGTAGGATTTCAAAGAAAAGCAAGCATAAAGACTGAGATCATCTAAGCTGTCATGAACTTATTATTCTCCCGCCATTTCTGTGAGGAAATATTGACTCGTATTGTCTGAGCCCCCAGCTGAAAGTGATCAGCAATTATTAATTTAATATCTCTCTATGGATATGTATTTAAAACAATATGAGTCATACAGGCGCAGACATAAAATTCACTTAATAGTGATTAATCCAGTTATAGATTTATAGCTTTCTGCCTTCACTGGTGCCTGCACCTTGAAGTAGTAGGGCGACTTGAGTACCATGAAAACCCCCAGTGCTTTGCCAGCGGGAGTTTTACTCCTGGAAGGTTCTACCAAGCTGGACAGGTCTGCGCGGGTAGGGGTCAGACTAAAGCTGGCACCCTGGTTCTCCAGGTTGGGGGTTTTAGCACATCGCCGACAGCCATGTCTAAGTAAAAAAGAACAAATTAGTTACGGAAACAGCAACAAATGAAAAAGCTTTGATGCGGTACGGACATCAAGAGTGTGAGACTCGTATGACTGACAGTGGTGAAAGCCGACAGGAAGCCATTGGCATGAAAACGGATGCCCTGATCGCAAAACACGAAACCGTAATTGGATTCAGGAACGTCAGAACTAATGAATGGGGCAGGAAAACTTTGGCAGATCCCAACAGAGATGAGAAACTACAGATTACATATCCTGGGAATAAGTGAGAGCAGATGGACCGGGACAGGCAGAATAAAAATAGCACTAGGAGAAACAGTACTTCACTCTGGAAGATATGATGGACAGTACAATGAAGGTGTAGTCATTATTCTAAAGAAAGGAATAGAAAGGTCATTACTGGAATGGAAACCCATCAACAACAAGACTCAGAGGGAGATTCACCAACAAGACAATAATACAATGCTATGCACAACCGAATGACAGCGATGACAAGGTCAGGGACGAATTCTATGAACAGCTACACAAGAAAATAGAAATCGCACCTAGATACGATTTTATCATAGTAATGGGAGACCTCAATGCGAAAGTTGGAACACACAATACATATAATGAAAGAGTAATGGGGAAATGCGGTAGCGGAACAGTAAACGAGAATATGGATAAACTAATAAGCTTCTGCAGCATTAACAACTTGATCATTGGAGGAACGCTTTTTCTACACAATGAAATTGACAAATTAATATGGAAATCACCAAACGGCCGGGACAAAAACCAGATAGACCACATTATGATCAATAGTAGATGGAGGCATTCCTTACAAGATGTGAAAGTAAGAAGAGGTGCAGATGTGGGAAGTGATCACCACTTAGTAATAGCAAGACTGAAGGTAAAACTCAGAACTGCTGGACCAGTTGTAACTAAACGGAAAAGGTATGACATCATCAAACTGAAGAACAACCTACCCAGAAAAGCTTTTGTGGTTGATATAAACAGACGATATCAAATTGCCAATAGCCAGGAAAAGACAGCGACTGATGATGATGACCAGAAATTCAACACCATTTCAATAATATATAAGAACGCAGCTAATTGTGACAGAATGGAGCGGCCCCTATCGATCTTTGGTTCACTCTGGCAGTATCGGTACATTTGTGGTACTGATTTTTATTATGTGCTCTTAATTATCGCACTTTTCTTTCTTTCTTTCTTCGTTATTTTTCTGCTAAGTAGCATATATTTGAGTATTGTTGAATTGCTTAACACTCCCTGTAGGTGATAATAATCCCATTTGCTTGACGCTACCCAGATTTGCTGAGATAATTACTCGCAGTCGCGAGGGAGCGGCACAGCTTGGCTAAGATTAGTACAAGATCTCGTGTACCGGCGGAAACTTATGACATAAGCGTTTCCAGTCTTACTTGTTATGACAAGAGTACTTTCTGATAAAGTAATGATGGTTACATTTTGAACATGCTGTTGTATGGGTTTGCAGATCTGTCTGTAAGTTTGTACACAAGGGCATCGGACATCTTATTACCATATATGGGAGAGTTGACCTCTGCCATACATTCAAAATTATCCAATGGCGGAATATTTTGAAATTACCCCATAACCCGTCTGTTTGAATATGATTGGAGTTTTTTGATAGCTCATAAAAAACGAAGGCGTGGGAAGGCAGGGAATTTAATCTGATTATTTTCTCAAGCTATTTCACTTGAGAAATCGCTCGCCAAGACACCAGACTGCTACAGTGAAGAATTAGAATTCAGAATTCCTTCTTAAAATACTGGACACCGTTTAGTGGAGTATTCATCAGGACTTACAATATAGCCCAGGAAATCTCTAACATTTTAAATAAGGAAACCGGGACTGAGGAAACTGAAGGACCACACACGAAGTCAGAGAGGGAACTTATTAAATTAACGACACCCCAGACGCGTGTAAGAGGCCGATTCGTCTCTTTTATTCATCTGAGCAAAAAGTCTGTGAGTCAGGATTGGCGTAAGTTGTGATTTACATTTCATATTTATTACTAACATGTGAACTAACATATTATATATTACCATGTGAATTTTAATATGTGAAACTCGCTTGTGGATGTCAAAGTCATTTGAGGCTGGCAAACTCAGCGTATAGAATGATGATTCATGAACCAGCACTGCACGGGCTGGTGATTGCTTTATTGGTAGTTTCGTAACGAGAACTAAAAGCATAAAGTAGTTCCAGGTTCCTATGGAGCAGGGAGGGAAAGATGAAAGAAATGATGTACATTCTAAGTATAATACTTACATTTTAAAAGCAGTGTAAATGTCCCTATAAACAGTCACTTTAAAATTAATGTAAGTTTTCAAGCTTTAAACCAGAGTAAATGTCTGTGAAAATATTCATTTTAAAGTTAATGGAAGTTTAAAACTTTTCAATCAGTGTAAACATAAATGAAAACATATTCAATTTATATTGTGAACACTTTTCAATCAGCGGAGATGTATATGTAATGTGTATTATTAACCTTTTCATTTAAATATAAAGTAACTATGAAAGCTATTCTATTTAAATGTTAAGAAAGTTTTATCTCGAGGGATTAAATTTAATTCTCATCGAGGGTAAAGCCTGAGTAATTGGGATTGTGGTATGGGAAGATAGGAACCCATAACTATGGGGTGGAAAACGCCATACTCAGAAGAGCGTTTCGTTCTATTCTTTTACCATAGTTATTGGTGGTACCAGCAGAAAGTACTATCTCTGGAACAAGAAGGGTACCATGGCCTAAGCTTTAAGACGAAGGAACCACGTGGTAGAATCTCCTTGACATTTCTGGGAAACGAGCTACCCCCGACAACCTTGATCAGAGACGAGCGTGAGCAGAGTGAAAAGAACCAACCCATAAGAAGGAGCAGAACCGTCATTGGCAGCTAAGTTCAAATCTATGCTGCCACTTGAACTTCTTGTAACATGTCACATTCCATAAAGACTGTGATGATAACTTTTCTTGATCCATAACTATTCAAATTATTTTCCAACTGTTAAAACCTAAAGTGATTATTAAATTTTGTTATTTGTAATGTTACAAATTTAACTTCGATTTAATCATTTTAAAGTACTGCATGTTTGTCTCAGTCAAATTACTACACACACTCTAAACAGAGCTATACTAGAATAATAGAATTCCACTGAGTAAATCAGGGGTGGGGGCTTAAATGAGCTGAAAGTAATATGTGCTTAAATCCTTCACAAAAGCGTCGGCAGAATTACAGAGTTAACATACTAAGTGAAGCAGTATTGTTCTCGCTTATTCTGAATATCTTGTGAAGACTCCCTTTGTAATAGAAGTGGAGGCTGAAAATGATCTAGACGTAAATACAGACATTCGGCGAAGAAAAGAAATCATCACAGCTATCAAAGGGTTAAAGAATGGGAAAACTCCTGGTCACGACAATTTAAATTCTATCAATTGTTCCCCTATTTCGGTCTATCAATTGTTCTCCTATTTCTGTCTATCAATTGTTCCCCTATTTCTGTCTATCAATTGTTCCCCTATTTGTCTATCAATGGTTCCCTTATTTTTTGTCTTTCAATTTTTCCCCCTTTTTCTGTCTATCAATTATTCCCCTATTTCTGTCTATCAAGTGTACCCCTATTTCTGTCCATCAATTATTTCCCTATTTCTATCTATCAATTCTTCCCCTATTTCTGTCTTTCAATTGTTCCCCTATTTCTGTCTATCAATTGTTCCCCTATTTCTGTATAGTGATTGTATCGCTATTTCTATCTTTTGATATTGCCATAATCAAGTTATTTTTTATTTATTTTTTTTTTTAATGTAAAACTTTTGCCTCGTATTGGCGAGGCGCGTCCCGTTCAACCTAGTCGGTTATATTAGGGCGCATGTCCAAATATAAAAGACCCTTAGGTCTGGGCTATTGACATTTTTCTGTTTTGATAATCAAGTAAGAAAGTTCATTCCCGTTATCTAGAACAGAGCACGGCAACCATTCAATCTCGATCTAACGGTAGATCCCATGGAATGATTTGGTAGATCTTAGATGGCAGCGGGAGGGAAGACTAAAAAAAAAAAGATTTAAATTTCGGAATAGTCCTCTCCTGCTGGCATTTCAAATTGATGTATCTTCAGAATCAAACGTACTTTGTTCCGACTCACGAACTAGTTACTAAAATTTATTCGTGAACTGCGAGACAGAAAAATCGATGTATCCTCAGAACCAAAGGTACTTGTTCTGACTCAAGAACTCGTTACTAAAATGTATTAGTGAACTGTGAGGGACAGAAAAATTGATTTATCCTCAGAATCAAAGGTACTGTGTTCCGACTCACGAACTGGTTACTAAAATTTATTCGTGAACTGCGAGAGACAGAAAAATCGATCTTTCATATAAAGTGATGTTAACATTCGGTAAAATATAATTTAGTTTTAATTTTGCACCGCTCTGTTGGTGGGGTTATAGGAAGTAGATCAATTGGCAGAGGTAAAAGTTGCATTGTTTGAAGTGTTCTTACTGCTTCTGTCTAAGGGTGTCTTTGTCTTGAGGGCATTTAACGCTGATTTTCATCCTTCCTGTCTTGTTCATTGCGTGATCGAGGTTTTTTTTTTTATGAGTGTTCTCACTGTTTTCCATGCGTGCACGTGTTTACAATTTCAAGCCACGATTGTATGTGCAAGTTTTCAATGAGTGCAAACAAAAGAAGAAGGGGGGAAAACGTCATTTTCATTGTGAATGGGAACAAGACTGAAGTGAAAGAGAAACGTGTGTGTCTACTGTGCAATGCAATCATCACTTTTCAAGACAAGTAATGTCAAATGATATTTTTAAAATGTTAATTTTAATATTTGTCCAGATTTTCCACCAAACTCTGACTTGAGAACAGAGGAACTGAACAGTCAGCTGTCTGTACAACAACAATTGTTTACAAAGACTGTTGGTAAAAGCACGCTGCAAACTTAGCCTCATGCAGGCTGCCTTGGATAATAGGCAGGAGGAAAATACCTTCTGAAGATATTGTGAGAAGAAGGAAGCCTGTTCAGACGTTGCAGATTCACTATGTGATAGATTTAAACATTAATCTGAAAAAAAACATCTGCCTTCAGCATTCTGCAAGATTAGTTACGAGAAGAGTTGAAATCATGGCAAATGGCGTTATTTTAATCCTAAACAATGACTTGGATGTCTGCCGCTATTTTTCACATCAACTTAACGAATCTATTAATGCAACTGATACTTCACAATTAGCTATATTTGTTAGAATATTTTTCAGTAACTTTTCAGTTATAGAAGAACGTATGAAGATAATTCATTTGAAAGGCCTTACTTGGGATGAGGATATCTTTTCAAAAGTGAAAGAGTACTTTATTTCTGAAAATATTCCAATACAAAAGCTAATCAGTATTACAAAAGACGGAGCATCGGCGTTCACTGGTGGTAACAATGGATTTTTTATTTTCTGAGAAAAAGATGAAAGATTTCTAGACTTTCTTTCATACTACTGCATCCTGCGCCACCCACGAGTTAGCGGCGCCCGAAAGGGGCGCAAAGATTAGTAACACTGTACCCTACCAGGCTCGTAAAATTGTGGGGGGAGGGGGTTGGACGTGGGGTTACCCCATTATGTAAAATAAATATTTTATCACAAAAACTTCATGAAAATATGTGGATAAGTCAAACTGGTTTGGTTTTTGAACCCTGCACTTAAAAACTGGTGTTTGTTGTGTGCAAGGGATACCCGGTTCATCCCAAGGGGGTTATAATTTGGGTATATTGTGTTCAGATAAGTCAAATACAGAATATGATTCAATTCAGCCGTCCAAGACAGAAAACGATGCTCTGAAAAGGAGGCCCATGAAGCAACCGAGAGAAAGTCGAACGTAGTCTGGGTTGCCGACTAATCTGTTTTGTCTAGGAAAATCTCAAGGATTGTCACATGGAACGTTGACAATCTAGAACTGGAGGCAGACGTCAAAATGATGAGGAAGACGTAGAAAGAACTTGAGCCGATGTGTTTGTTGAAGGTCTATGCTCCGTGGGGAGCTAAAGGGTATTGATTGATGTATTGGCTGCATCCTCCATCAGCAAATCCTCCGTGGAAAGTTTTTGAAAATTAGTGATGTTATGGGAAATGTTGTCAAAATGTTTAAAAAAATACGGACCCACGCCCCTCAAAGAAGATTGGTCAAGAAGTTGATTGAAGAGTTAGGGTATGGAGAACCTCCTCCATACAAAGTGCGTTGGTTAAACAAAGGCAAAGTCCTTCATCGCTTCAAACAACTACTTCTGCTAGTCATACTAACATTTTTGAAAAAGCGCGACGAAGAAACATTGGTGGGGAATTCTGGAAAGTTTTCAGTGGTTTCAAACATTCGCACTTGTGTTAGATGTCACCGAATAACTACATTATTTAAACCTGCAACTCCAGGGCAAAGAAAATGGCATTTTGGACGTGAATTGTTTTAGTTAAACTTAAACTATAGGAGAATAATTTGAGAAACGGAGAGTTGAAAACAGTGGCGTACCAAGGGAGTACGAGGGTGCGGTCCGCCCCGGGTGACAGCAAAGATGGGATGCGGGTGCCATCGAGCATTATTATGACAGAATTGTACTGTTAAAAAATTTATACTTCAAGCATAGCATTTTTTTCTGTGTTTTATGGGGGTGTGGAAGGGGATGGATGCCAAAGGAAGAATCAGTCCCAGGTGCCAAATATTATAAATATGTCTCCCTTGTTGAAGCACTTCCCACGTTTAAAAAACCAAAATGTAACGAATGCAGAACCATGCTATGAAGGGGAGACATGTGATAATAATTTATGTCGTGAAGGAAGAACTTTCAAAAGCGTTTCACTGATGTTTAAAAAAGTTGAACAATAGTCACTTTGTATCTTTTCAAATATAGATGTTGAAGAGTTATGAGCTGCTGTGGTAAAGGAATTCAAAGAAGATGGAACTTCCATTGAGCTTGAGCTCATTTCCCTGAAAAACGACTCTGAAGTGTTGCTGAACCAAGACATTTCTGGACTATGGTACTTTAGTAAAAGGTGCTCAGCGAGGGAAAGACTTCTTTAAATCAGCGTACCTTGGTGAGTCATAATTGTTAAATATGAGCTTTCTTTCAAAGCAAGAACAGAAGCTGACACAATTAATAGTAACTAGACGGGCAAGGTCTTTTATATTTGGACATGCGCCCTAATATAACCGATGATATGAATTTTTTTTTTCTTTTTAACTTTTGAAAAATTCAGTCCTTTGTCTCCAGTTTTAACAGAATGTTAAGGGGAAAAAAAGCATGAAAAGATATTGGGTGGCTCTTTTATTATGAATCTAAATTGTTAAACTTCATTTATTGATCGATTATTTACGAAGATATTTGTGAAATCCGAATGAACAAATTCTTAGTCTCCAAGTGGGATGATTCTATCGGGTGTTTAAGACTTTCGCTCAAATCACAGTATCATTTGCGCCGCTGGTATTTTCGTGAAAAGTGCTGCGATTGTTTCTTCCATTTTAGGCTTTCCTATCAAGCAAACTCTCCATGTAACGCTATATATATATATTTTATTTTTTTTAACGTACGCCCGATGTTACTCGAGGCGAGAATCTCTGGTTAGTATATCTAACCTGAGACTGATTTTTACGTGAGTATCCCTTTTTTCCCTGTACACTGACAGGTGTCCACTCGACATTCAGGCAGATACTCGCCGTCTTCGGAGGGTACCCATTAGAGCTGGGTCGGCTCAGGAGCCGCCAGTCCCTGGTCAACAACACTCTTCCAAATGTCTTCGCCAGGGCTCGAATTAATCCAGTCCAAGTCCCGGTCGACGACACTAATTCAAATGTCCTCGCCCGGGCTTGAACATGGATCACCCGATCGCCAGCGCAGTGTGGTAACGATTACACCAGCGCTGCTCCCCTAACGATTTTCACTTACGTGATTGAAAAAAAAAAACGTGTCACGCGCAAAGAATGATCCCAATTACCTAATCCACTAGACTTTGCTTCATTTTATTTATTAAAATATGTTTTGAACTATACATCGGATTTTTTCCCCTTCAATTTTCTATAATTTATTAACCTTTAACTCCTCAGGCAGCACAGGCCTTGACACAATTCATACCAAGTTCTACTCAAAGTATGTCCAGCAGCACAGGCCTTGACACAATTCATACCAAGTTATCCTGTCTTATGTCATCTTCTCAAAGTATGTCCAGCAGCACAGGCCTTGACACAATTCATACCAAGTTCTCCTGTCTTATGTCATCTTCTCAAAGTATGTCCAGCAGCACAGGCCTTGACACAATTCATACCAAGTTCTCCTGTTGTCTGCTCAAAGTCTCTCCATATCTTCTGTATGTTTATGTCTCCAGTTCTCTTCCTCGTGTATTTTCTGTCCCCTCTACCTCTCTATTAATCTGGGGATTCCAGAACAAGGACTGCCCTGTCATGCTATCTAAAAATTAGAAAGCACTTTTAAAATATTCAATAAATAAAACTATAATTTCCAAACGCCTTTACGTTCCACAAGAAGCCTCTCTGCATCCAAGTAGTGGTGCAACTTTTGAAAAAACATTGCTTTAGACCAGCGGCAAGCTGTCCAACAGTTGTGGAAATCGACTTTAGAAACACTGAGCTCTCTAAAAATTTACATTGATGAAGCCATATCTGTTTTCTGGTTTAATAGCCACATGTACTTAGAATTTGGAATAACTGCAGCCTATACGTAATTGTTATCTCTGCCAGACGATCTGTTACCTGTAATTCCATCAACAGAAAGGTAGAAAATTCCAACTATATGATATTTTACCGAACGTTAACTTTAACTTCAAAGACAGATGGCGCTCCTGTCTCATAGAGTTCATGATTAAAGTAAATATGTGCGAGCTAGCTTGTGAGTTTTTTTTTTTTTTACCGGGAACGCGGAATAGGTATCCCTAATCCTGATGCGGTGATTATAAATGATGGCGAGACATGGCTAGTCCGAAATGTCTCTACCTTTCAAATTCATTCTCTTTTCTATCGTATAGCAAATAACCCCCTGCGCTCTACCGGTAGAAGAATTAAAATGGTAAGTCACCAGTTTCAAACTGAATGTAAAAAGACCAAACACCAGAGAAAAAGATCGAATACCAGAGAAAAAGATTAAATACCAGAGAAAAAGATCAAATACGAGAGAAAAATATCAAATACGAGAGAAAAAGATTAAATACCAGATAAAAAGATTAAATACCAGAGTAGAAGATTAAATACCAGAGAGAAATATCAAATACCAGATAAAAATATCAAATACCAGAGAAAAAGATCAAAAACCAGAGAAAAAGATTAAATACCAGAGAAAAAAATCAAATACCAGAGAAAAAGATCAAATACCAGAGAAAAAGATCAAATACCAAAGAAAAAGATTAAATACCAGAGAAAAAGATTAAATACCAGAGAAAAAGATCAAATACCAGAGAAAAACATTAAATATGAGAGAAAAAGATTAAATACCAGATACAAGATTAAATACCAGAGAAAAAGATCAAATACCAGAGAAAAAGATCAAATACCAGCGAAAAAGATCAAATACCAGATAAAAAGATTAAATACCAGAGAAAAAGATCAAATACGAGAGAAAAATATCAAATTCAAGAGAAAAAGATTAAATACCAGATAAAAAGATTAAATACCAGAGTAAAAGATTAAATACCAGAGAGAAAGATCAAATACCAGATAAAAAGATCAAATACCAGAGAAAAAGATCAAATACCGGAGAAAAAGATTAAATACCGGAGAAAAAAATCAAATACCAGAGAAAAAGATCAAATACCAGAGAAAAAGATTAAATACCACAGAAAAAGATCAAATACCAGAGAAAAAGATCAAATACCAGAGAAAAAGATCAAATACCAGAGAAAAAGATTAAATACCAGATACAAAGATTAAATACCAGAGAAAAAGATTAAATACCAG
Organism: Oreohelix idahoensis; assembly: GCA_024509875.1. Taxonomy (NCBI): domain Eukaryota; kingdom Metazoa; phylum Mollusca; class Gastropoda; order Stylommatophora; family Oreohelicidae; genus Oreohelix; species Oreohelix idahoensis. Next base: position 368,447 of record JAMPIV010020612.1, read on the forward strand.
AAAAAAAGATCAAATACCAGAGAAAAAGATTAAATACAAGAGAAAAAGATTAAATACCACATACAAGATTAAATACCAGAGAAAAATATCAAATACCAGAGAAAAAGATCAAATACCAGAGAAAAGGATTAAATACCAGATAAAAAGATTAAATACCAGAGAAAAAGATCAAATACCAGAGAAAAAGATTAAATACGAGAGAAAAAGATTAAAGACCAGCTAAAAGATTAAATACCAGAGAAAAAGATCAAATACCAGAGAAATAGATCAAATACCAGAGAAAAAGATCAAATACCAGAGAAAAAGATTAAATATGAGAGAAAAAGATTAAATACCAGAGAAAAAGATCAAATACCAGAGAAAAAGATCAAATACCAGAGAAAAAGATCAAATACCAGAGAAAAAGACCAAATACCAGATACAAAGACACTGATGCTGAGTTGGACGAGAATTCAGGAAACCAGCTAGTACCGGTAGCAGCACAAATGGACTTTGCTCTGAAATACCAAAAGATTAGGAAAGAAACTAGCGATACAAAAACGGAACTGGAGAAGATATTCAAAAAAAAAAAAAAAAAACACACACACACACACACACATATAAACAAAACCTTTCTGGTACCTGGCATTACTTAGTTGTTGAAATACTTAAAGAAAATTCCAGAATCAAATAAAATGAGTCAAACACAAAAATTAGGAGACTCCAAAATCAAGCAATGAAAACCATATCAGGAGGCATGAAAACACCTATAAAAGAACTCAAAAAGATTACATATGATACCTCCAACCAATGGAGGATAGAAGAGATAGCAGGGCCCAGCAACAAGCTGAAAAATTCAGAAGATTAACAGACCATCCAATGTACCATATAATAAATGCTCTTGGACGAGTAAGACACAAGTGAAGCAACTTTGTAGAATCAACCACAACAAAGATGAGAGTAATTACCACAAATGCTGTATCAACAACCAAACCCCACTGCACAGCACTGCACACAAGCTCCCAGTTTGGAAGCAACATTGCTTCCTTGAAATGATAGAAAACATTCCTGAAATTGAGAGAAAGAAGGGCCAGACTGCAACAGAGAGAAAAACTATAACGACAAAATACATAGTATAGTGAGTGTAACTGCACCAATAAAATGACTGCTGAACATTACCCAAGCAACACCTGGACCCATGCATACACCTGGACCCAAGCAACACCTGGACCCATGCATACACAGATGGGTCAGCAAAAAATGCAACAGAAAATAGAGGTGGAAGTGTTCGTCTGAGCTTAAGCACTGGTACTCAAAAAAGGATGTCAGTGACAACAGGGAAATTCTCAAGTAACATCAGAGCAGAGGTCTTGAAAACTGCAGCAGAGGTTATAATGATAGAGGAAGCACGGAGAGACAAGTTGCTTTCTTCACAGATGCACTGTCGGTAGTTGCAATACTGAGGAGCCAAAAATAATGAAGACCTTGATGACCTACAAGCAGTGCTTCACAAACTATGTCAACGATTCAAAAGAATTCAATGGATCCCATCTCATTGTAACACCCCCGGCAGTGAAGAGGCTGACAGATTGGCACAAGAAGGTGGAAAGCTACCTCAGCCGGATACAAGCATAACTTTTGAAGAGGAAAAAAAGAGTTTTATCAGAATCTGATACAAGAACAAATGGGATGCAGAGTATCCAGGCCACACACAAAATGATGTATATTCCCAGTTCAGCAGAAGAGAACAAGTAGTAATCTCCAGACTCCGCACGGGTCACAACAGATTGAGGTGCCATCTCTTCAACAAGCTAAAGATAGAAACTACCGATGAGTGTAACTGTGGCACCAATAAAATGACTGCTGAACATCTGCTTCAAAGATGCCCAACATATGAGCAACAGAAAAAGTGCATATGGCCATCATGAGTACCATTCCTGGAAAAACTTTACGGAGATATAAATAGCCTCAAGCTGACTACTGCTTTCTTTGAAAACATTCAAGTAGACGTCTGAGGAGAGTGTACAAAGAAGAAGAAGAAGGAGATACACAACAGTGAGATTTTTAGTTATCATATTCGAATTAGGCAACATTTTTATTTTTTGATTTCACAAGATATCTTTCAAGTAAACATAAAATAAAATGGAAGCTGAAATGATAATGGAGGGTTGCTGCACTAAATATAAAGAAAATGTAAACATTGTTCTCTGTTTGAACAAGTAGATTGTAAATTCTTCACCTTTCACGCCCCAAGGAGCACGGGCAAACTTATGTCAAGTCTTCATTTCCTGTGCCATCTTCAAGTCTGTCTCCAGTTCTCTTCTCTATGCTTTCTTCATTCTCCCTCTACCTCTTTGGTGATTCCAGAACAAGGACTGTCTTGTAATGCTATCAACAGGTTTCCACAATGTGTGTCATATCCATTACCACTGTCTCCTCATCTTTTGTTCCACTGTCACTTGCTTGGATCTTAACAAATATCACCCCTTTAACAAGCAGTCATTTTTATTACATTACAACAACAACAACAACAAAAAGGGGGGGGGGGGGGGGGTACAATGCTCTTTACAATTAATAATTTTTTTGAATTGCATATATATTATTTAATTTTTTAATACACTAACTTACTATAATCTAGAACAACAAGTAGCACAGTCTAGAATGAACGTCTAATAAATAAAGACATGCAGCGAGCATCAGAAGAAGGAAAGCCAAACAAGAAATGTGAGCAGTTTATATTACAAAATGTCAACACTGTTGAAGCAGCGTAAAAGCCTGCAGAAGGTGAGCTACAAGTTAATTGTGAAAGATCAAATTAGAAAGAAATAAGGAAAGCCATAAAGCTTCTAAAGATGGAAATGTGGTTGGTCCAGATAGCTTTCAAGCAGAGGCCATCAAAGCAGATATTGACACCCCTACAGAGATTTGATACAAACAACTTGGTAAAGTCTGGGGAAGAAGAAATACCAGCTGAAAGGAAGGTTATCTGATCAAGTTGCCTTAAGAAGGGAGATTTACGAGAGTACGCAAATTACAGTGAAATATTGACACCTCTACAGAGATATTATACATATTCCTGGGTGAAGTCTGGGAGAGGAAGAACCATAAGAAGATACAAGACAGAAAGAAAATACTCGATGAGAGGACACAGCAGGTGGGTCTGACATTCATGTTGTCATTCATGAAGAATTCTGCTTGTCATGTCTTCATGTTTTCTATATTAAATTATTTTCAGGGCAACTCCCTAATGCTTCATCTGTTTCCAAAGTGATTCTCTTTCAACACTGTCAAATGCCTATCATAGTCTACAAATCTAATTTAAAGAGGTAAGCTCAATTCCAAACTTGGTTCAATTATTATTTGTAATATTGGCTATCTGGTATGTCATAGATTATTTCTTCTCAAAATATGTTGGATAAAAAATTTATGAGGTTATTTCATAGATTATTTCTTCTGAAAAAAGTCCAGATCAGAAATGTATAAGGTTACGTCATAGATTATTTCTTCTGAAAATAGGTCAGATCAGAAATTTATGAGGTAAATAGCAAAATGTCTAAGCATTATCATTACACCATGTGCATATAAGGCTGAGGGAGACAAATTCTTTCCAGCCAGGTATTAGGTCTGTTACCCATTTAGTCTTTCTTTGCCTTAGAGTTGTGCCTTAAATATGTATCTACATAAGGCCCCACTCCATGCCCATGTTGAATCCAGACCTTCATTTTTCTTGTCTGTCTTCAGGTATAGAATATGGTCAAGCCAAAAACTATCTTTCATCTTCAAACTTACGCCCTGTATGTTCTTAGATTTAGGTGTTTCTTACACTGTTTTCCTAAGTACTGCATATATATATATATCTATATATGAATACTCCATTGGAAAAATCAGACATGTCACAAAAAATGAAGTCACAGAAAAATGACTTTTAACATTTGAAACGCAATGACACAAAGAAGGATGGCCAATTTTTATGCTTAATTTTTTTTTTTGGTGAGGAATGTATTTTCTAATATAATTTTAGTTTCTACACCTTCTTTGGAGTGTGCTTAATGAGCTGCGGTCAGTAACTCCGTTTTTATACAAATGTGACACATCTGGTTTTTCCAATGGAGTATTCATATATATTACTAACATATATACCATTACTGACATGCTCCAATCCAACCTGTAAACCTGACGTTAAAAGCCCATGCTATAAAATGATATGATAAATTAGGTCACCTGTTTAAAAAAGAAGGCCACCCCCCAACAGTAATACTAAACACTTCTTAAAATGCTAAAAATTAACTAAAGAAGTTTTCATAAATGTAACTTCTAGCACAGAAACATGTTCAAGCCAATGTTAAAAAAAACCCCAAAAATGAGATTTAAAACATGGAGATACACTGAAGTGGCTGGTTATTTTTGTTCTGTCTTGTTTGTTTACGTGAACAGCATGGCAGTTAATATTTGACAAACAGATTTACAAGCCAATAAAGAATCTGCACAAGCAGCATAAGTTTATCAAGTATCTGGTTTATTTTCTAGATTATACTAAAAATGAATACACTTCTTTCCATGTGATGTTACAATGTTAGGTCAGTCAACTATTAAACAACCTTTTGATGTAAAATTTATGAGATTCTTGTGAAGGATGTCAGCTTTTAAAGCTATTTATTGATAATGTCAGTTTTATATATTGCTGATGTCAACTTTATATGCTGACCATGTCAACTAAATTAATAATAACAGCAGAACCTGTAATTCCATCATTCATACTACAATTAAGAAATGAGTTTAGGATTATTTGCTCCAATCAATTTTACAAGGAAGTTATTTATTTACTTACAATGTACACAGGCATATTTACTCACAAAATGTTAGCATCATCTAGATATTCAGGCCCCCATTTCTCACTTATAATAATAAATAATAGATTAAGCTTTTACTCCATGCTAAATAGAAACAATGGAATGTGATAATGAATAAATTATTGCATATTTAATATAATTCACTTTTCAGACTTCCAGTCCACATTATATGGTCTGTTTACAGCTGTCACAAACTTGATTGAGAATAATAATGTGCAAATCTGTTTAGCTCTCAGATTTTAGATCACTTTTGAAATATTTATATATGGGATTTCATTGAAATATATATGGGATTTCACACACTGGAATCGCTAACATTTTTTACATGGTAAGAACAAATAGCTGTATTATCTGTCTAGAAGATTAAAGCACAACCATCTCAAACCAAAGAGTTTGTGTCTCTTGACAGATTAAACACAACCATATTCATACCAAATGGAGTTTGTGTTTGCTGTCTGTTCTCCTTCTATCTCTCTCTCTGATTTGGGAGGAAGGTGGGGAGTTTTGAATTGTGGTGAAACCTGTGAAGTGCTGGAATGAGGTGGAGGAAGGCCAGTTGTGTTGTCTGGACAGGTAAACTTCTCAGGGGCAGGTAGTTGTGATGAAATGTTTTTGTGATGATAATTACTGGATGATTTTCCTTGAGGTCTCACTTGCTGTGGAATAAATAGCTGCTGATGTGATGTTTGGTGTGACTGCGATCCTCCAAAATGACTGCCTGCTTCACCTGAAGTATTATCTGACTTAGAGAGACCACTACTTTTATGGTTCAGAGAAAAACCTTGAGAATGGCCAAGCTGTGAAGGTGGAGGGTGAGGAGGCAAAGACTGGCAATACTTATTACTGGTATTTAAAAGTTGCTGCTGCTGGGAATGAGAATAGCCCTCTGTGTGAGAAGAAACAGGGATATCTCTTGGCTCAATGCTTCCTCGATACTGTCTGCAGTCGCTATTCATACCATAAGGACCTCTATGGGAACTTGAGGAAGATCCAAATGAATGATGTATAAATGAATCATGCTGATGATCAGATGCTATACTTTGGCTGTTCTTGTTTTGCTGGCTTGGTGGATGGTCCTTTTTCCCTGGTATACTGCTTTTGCCATATGGTGCACCAGGTGTAATACCAGAGGTGTAAGTATCACTGAGGATATTTCCCATGCTTGTCTGAGATTTAGACAAGGAAGATAACTGATCCAGAGAGGCTCTGTTCCTGTCAGGGTCATGATCCTGTCTGTTTTGTTGTTGCCCTGACCTAGTAAAATCCTGATACTGATGAAACAAGTGCTGAGTGTTTTTTTTATATGACAAATGCTGACCCACACAACCAGGTTCACCCAACAGGTAGCTGGAATGAGATGGAGGAGTCTGAGAGAGAGAAAACTTGGGTGATTCCTGATGAGTTGGTAGTACCTGTGATGAAGGGAAGCTCCAACTGCCAATCTGTCTGTTGCTGTTGAGTGGTGCACGATTAATGTTGTTAAAGTAATAAAGATGTTGTTGCTGACGATCTTGTTGATGAGGCAGTATCTGTTGCTGGTGAGGCTGCCTGAAGCTTTCAGAATTCATCAACTGATTGACAGATTGGAAACTAGACGGAACTGGCTCTCTAATTAAACCAGTATTTGAGAATGACCGGCCCTCTCTGGGATCTCGTCCATCAGGTGCTTCTCTCACTATTTCCGTGCTTGCATTTCCCATCGCATCTTTATTTCTGTGTTTTGGGGATACAGACACATCCCTATTATGTCTGTCTTCAGATCTGTAGAAAAGGTGAGGAGGTACAGACCTGGGTCTCTCAATAACACGCATACTGTTAGAATTGTTTACATTATTTTCCGCTTGTAAATGTCTACTGTCACCAGAAAAGACTTGATCAGATAGTTTACCTTCTTGACACTGCCCAGGCCTCATCTCACCAGATGGCCTGGTATTAATGTCACCAACGTGCGAAGACTGACCCATGACACTTGTTGGTCGAGCATGATAGAGCCGACTACTCTGAATGGACATGGAATGAGCAAGAGGGCTTGATACTCTGTGGCCACTCATAACTGAACTGTCTATATGATGAGATGTTTTCTCATTTGTAATGTGTGACCGTATTTTTTCAAGACCTGAGCCGGACACGTCCCTAGAATCTCCTTCACTGCCTGTGTTATGTTTAGTATTTTTGCCATTACTGTACCAACTATGATCTAAGTGGTCTACACCACTAGGTGACTGACTGCAGGCCTGAGAATAGTGGATTGAAGGTGGCTCCTCACCATCTGATACTGAAATGGTTAAAATGTTGAACTGTTCAGTGACAGGAACTGGTGGTGGTGGATAAGTAGGTGCTGGGTGTAGTTCTCTGCCATGTCTCTTGTAAGCACAAAGGAGGTGTTGTGAGGAGTGACTGAGTGGATGATGTGAAAAATGGGATGAGGCGGGAAGGCTGGATGGTGCAGAAGCTGATGTTTGAGATTCCAGAAAGGACAGATGTTCATTTCCAAATGTATTGTTGGCATATGATAAAGGTATCTGCCTAGAGTGTCCCTGGTTACTTTCTAACAAACATTTCTGAGTGGTGCTGAGACCATCTGCACTATCTGTCTGTTGATATTTTTGACTTCTATCTCCAAGCCTGAATGATGAAAAACGTGCATCAAGGTTGGGATGTTTTATCACAGGTGATGCTTCGCTGTCGCTATTAGGTGTTGATGTGAGGACCTGATGAGACAGAACTCCACTTGAACCAATGCTACTGCTCTCACTGTCACTCCTTGCAGAGCGACGGGAAATCTCTGAGCTGTATGATTCATGAACTGATGAGGACATCAAGGATGAAGCAGATATAACAGGATTATCTGGCCGAACTTGGGACAAACCATCTTGTAAATGCCGTTGGTGTGGCTGCCATTGATAATGAAGCCGTCCACTGTTAGTGCTTACAAGTTCACTACTTTGAGACTCACTGTCATTGCTTAAGTGGCGCTGAACTGACGCAAGAGACATCAACTGGTGAGAGAATTTACAAAAATTTTGAAAATAAACTATTTGAAACAGAAGAGGATATTTAAGGAGCAGGACATACACTCATGGTATGAAAACTCGTGACAAATACTGTGGCAACCGAATCATGATATAATCTGCTGGATATGACATGGGACACAGCTTGCTGGCGTAGCTTAGAAATGATAAGTTAAGCTCTAGTAACATTTCTGGTAGCTTACAAATGATAATTCTGAAGTTTTGATGTCATTATAGTTTACTAATGGTTTTATGATGACAACTGTTTAGGGTTTGATGTCTAACCACCATACTGTAATATCATGTTCAGCTACAGCTTTGTCTAAGAAATGCTATAAAACCTTCAAGAATAGCTGGCTGTTTGGAAGTGTCTACGTGCCTTCTCTTTCACTTACTTGTCTACCATCTGTTCTCTAAAACATCTTATACAAACCTCATCAGCACAAGAGTCATCACTGGTATTACTGCCACTGGCATTTAATGTGGACTTTCTTACTTCCTTCAAGCCCAGCATCTCATATTGTTGTAATTTACTGCCATGTTTTATTGTAGAGGCAGCCCTCTGACATGGAGAAGTCCCTAAATCACTGTTGGTAGATTGCTGACCCAGCCCTAAATGAAGAGCAATGTCTTTTAATAACCTATGTTTTTTTTTCTTTCAAATCAATATCATCATGTAATGAGCACAGAGACAATTAAATTGCATTAATTAAAAAAAAAGGTATGTATGTCCTGTATGCAAATAAAACAAGTTACAGAATTTTCATTTATTTTCTTTGCATTTCACGACTGTCTGTCTGCACACTTTTAGTTAAGCCACGTGGGACCTAACGACCTTTCAGTCACCAGATCAAATTCTTACTGTTGATTGGGCTTTCAAGGCATGACGCTGTAGACATCTGGTATGGGATGATAAAAAAATTTTCAGGCAAATTAACTGTTGGAAACTCTAGTTTTCGTGTGGTGTTAAGTCATAGAAGGAATGTTACCTTAAGTTTCCAGCATGCTTCAAATGAGAGTTATAGGAAAATGAATTGACAAGTCATTAATTATGGTTATATTTCTACTATTTATACTATATGCATGAGCATAAATGACTACTGAGGAATACACCAATTAACACTGTGTTCAATTGTACATATGTGTGTGTCTACAGCAGACCTGTCACAGACAACTGACACTGTTGAATATTTTTGTGCAGCAGGCTTCAAATATAAATTAAAGAAAGATAAATTGCCATGCAATTAATTATGATTATATATACTATTTGTATTGTACAGTGTCCATGAGCAAAACTTGCTACTGAGAAATACATCTCAAGTAGCATTGTATTAAAATTGTGCACGTATCTAAAGTGGACTTGAGTAAAGAAAAAAAGGGCATAGCTGAATTTTTAGGCAACATGCTTTAAATATAAATTACTGAAAGATGAACTGAGAAATCATTAATTATTGTTATATTTCTACTACTTGTAATGTGTTGTACAATGCATGCATGAGCATGAATTTCTACTGAGAAATCAAACATGTAGTAGTTTTAAATGCCCTATATTGTAAAAATAGATGTGCAAAAATACTGTGTTAAAACAAAATAATGATATATGTGTGTGTGTGCGCATACAAAGTACCCAAAAAATGACAATACTGATACATTCAATATTAGATACATGAACATACAAGTAGTCTCATTATCTGAGCTTATCCCAATATTTCTATCATTCATCCAATCCTATTTTCCAAAAGGGATTTGCACATTAAAGATGGAGAAATTTTTACAAATGAATTTTTGTTTACAATTTTAATTGTGAAATTATGTTTCAAATATGCATGGAGGCATATCTGGAGTCATCCTAATGTGACCACCAGCTATGCACAATGCAACAATATACGTACGTGGAAGTGAACCTTTGCCTGTGAGGTTAATTACATCCTCATTGACTTGAAATCATCCACACACTTCCAGGGATTCCCCCTGTGGTGAAACTTGTTGAGAACCCAGCATTGCACACAAAGCTTGGAGAAGTCACTTGAGCCCCAGTCTTATTTTTTTGACTTGGTTGACTGCATGCAGAAGGATCTCACTATGGACTCAGTGATAGGCAGGGAATGCTGTGAAGTGGCTCTGTGCATGACATGACAATTCCTTGGGAGAGCCCAGAACCAGAGCACAGTATGTTAGCTCTGCATAGTTGGAGAACCCCCTTGGATGGCGGGGAATGCACTGTATGCCATGCACTTCTTCCTCCTAGCTTGGGACCAGATCCTTTAAATGCAAGCCAAGCTGGAGAAACTGGAGCTCATGACTTCAACTCAGCACGTTTCAAAATGGCAGAAAAGCCACAGGAAAAGACTAGGTCTACACAGAGCCGGATTAACGTAGTAGCACAAGTAGCATATGCTACGGGCCCCGCGCTTTTAGGGGCCCCGCGCCAATAAATATGTACATAATTTTTTGGTCATCTTCTAATACGAGCGTTGATGGGAAGGAGCGAAGCTCCTGACCGGGTTGGAAGGAAAGTCCACTGACCCCCCCAGCCTCGCAATGACATGTCATTGGGCCAAAAGAGCTGGAAAGCTCGAGTGCCGCTGGTTAGAGAGAAGAAAAAAAAATACGAGCGTTAAACCAATGATCCTGTGATTTATGCAATCTTTAGCGCCTTTTCATTTGGTGTCACGAAATTGTGAGAGAACGAACGAACGAACGAACTTTATTTTTAAAGGGTTGAGAATTGGGCACGCAGGCCCGTCTAACATTCTGCCCTTCCTTTCGCTCACCTTTCATACTGAATTCATTTATTCTCATATGCATGTTACATATCAATTTCAAGAAAGAGCATAAGAGGGTGACTTAGTGTGACTCTTCATTATTTTAATCTTAACTGTTTGCGGACGGAAGCCATTTAAGTGGCGTTGAAAATTTGGTCACGTTTAAACGAAAGCCACTTTTTTGGCTCTAGGCGACTGCCCCTCTAATTTTGTTTTGTTCTTTGTGAAATGAATTTGCATTAACAATAAAAACTAGAATTTAGGAAACGGAAACTTCCTGTTTTAATTGAGGTATACGGCCTGCTCGCACTCTCTTTCGATCTTTATTAAAATTTCTTGATTTGTAAGGTTAGAAAACTCAAAAAATGAGCAGTAGACACAGAGATATTGGACGTAATTATGCTTCTGGAAGTGAAAAACGTAAAGCGAAGGAAGAAAAAGAAAGAAGAGATCAACTTGTGATATCAAAAACACGTAAGCTGACAGAATATTTTGATGTTCATGGTGGTGGTACTCTAACCACTGAAGCTGGAAGTACAGGAACAACTAGTACTAGTGCAGGCTGTGCAGCAGAAAACATACAGCAAAACCCAGTATACACTGAGTCTGAATGTGAAAGAATAAGTGAAACGAAGAAGTACTCTAATGATATTGGTGACTGGCAGAACAATAAAGATGACTGTGAGCGTGAATATTTCATATCCAAGGGAAGTGAAAAATGTCAACATGTTGATAGTGCCTTCTCTTCATCCGTGCGATTGTATGACACTGAAAAGAAAACTCGATACTGTCAGAAGTCTTATTTTACACATATTCAGAGATCACATTCTCTGTGAAGTGAAGAAATACAAGTATTATTCATTGGATTCTACTCCAGATATATCTAATATGGACCAGCTGACTTTGACTCTGCGCTATGTTTTGCCATCTGGATCAGTTGAAAGATTTGTGACATTTTTGGATATGGAAGGTCATAGTGCTGAACAGCTTACTAAAAGTCTACTTAATTTTTTAAAGGCAAATGACACTGATATTAAAGACTGCCGTGGTCAAAGTTATGACAACGCCAGCAACATGGGTGGCAAGTTCATAGGATTACAAGCATGAATTAATTGATAATGATAATTGTGATAGACGAACTTGGCTGACCCTGAACTTTGTTGTAATTCTTGTAAAACGGGACTTCTTTCACGTGGATTCATTAGCTATGCAACTGTTCCACACAGAGGGCAAACACGTTTGCTGATTGATATGCGGAAAGTTTACCTATCGTTCATTCTGGTCATCGCATTGATTTAAGGAGAGATTAAATCACGCCCACTAACATCTCTTGAACAATCATAGGCAGTTATTTTCATTAACTTGGCCAGTGGGGGGCGTCGCCAGAATCAAACAGATAATGCGACCACGATCAAAGAGACAGACTGAGGGATTTCAGGGGAGACTATCGGCGCTATCAAAGACAGTAGTGGTCCCTGATACGAGACGCAGTTGCTTGCCGCTATTTTCGCGTCTCGGTGTCAACCGCAGAACCGAGCGAACGGGGAAAGCCGAAACGGGCAGCAGCGAGCGGAGATACGAAGACCAGGGGGGCGGCTTCTTTCCTTGATTTGGCGGTCAGATCCCCCAAAGTTCCTGGGATGAAAAGAGCTGTCAAGTTTATCATGTCCCACTCAACTTACATTCCATTTTAGCTAAATAGACCATGAAGACTAGACACGTTATCACTCGCTGGCCAGACCTTTACAGAAGCACTAGCTTTATTGAAATCTTGTTATAGATTTTCCCCGGGATTTTATATATATATATTTGCAGTGATTTCTATTCTGTGCAAAGCGGTAATATATTGTGTAAAGTGATCAGTGGTCTAGTTCAGTCATTCTATTTCAATGGATTTTGTGTTAATTTAAATCTATTAAATTAAACCATCTCAATAGTTCCAGTTGTAAATATAATGATCTATCTATTATATTATTTCAAAAGATAATAGATGCTTAAATTAACTTTTAAAGTCGCGAAGGAATTTATAATTAATAAATTCAGTTAAGTCCTAGTTTTATAGATGTGTGTTTTTAACCACTAGAATTCGCGCAGTGTTTATTAAATACATAATTAAATACTCGAGTGTATTATAGGCTTAACGGGAAATTTTTCGCGCTTGATTTTTCGGTATGTTACATGTCTTTTTAAAGAAATCTTTCAACACCAGTAGAGCGATCGTAAGGGCTGCGGTCCCTGGTAGCTAAATAAAACGAAAGAAATAAAGAAATTAAATCATCCTATAAACTTCCAGTCATGTTGAAGAAACATTTCTTTTAAATATAATCTTGTGGCGGTCCTTTTGCGACCTAGCTGTCATAATTAAATGAAATAAAGCCCACCCAAGAATATTTTAAAGAACAATCATCAAATTACCATTACAAACCTGTAAGATAAACTGGAAGGTAATCATCGCCAGTAGCGATAGTATATTTACTGTTTACTGTGAGAGAGTACATATTTTCCTGACTGTGACTGAGCCTAGTTTTTCCTCAATTGGATTTAATAAAACTTTCCGGGCAGTTACTATCATCACGCATTGAAGGAATTTTACCATAGCGGAAGATTAAAAGAGACCACGTCATTTTCACCCCTGTGCCGAACTGTGTCAGTGCCATCCCATAGACTCCTTTTTTTATATAATAAAAACACAAGAACTCTTAGTCTTCAAGTCTTGCGATAAGTGAGAATATTTGTTACCAGCAAAACCTCGCAAACATCTGGGGCGGGACATCGAAGGACTAGATAGTTCATATGTCAAGAGAATACTTGCTGTTTTTATATATTTTATGGATCGTCTGAGGCTGCATTCGGTAAGTGTGTGAGTATATGAGTGTGGATCCTCACGCATGTGCATGAATGACAGGAAATTTAATCTTTTTTCTTTTGTAACCCTGTTGTTAACTTTCTTGCCTAGTAATATAATTTTTCTGTATTCCCTGCATTGTTCCTTTAAGGGGGAGTTGATAATTGGTTAACTCTGTTTAAAACCCCCCTCCTTTCCATTTGCGTAGTAAAGGGAAGAACAGCTGGGAAGAACAGGTTTTTTCTATCACCTATACCTAACTTTGTAACACCTCTTTCAGAGTAATTAACTTCACTGTTAGGTTAACGTACCTATGTTCCTGATATTATCTATCTCTGGACTGGGTTTATCTTTGTCTAATAAGCGGGAAGGGCTTAGTCGATACCAATCTTCTTCACCCCTCCCAAACTTGTTATTTGCATTTGTGTACTTATGATAATTTATGTAATACCTGATATTTGTTAGTAATTGATGTTTAAGGTGAATAAAATCACATAAACTCATTTAGTTCTGTGTTGGAGATACCCAAAGCCCAACTTTTCCCCTATTCGTTTAATATAGTTTGTATCTACGTCGTCTGTGTGTTTGAAAACACCAAATCGGTGTACGCGCAGAGGTGTGGCTGGAAAACTGGCAAATAATTGTTTGACCAGGAGAGCGGAAGAGAAGATTGAGAGAAACGATTTGTCGTAAATAAGTCTGTCTTTACTCTCCTCCAGCACACTGTGAAGCAACTATTTAATCTCTACATTTTCTATCACTGAGCTTTCCATCATCATTTTCACTCTAAACCGGACCACTATTTCTAAGACTCTTTTCTCTCAAAATAAATTTACGACAATAATTACTATGCAAATTAAAAATGTATGTGTTCAAATATGTTTGTGTTGTTTTATTGGTTTTTTTTAAAATATAGGGCCCTTTCTTAACGTATGCTACAGGCCCCACACTAGCTTAATCCGGCCCTGGGTCTACAGTGTAGATAATACCAATAAATAAATAAACAAACAACACACAAAGGTATGTTATCTGGCACTCAGTGAGAAATTTGTTTGTTTATTTATTTACTGTTTACAGGCCTCAGGTTTCCCCTCCTTATACGTTTATACGTAGATAATACCAAGGAGTCTTCAACTTGGTATTGGCCGCTGAACAGCGATAAGCTCACCAGCCCTAGTTAACTCTTAGTATACGAGCGGCCTTTCATGACTACTATTACAGATTTTGCAATAAATAATTTATTTATAAAGATAACATAAGTGTTATATATCAAAATGTGAAGAAACGAAACCCCTATATCATGCACATAACTAAATTGTTCAGTGGTTTTAAACATGCATTCAGCTATAAATTTTCGCTATTGACGGGGATCGATCATCGGCCTCTCTAGAAGGCCGCTCGTATACTAAGAGTTAAACAACAACAACATGTTTCAAATAGTGCCTGTCCATCTTTAAATACTGGAAATAGTTTAATGTGTAAAAGCTGTCTTTGCATGCTCATTTCAAAGCTATTATATATGTCCGGTTCTGAAATTGTTCATAGATTCTGCATTCTGTGTCTACAATTGTTTTTTTCTGTTTTGGACAGTTTTTAAGCATTGAAATAACAAATTTGTGACGCTAATTAACTATAATTATGGAATTCATCGTGGCTTACATGCTTGCAATATGAAAGAGTTAAATCCTGGCCTACATGCATTGGAAAAAAGGGGGGTGGGGTGTGTGTGTGCGCGCGTGCATGCGTGTGCGCGCGTGCATGTGTGTGAGAGAGACAAGAAAGAGAGAGAGATACAGAGTACTGAAATCTGATGATGAAACAAAATTCTGACCACCTACACAAGTGTGAAAGTTTCCCCCCCCCCCCCCAGCCCCTCACAGTACTGTCATACAAAACGATTTTAAAAAAAAAGACTATAAATACTGAAATCTGGTAACTAAGCAATGTTTTGACTTCTGTCTGTGTTTGTTATGACAGGCTCATAAAACTGACTACTCTACAACAACGAAAGCTGCTGAGATCAAATTTGGTGCAGATAACCTTTAACTTGGTGAGATATTTTGGAAAAGTTAAACTGGATCTGCGCTGCAAATTTTTTTGATAATTAATAAATATACTATACTGTTCAAAAAAAGAAACGCATAGCTATCCGAGGGCGCGTTTTCATGAGTTTGTAAGTAAAATTTGGTGCTAGGGTATATAAAAACCAGCCTCAAATGTTCTTTACAGTGTCAAATGCACGTGTTGACCTGAATTGTGTTCGTTTTTGTAGTCGTTACAACGCAGTGGTCAATAGTGTTTATGACGCAATTTTTGACCACAGCTCATGTTGCGCGCACGTGAAAGCAACAAAATTTGGGGTGAACACTATTCACTGACTACGCAACTGAAACCCTATAAAAGGATAACGCTACACACACAAAATTCAGTTCATTTTCAAGCAGACATTTATGGCGTCTCTATCGATAAATTTAAGGAACATTGCTATTGGCCGACTGCATGCAGGCGAAAGTCAAAGTCAGGTTGCCAGGCATCTAAACGTGCATCAGAGTACCATCAGTCGACTTGGCACCGGTTCCAAGCCACTGGCTCAGTTGAAGACCGGCATCGCAGTGGACGACCCAGAGTGACAACAGCAGCAGAGGATCGCTTTATTCGGCTTCGTCACCTCAGAGACAGGTTTACAACAGCTTCCTCAACTGCCCAGTCATTGCCTGCAGGACGTCATGTGTCTTATCAAACTGTCCGGAATAGACTGCATGACGCTGGACTTTGGGCAAAACGACCTCACCGAGGACCTGTCCTTACGCGCCGCCATCGACAAAATTGACTTCTTTGGGCCAAACAGCATCGTCCCTGGACAGCTGACAATCAATGGAAACGTGTCTGGTTTAGTGACGAATCTTTCTTTTTGTTGCAGCGTCATGATAGACGGCGTAGGGTCTACCGTAGGCGAAATGAACGTTTTTCCCAAAATTGCGTTGATGAAGCTCCGCCGCACAGTGGTGGAGGCGCAATGGTGTGGGGAATGATCAGTTACAACGGAAGGAGTCAATTGGTGCACATTGAAGGAGGCTTGAATGCGCAACGATACGTCAATGAAATTCTTCTACCCCATGTCCTTCCACTTTTGGCTGCCCAAAAGGTCTGTGTTTCAAACGGACAATGCCAGACCCCATTGTGCACGGTTGACCACGCAGTTCCTGACTGCCAACAATATTCTCACCCTTCCCTGGCCATCCCTGTCTCCAGACATGAGTCCGATTGAGCACCTGTGGGATGAGCTGCATAGACATGTTTGTCGCCGAGACGTTGCTCCAGCCAATCGTTGTGATCTGTTCCAGGCACTCCAGGAAGAGTGGGCAGCCATCCCACAGGCCCACATCAGACGCCTGATCGCATCCATGCCCAGGAGATGCCAGTCGCTGATCGATGCAAGAGAAGGCCACACACCATACTAACGGGAAAGCCCGTACGCCAAAAAACTCTCGTGATCCAGATGCAAAACAACTGTCAATTGATTGGTTGAACCCTAAGGTATTCTTGTGTGCAATTTGAACAATTAATTCATTAAATTAAAAACGTTATTGAATGTCAAAATTATGGCTATGTGTGTGCCTTCAGTAGCTATGCGTTTCTTTTTTTGAACAGTATAGTATGTAACCCTTCAAAATTTACAGCTTTTTAATTATAGTGTGCTTTTTCTGTTATGTGTCCTGGAGATGGCATTATTTCTACTTGCATGGCTTGCATCAGGGTCTTGTAACGTCTTGCTGGCTTGCTGTGATGCATCACATATCCAATTTTAATCTTCACTTTTATTTAGCTCAATGTGTTGAAACTCCTTTCATGAAGAATCTTCTTCTTCATGTACAAAGCCTGATGGCACATGCGATCACATCTCTCCAGAACTTCCCGTCAACAGTACTATTGATCAATTCAGTTGTTCAACTTCTTTCCATGCCATGATGTCAACATGTCCAGAATCTTCTCTTTGTTGCCTTCTATCTTTCCTGTTGTCACGATATACTCCAGCTTCCTTCTTCTCATTATATACCCACAGAAAGTGGATTGCTTTCTTCTAAACCTGACGAATAAGCTTCCTTTGAACACTGGCCTCTTTCATGACAACCACATTACTCATTTTAACTGTCCATGGCATGTGTAACATTTTCTGTAAAACCACATCTGTGTGGTCTCCAGTGTTTTTACTACTTGTTTACTAATTGCCCATGACTCACTTCCATATATCAGGACTCAAGAACTCTTATTCTTACTTTCACTGACAAAGAGTTGTTGCATAAATCACATTTTATTTTACAAAATGCTGCTTTCACCTGGGCTTGACCATGCACTTTGAAGACGTTAGGTTTCATACCACCAATGCTATCAATATGTGCACCCACTGATGCTAAACTAAGTACAGAATCATAAGAAAGAATGTTCTCCTTGAAGTACCGGTAATGGGGATGCTCAGATAGGTGCTCAGCGAATCTCTTAATAATAAAGGAAACCCATGTATTTCCTGATGATCATCCTCTAGTACAGAAGTGCATTTGTGACAGCAAAATTTGAAGGTGTTGTTGGCTGATTTTTTTTAGAAGCAAAGTTTAATGAGTAGCTGAACTGGCATTCAATGTTCATCGGGTCACAGTTATGACCCGGATATCATTTTCACTGAAAACATCATGGTTTGAAAACACTGGTGGATTGGAAATTCTTAATTATCCGTTGTCTGGCACTATAGTATTTTGCTGTGATTCATGATAATGTCTTAAAACTTCAGCATCTGTAGCACCAAGCAGTGCAGCATCTTCCAGCGACTCATTATTCTGTAAAACCAAGTCTCTGTGGTCTCCAGTGCTTTTCCAATTTTTTCTTACTTGTTCACTAATTTTCCATGACTCACTCCCAAATGTCATGACTGAAGAACTCTCTTTCTTACTTTCACTGACAAAGAGTTGTTGCATAGCATACTTTTCATTTTACAAAGTGTCGTTTTTGCCTGGGCTATAATACTCTTCACTTCTGAGATGCATCATCCATCCAATGTTATTAACTCTTTGAGTCCCAAGCAAAAAAGTGGGTTTGGCCCAAACAAAAATGGCCACCCAGTGTGTTTTTACTGTTGTTGTTTGGAAATAATTTTTAAAAATGTTCATATGCATTAATAACTTTGTTCTTGTATATGAAACTGAAGGTAAATGGATGTACTTTACTCTAGTGCTCATCATCATCATCTCAGCCCGTAACCCGTCATGGGTCGTAGGGGTGCCATGGTGGAAGCATCAGCAGACATGGTCCTCCACTGCTCTCTATCCTCAGCAATGCGTACAAGTGTGGAAAAACCGTGTCCTGCCCATTCTTTGATGTTATCAGCCAAGGATTTTCTCTGCCTTCCTCTTCTCCGTTTACCTTCGACTGTTCCCTGAAGGATCGTTTTCGAAAGGGAGTCATGACGAGTTACATGCCCAAACCAGGCAAGCTTTCGACGTTTCACTATTGACAAAAGTGGTTCTTGGTGGCCTGCATAGGTGTTTATCTTCTCTCTAACATAGACATTTGTTTTGTGCTCTTTATAGCAAATGCGCAAAATTCTTCTATAACATTTATGCTCGAAAGCCTGAATCCTTCGCTCCGTATCTGCAGTGAGTGTCCAGCCCTCACACCCATACAAGAGAATAGATAATACAAGTGATTTGTATAATTTGATCTTCACAGGAAAACTGATGTTACTTTTCCAGATCACATTCAACCTTGTCATGGCAGCTGAGGCCATCTCAATTCTTGTCTTGATTTCTTTACTTGATCTTCCATCACTACATATAGTGGACCCGAGATATTTAGAGGTGTTAACTTCTTCTAACGTTTGCCCATTTAACGTAATGTTGGTCGGAACATGTTTCTTATGGCTATTCACCAATATCTTGCTTTTTTCTATATTAATTTCCATCCCATATGTTCTTGTTACTTTCTCCAGTCTAGAGGTAAGGTCTTGAAGTTCTGATTCTGATCCAGCTATCAGATCAATATCATCAGCAAAACGTAGGTTGCACAGAGGTCGGCCTCCAATCGATATGGTTGATTTATAATCGTAGAGAGCCTCCTGCATAATATGTTCTAGATATATATTAAAGAGCACTGGTGACAGGATACATCCTTGGCGAACTCCTACAGTTGTTTTGAAAAATTCTCCAATGTCGTTGCTTGCAAAAACAGCACTGCTCTAGTGCTACAAGTATAAAAACATTCATTGAAAAATTATTAGTTATCCAAGGTAAAATGGAGGCTGAAAGAATTAGCAGGTGAAAAATTAGAGCAAAAGTATTCAATCAAATTCTTCTAGAATTGTTCCCCAGGAGAATATCCAAGGGTAAAGTTTCAAAATGTCACAAACAGAAGTATTCTAATAAAGTACAATCAGTTTTTAGTCAATAAACACTAAGGAAATTGCTAATTTCACAGATTACAACAACAGATCACATGGTTGTAAAAAAGAGGAAATTATATATTCTTACCTTGCTGGGCGTGGCCATTTGACCTTATAAAATATGCGCTTAAAAAATATTAAATTAATATCAAACCACAAAAACACGTTCTCTCTTAAACACACGAGGTATTTACTAGAAAGGTCTTCCTGTCGGAAATGACGTTTTGGGTTGTTAAAGTTGGAAAACAGCTTAGAAAGGAGCAAAAGATACGAAATACGATATAACGCTGATCAATCAGGTCTAACCGGAAAACCGATATAACGTTGATCGGGACTTAACTCTTTGAGGACGTAGGGGTTTTCCCATGTTTTACGCAAGGAATTTTTTGCGACTCAGGTTTTTCATATAGTGTTACCATGTAAAGGTCTGTTCTTTCAAGGTTTTTAACAAATATGGTCATGTTATATATATATTTGGAAAGGAAATTGAATGAGGATTCTGAATATGCTCAGTTTATAAATTTACAAATTTTTTTATGAGTATAAAATAGTCGGAGACTGGGTAGAAAAAAATTTGACCAAAAAAAAAACCATAACAAAAACATATCAGAATTACCCACTCAAGACATCTAATCCATCAGTTGGGTTATCCAAGATTCAATTTTTTGTAAACTACATCCATTTTGGAATTAAAACAAATATGGTTCAAGTTTATTCTTTAACTACTTTTCATTTGGAGCCACAGTAGCACAGTGGTTAGTGCATTGGCTTCCTAGCGCAGTGGTCTATGGTTCGATCCCCAGATGAGGTGGGATTTTTTAAGGCCACAAACGGCTCCTGGGTCGACCCAGCCCCAAATGGGTACCAGAGCAACTCTGGGAAGGTTAGAGCGGCCGGCATGATGCTGACCACATCACCCCTAGTGTGCCGACGGTCAAGATAATATGGGCCTAAACACCATATTCCCAATGTGCCTCAATGGGCATATAATGGGTTCCTTTACCTTTTATTACCTTACTTTTCATTTGGCATCAAGAAAAGGAAAGACACTCTATTGTCAAAAATTTTCGGCGACTCAGGTTTTTCATATAGTGTTACCATGTAAGTGTCAATTTTTTCTACGTTTTTAACAAATACAATCATGTTATGTATAATTGAAAAGGAAATTGAATGAGGATTCTAAATATTTTAAGTTTATAAATTACCATTTTTTTATTAGTATAAAGTAGTTAGAGACGAGGCAGAAAATTTTTTACAAAACAAAAACAAAACAAACACATATCAGACTTACCAACTGAAGACAGCTAATCCATCAGTTGTGTTATCCAAGATACAAATCATTGTAAACTACATCCATTTTGGAAATAAATCACACATGGTTCAAGTTTATACTCCAACTTACTTTCCATGTGTCATCCAGAAAATGAAATACACTCTACTGTCACAAATTTACAAATAGTTGAAAAGAACGCAAAATATGATACATATGCTGAACTGCTCTCACAAAGAACACTACTTACACTTTGGGTTGGAATCTAAAGCTATCCCTCGTTAGTGCACCCACATTTGCCTCCTGCCATTCTATATTTCTGACACACTCTTGATTTCGCCTTTCCCCTTCTTGTAAAAGTAAATTAGGTCTTACTGGGTCTGATGTTGAAGAATCAATGTGAGGTGATGGAACCATGCCCACTCTTCCTGACATAACACCTTCATTCTCTGAATCCAGATCGCTGAATGATGAACTAGACCTAGAATTAACACTAAAATCACTACTACTGTACCCGTCTTCATATTCGCTGAAATTTTCTATCAAACTAAGAGCCTGCTGAGCACTAAGATGAGTAGGTCGCCTGCGAGAAGATGAACTAGATGCCATCGAAAATAGGTAAGACAAATTTTGTAGAACTTACACGAGGTGACTGATGTAAACGTGTTCAAAGAACTCAAAAGAGTGACGCTATAATAAGAAAATGGCTGTACTTCTGCTTCCCAGTCATCTAAAACTTCTAACTGGGATGAAACGAAACAAGACCATAGTTCAAAGAGAATGACCCTGAAAACTGGCCTCCCATCTTCTGAGCCTAGATTTATCGACCCCAAATACTGGCTGCACGTCCTTAAAGAGTTAACATGCCCAGGTGTTTGAACTTATTGATCTGTTTTAAAACTGTTCAAGTTATGTTGAAAGTGTATTTCCAAGAATATTAGCAAGAAAGGTGTGCTATTTCAAGGGTCGTGCAATTTAGTGTAATGGCCTGAAGCACACCACTTTTACGTAATTTCCAGACTCAACTTTGGTGGGAAACAATTTATGTTGGCTTTTTTTTTTTTTTTTTCAAAGGATGTAATTTATCCTTTGTCAAAGGGAAACAATCAAACTAACAAAAATCTACCAAATATGTCATGAAGCACTGCAGGTACGGTTGATAAGCAACTTCTGATCCAGTGCACATCTTGTGCCCTTTTTCACTGTGTTTCGCTGATACGACAGTCACCTTATCAACCTACTCTGCCCTGGGGAATCATTTATTCAAGGTCTCTTTCATGCTGAGTTTATATATTATCATGTAGAGTTTCTTATTATAATAAAACCCAGTTTCTGTTTGTCTCCCAGATAAGCATGTTAAATTGGATAGTCATGACACACTGAGTATCATAAACAAGGATAATTACATAGAACACACTCTATCACAAACTTTCAGCTGACCTGATGTGCGTATGCCTGGAGTGTTGGCTGAAGCATTAACATCCTCTGTGGACTTTGCACCTAATAAACATAAAACTAGAATATGAAATATCCAGCTTCCATGTCTATGAACAATAGAAGAATGCTTTAAAGAATGAATATTTGCAGTTTGACTTTGTTTGCGTTTTGATATTTAAACATTAATTTGAATTAAAAAGTAGTACTAATGATCGCCCAAAAAAAATAATAATAACATGAGAGACGATTAAAATGGTTTTGTAGATTAATTTTAAAAAATAATAAAAAATAAAGTGGCATTTAAAAGAAGTCCTTAAAAATATACTACATGCACACAAAGAATTAATTAGATAACTAGAAACCATCTTCCTGAGTAATTTAGACCTGGAAGATATACAATACTTCAGATATTTAATACACACATAATATTAATTACTAAAACCACACAGAATAAGGATAGCAGGGAGTCAACAGCGGTGACCAGACAGATTTACTACAGGTCCGTATCCTTGAATCTGAGTGCTCCGAGACAGCTGTGTTTCAGAAATAGGATGTTTTCAGCTTCCAGATGTCGCCCAAAATTTGTCAAACGTAACCAAAAAGTGTCCAAGTCGGCCAAAAGGTGTTAAAAAAATCGTCCAAAAAGTCAGCCTCAAAAACTTGATTTTTGGAATACTTCCATTGTTTGAATTCAAGGATACAATAATTCTCCATTGTTCAAAGTCAAGTATACAATAATTCCACATCAAACTGTATTTACAAAACAAGGCCAACCAACTTCTCATACTGCCCAGCACAAGCTAGTGATTGGTAGCTGTAACCAGTTTTTTAGAAAATTTCACTTACCAAGTAAACAGAGTACCATCAGCATAACCAGGTTT
The DNA here is from genome assembly GCA_024509875.1 of Oreohelix idahoensis. NCBI lineage: Eukaryota > Metazoa > Mollusca > Gastropoda > Stylommatophora > Oreohelicidae > Oreohelix > Oreohelix idahoensis. The sequence continues at coordinate 391,915 of JAMPIV010020612.1, forward strand.
TTAGAAAATATCACTTACCAAGTAAACAGAGTACCATCAGCATAACCAGGTTTTATAAAATATCACTTACCAAGTAAACAGAGTACCATCAGCATAACCAGGTTTTTAGAAAATATCACTTACCAAGTAAACAGAGTACCATCAGCATAACCAGGTTTTTAGAAAATATCACTTACCAAGTAAACAGAGTACCATCAGCATAACCAGGTTTTAGAAAATATCACTTACCAAGTAAACAGAGTACCATCAGCATAACCAGGTTTTATAAAATATCACTTACCAAGTAAACAGAGTACCATCAGCATAACCAGGTTTTTAGAAAATATCACTTACCAAGTAAACAGAGTACCATCAGCATAACCAGGTTTTTAGAAAATATCACTTACCAAGTAAACAGAGTACCATCAGCATAACCAGGTTTTATAAAATATCACTTACCAAGTAAACAGAGTACCATCAGCATAACCAGGTTTTATAAAATATCACACTTACCAAGTAAACAGAGTACCATCAGCATAACCAGGTTTTTAGAAAATATCACTTACCAAGTAAACAGAGTACCATCAGCATAACCAGGTTTTATAAAATATCACTTACCAAGTAAACAGAGTACCATCAGCATAACCAGGTTTTATAAAATATCACTTACCAAGTAAACAGAGTACCATCAGCATAACCAGGTTTTATAAAATATCACTTACCAAGTAAACAGAGTACCATCAGCATAACCAGGTTTTTAGAAAATATCACTTACCAAGTAAACAGAGTACCATCAGCATAACCAGGTTTTATAAAATATCACTTACCAAGTAAACAGAGTACCATCAGCATAACCAGGTTTTATAAAATATCACTTACCAAGTAAACAGAGTACCATCAGCATAACCAGGTTTTTAGAAAATATCACTTACCAAGTAAACAGAGTACCATCAGCATAACCAGGTTTTATAAAATATCACTTACCAAGTAAACAGAGTACCATCAGCATAACCAGGTTTTTAGAAAATATCACTTACCAAGTAAACAGAGTACCATCAGCATAACCAGGTTTTTAGAAAATATCACTTACCAAGTAAACAGAGTACCATCAGCATAACCAGGTTTTAGAAAATATCACTTACCAAGTAAACAGAGTATCATCGGAATAAATATAAAATTCCCAGCTTTAAGAACAAGAAAACTGTGAAATTTTCTGCCCAGAATGCTTATTGTAAATTGGCTTATTACAAGTATTACTAGGTCTCACATTCCAGTTCATTTTTCATTCGCTTTTGGAAGGAAGATGATAACTTCAGTGTTTTTGCTAATCAATTACTTTTTTTTTTTTCAATCCAGGTTAATCCAACTTTAAAACTCTACGTACGTTTTGAACAAAATGTTCTAGCAAAAATGTCATTAATTGTAGCAATTAATAAAAAAGACACAATAAACAACAAAGAGAATAGCTGGCATTACTACACAAGAGACTTGTTAATAATAAAATCACTTGATTGTACACCTTTCATTCCTGGTACACTTTATGAAAACTTTATGTATTATTTGATACAATTTGGATTAGTCATCAAGCAGTACTGTATATGCTAACATGCATTTTTTTTCTTCCATCGCTTGTCCAAAATGACATTGTACTTATTTTGCATTTTTGATTTGTTGTCACACATTATCAGAGATCCGTAGTGGTAATGTTACCACTTTCTAATGACACAATTTTGTTTTCTACCATGCTTGATAGTATTTACCTGTATAAGTAACACACCTGAACTTACATATGGAATGTTTGATCAGGGATCATGATTGATGTTGCTGAATATCTTTGCTTGTTATTACAATTGATTTTGCCATCACAATATGTATTTGTGTCACTATTTTATAGTTATACTTTCACATGACTTATATATCGATAACATTATATTATAGGTTTTACATATATATATATATATATATATATATATATATATATATATATATATATATATATATATATATATATATATATATATATATATATATATATATATATATATATATATATATATATATATATATATATATGTTAACTACTGATAATCTTATTGTATAGAGATAAAATCTGAACACAGTTGGTTTTTCCAGACGGCTATGGTGGTAGTGTGTCTGGTGCTCTGACATTCATCATTCATCAGGGGAAAGACTCCATCTCTCTTGGTGAATTTCAAGGTACAGTTGTGAGATGGTGCTTTGGTTATATGCTTAATCATCATCATTCCTTTTCGTTCCCTGTGGAACATAGAGCAGAAACAGTTGCTCTCCATCGATTTCTATTCTGGGCTGTGGTTTTTCATCTGTGCCCAAGTCATTCCAATTTCCCTAGCCTCCTCTTCAACAGTTCTTCTCCAAGTTCTCTTTGGCCTCCCCACCCTTCTCTTCCCCTGTGGGTTCCAGTCAAGGGCAACTCTGGCTATGCTTGATTTTTCTCTTCTGAGTGTATGTACTATCCATCCCCACTTTCTTACCTTAATTTCTGTTTGTATTGTCCGCATCTTTTCCTTAGCTCTATATTTGTTATTATATCTGGACATCTTATACGGAGGATCCGTCGGAGTCATATATTTACAAATGTCTGTAGCGTGGAGATGATACTCTTTGAGACATGCTATGTCTCTGAGCCATACAGCAAGACTGACTTCACATTTGAGTTAAAGATTCTAATTTTGTTCTCTCTGGATATAGCTGAGGAGTTCTATATTGGTTGAAAGGCATTAAAAGCGCATCTGGCTTTATTTATCTTTGAGAAGACGTCACCTGCTGTTTCCTCTCCTATGTCAATGTTACTCCCCAGATATGTAAAACTTTCTACTTCTTCAATGACTTGGTCACTGATCTTCATCGAGTCCGTCTGCCTATTATTTATTCTCATTTCCTTTGTTTTATTTACATTTATGTGTAATCCCATCTTTGCTGCTTCTGTTACTAATCTATTTGTTTTCTCCTGCATATCTTGCTGTCTATGTGACTGAAGGCACAAATCATCTGCAAAGTCTAGATCCTCCAGTTGTTTGTTAAATGTCCACTGTATTCCAGTTTTCTCTCCCTGTTGTCTGTCTCATAACCCAGCCTATGACCATGAGAAAGATTGTTGGTGATAGCAGACATCCCTGTCTGACTCCACTTTGTACCGTGAAGGGCTCTGAAAGTTTTCCTTTGTGTACTACTTTACATGAGGCCTCCTGGTAGAAATCTTGGATGATTTTAATGAATTTCTCTGGGATTCCATAATGTCTAAGGATTTTCCATATCATAGGATGGTCTATACTGCCGAAAGCCTTCTCGAAGTCCACAAAATTTACAGACAAGGGGGTGTGCCACTATCTGATTGTTCTATGATGATTCTGAGTGTTGCTATCTGGTCTGTACATGCTCTTCCTCCACGAAATCCTGCCTGTTCTTCTCTAAGTTTGTCATCCACTGCCTTCTTAATACAGTTCAACAAAATTCTGGTCAAAATGTTTCCAGCCACTGCTAGTAGTGTTATACCCCTCCAGTTGCTACATACAGTCAGGTTTCCTTTCTTTGGCAGCTTGATAATGTGGCCTTCCTTCCAGCTCTTTGGGATGGCCTCTTTTTCCCAGATTTTCTTGAAGAGCTGGTGTAGCAACTCTGTAGTGTATGGTATGTCTGCCTTCAGGGCTTCTGGTGGTATTCCATCTGGTCCTACAGCCTTGCCATTTTTCAGCTGTTTTATTGCCAGAGAGATCTCTTGTTTAGTGGGTGGGTTTATGTTGCACTGTAGTGGCTCTTCTGCTGGTTCTATGATGGGTTGCTGTATTGGTTGATTTCAGCTTAGGATTTCCTTAAAATATTCAGCCCATCTGGCCCTTTGTTTCTCTTCATTGCTAATGCTTTGACCATCTCTGCTCTTCACTGTTGTATTGTGGTTTAGCTGTTTCTTAGATAAAGTTATAGTAATATTATATAATGTTTTCAAGTCTCCTTTTTTTTTGTTGCAATCTCGGCTTCCTCTGTTAGTTTTTCAATAAATTCTCTTTTATCTTGCCTGACACTCTTTTTCACTTTCCTGTTTAGCTCCCAATATATTGTGAGCTGTTGTGTTTTTTGTTCTGCCTCTTTACAGTTGTTTACTTGCTGTTTGATGTCTCTCCTTTCTCTTATGAGGTTCCATGTGTTTTCTGTGAGCCATTCCTTCTGTTGTTTATTTCTTTTGCCAAGAACTTCTTCACATGTATTCCTGTATGCTTCCTGAATTGTGTTCCAATGGTTATCTATTTTGCCCTAGGTAAATTTCTGGTGTTGTGTTGCGGGTCGCGCTAATAACCTCTGTCATCGAAGCACTTTTTTGTGTGGTGCTTTTTGGCAGGGAGGATAGTGTGATTCACTTCTGTAGCTAGGCGGTGGTGCCGCATGGGAGGTCCTGGGTTTGATTCCCAGGTAAGCCACTCACGTCTATTGTTTTTCTGTTGTATAGTTTTCTACTTCTTTATTTCTCACGAGTGCCTGAAAACATACCTTTATGTGTGTGTAATATTTATTTACGCTTTCTGTATGGCATACTGTATTATGATGTGATTATACTGTATCATGATTTAAACAGTCTTTGGGTTTACTTGTACAGTGTGGAAACCTGACGTCTAGAAAACATTTTTGTTGTTGTTATGTCCCCTTAGATTGGTGTTATTCATAAGGGTTTTGCTGTTGTCAAGGACAAAGGTGTGCTTACCTTCACCCAGCAGTAGCTGGATGGCTGACATCTTTGACTCATGACGATCACCATATTTTATCTTGTATGATTAAAACTAACACAACTTAAGACAAAAATCTAGAAATGTTTTATGAACATTCATGCTGAAAAAAAAAATGACAGGAAACAATACAGCGTCCAAACTTTCAGCCCAAATAATACGTTGTGAGATATATGCACCACATAAGGCAGTTAATTATGTGAGAATATATAATAAATTAGAACATGCAAGAAGCAGTAATAAATGTGAAATGTTCAATACAAACTCCCTAGTATTTCTTTGTGTGTATTGCAATTAACACAGGAATAAAAATAACATTTCGGTTAATGCATAAAAGTGTATGTGCGGTGTTGTCTAAAATATTTATATAATCTGAAATGTTTGTACTAAACATGGAAAGACAACTGCAAAGAAAAATCCCTCAAAGCCAAACTCTGAAAAAAATGCTCAATTAAAATCAAAGTCAACCAATAATACATGGAACTTAGAACCAAGAACCTGTTAATAATGATGAAGTTGCTGACAGAAGACTTGTGATGTCATCTTTAGCGGACAGCAAGGCAAAAAAAAAAAAAAAAAAGTAAAGATTAGTCGTTCACCATGCTCATGTCTTTCAAATGTGCAAATTGTCATCTCAATTTAAAAAAAAATAAAGTACTTACCAGAATATCACGTCTTCACAACAAAAAATGATTATATCAGACAACATTAAACATACATTGTATCTGCTCACCTAATAGACATCTTTACAGACTACCACTTTTAGAATCTGTGCCGTATTGTTTAAAGGTGTCCACACATTTATAAATCCCTACATAATTTATTTTCAAGTGTATTCAACTTATTACAATGATATAATGAAAAACTAATTAGTATACAAAGAAAAAAAAGATAAGTATTAACAGTGAGGGATGACCACTACAGCATGTGTGATGCTATTCCTAAGAACAGCTGCTAATGTCACCACAAGGGATACAGTGCGAAACAAATACATCAACCAACTAATGGAACAACACAAGTAAATTTGGTTATTTTGTTAGTATGCAACCAATAAATACTATCACAAGCTTCTGAATTCTCACATTTTTCAAAAACAGTTCATAGCTTTCACTATCAAATTCATCCTTCCACTAATTACAGCTTTGACTAGATAGTAAATAGTCAAGTGATTTCAAGGTAGCTAAATTTTGTTGCAAACTTACTTTACGATGTTCGAACAAAGTTATTTTAAGAAATTAACAATAATTTTTTTACTGAACTGGCCAAAAATTATGACTTCCAAAATGTTCATTCCTTTTGTAATATTCCAAAACTTTGAATGGCCACGGAGTTTTTCTTCATAATTCAAAGAATTATCAAGGATTATATATGACCCATTAAAACCCTAAACAAGCATGTCCTTAAGGAAAAATAAGACAAAAGAAACAGAAGGAAGGCCGCGTGTTAGGCTTGTGTGAACAAATCTTTTCTTCTCCATTCAGTAGGTGACCAGCAGTTTATGCATCAGCCATTTATTACAACTCTGAAAATCATAAAGAGTTGGCCCATCAGGCCACTGCCCTGTCAAAATTTAAAAAAATTAGAAACCTACCCACCACAAAAATATTTATAGAATGTGTGATTCCTATATATACACACATTGGGATTCTCGCCGGTGCTATGGTGTTCATGCACTGTGCTGAGATCCTCCTTGAGTGATCTAAGGGAGGAGATCGGAGCACTGATGGAGTTGTCCGTGTGCAATGAAGATAGTCCTTAAAACCAAACCAAACCAAATCAAAACTCTGAAAGATGGGCAAATAAATTTCTTCCACTTTTAGTTAAGGAAAAGATTTTTTTAAAAAGTCTATTTTTATTTTTAGATTTATTTTTTAGTGCAATAAAAAGTATATAACAAGATTAAGCACTTGAGGCAATGAAAATTGTTTTAATATGATATTGATAAAATTGGTGCACTCAAAGCTTGCAAAAGCAAACCTGTCCAGCGTACACATTTTTCTTTGAATGTTCGGATTAGTCCAGTTTGGCAAATAATCTATAATTAAAAAATCTGTTAATGACAGCTGCAATAAATTTAAATTTCCATTACAGAGCATTTAAACAGAACATCAGAAAAAGCATCGCATAAGATGGGTGTTTCTGTCCTCTTACCATCTTGACACTCTGTGTGTGTGTGTGTGTGGGGTGGAGTAAGGGTCCACTTGGGCCATGATTCCAAAGTGTTATCCTCCTAGTGATTGTTTTCATCCTACGATGGGAAGTGAACCCACCTTGGTTGCAAGGTCCAACCTGAGGCAGCTGTGAAAGTTACAGTTTAGTTGTAAATAAAACTATGGAAATAGCCCATTGTGATTTGTCCACAACCTTGTTCTTTGACTGTCCCTTCAATCCCAATTGTTTGAGCAGATCATATTACGAGGAGGCCACTAGACCTCTAGCACCTTCTTCTATTGCTATAATTTTTGCTGTGAACTCATGACTGAATTCCATGACCAGATCTATATTTGTCAATTTGAAAGCTTGCTGCTCATCCAATCTGGATCCAGATATCACCGTCAGCTCTATCGTTATAATCTGGTCTGGTGTGATGACAGGGAGTACAGCATTATACCTGGACATTTTTTTAAACTTTCTAATATTTCAAGGCCTGTGCCTCACTCAGGTAAGTCTACTGCCATTTCCCAGTCATTTGTACTATCAAGAACAGCTGATATGCTAATATTTGTTAGCTTCGGATGTGCTGACTGTCCTGCCCTCAATAAATAAGCAGTTTGCAACATTAGGGCCAGTTTGACACCCTTACCAAGTTATGTTTTCGCAGTTAGCCCATTTAGTGCCCTGCTATGTTACCATGTAACATTATCTTAATGACTCCTTGCATGCTTGTACATATTTCAATGTTTTCGTCTTATGGCATAGGGGGAACTGAGGATCATCAGATTTTCCCCATTTCAAAAGGTTTGTGGACAATGGTAGATGATTACAAATTGACCAGATAATGAAGCTGAGTCTTAACCTTTAGCACGCTGCTGTCGAACACAGTCGACCGAGGGTAAGCACACTGCGGTCGACCACAGTCGACCGCAGCGTGCTACGTTTTTTAGCATTATAATGTGTGTACACGTGATCTCACCCCCGGATGTTAAGTTTTAAACTTATCTGAGAGAGAGTTAGCTTCCGTTTCCGATCTTTTTAAGTAATGGGTGCATCCGCGTTTATTTTCTGTGAATTTTTTAATCGAAATGAATCGGCATCGAACACGCGGCCATTTTCGCTCTAATTTTATTGGATTCTGACGCCATGCGGTGGGGATGAGATTTTTGTCATTATAAGCGCTAATATCGGTTCTCAGAATATAGTTGATGACGGAGATCGAAACGAAAGTGGAATGTCATTGCTAGTATGTAAAAGTTTAGGGGTTAGGATTAGATTTATCGGAAAGATTTAGGGTTACGGCCGAATGTCACTGCTGACATGGGCATTTGTTGCTTTGCTACCGATGATGGGTGTAACGAAAAGATCGTCATTTGATTTGTATTGGTCAAATGACTTTCATTGAGATGCAAGAGATAATTTAGATATGGACACTTCGTTTGTTGGTTATTTTATTTTATTTTTTTTAAAATTTTAAAATGGAAAAAAAATTTTTTTTTTTTTTTAAATTTTTTTATCGTTTTTTTTCATCTTTCCTTTCCTCTCTTCCTATCACATCTAACATGTACACAAACAAATTTTATATCATCAGATTCACCATTCATTTATTTATATAAATTCCAAAAATTATAGCAATTGACCAAGAAACACAAAAACTATAGTCATTACAAGTCACCCACTATAAAAACGGGGCATTGTGAAAAAGAATGCAGCTGCAGGGGAAGTTTTCTGGAAGAGAATGCAGCGTGCTAAAGGTTAAAGGTGCCATATACGGTTAAATATTAAGGCCCTCTTCCTAGCTCCTTCTCAGTTAGTTCATTGGCACTGTTGAGCTTGCTGAACTGTTGTTTTTATTCCTCTCACCATCCTCTGCTTCTCAGATTTCTTGAACTAACCAATCTCTGTATTACTTATTTGATGCTTTAGTCTATAAGTAACTATCTCCGGCCAAACCCATTTATTAGTCTGGGTGTATCTAATCATCTCCATTAGCTTGAGAGTTTCTTGGGCAGTTCTTACACCTTTTTTCACTTGTCACATTATTTTGGTTGTTAGTGTTAGTCACACAGCATCGGCACTAGTCTTGCGTTTTCTGCTTTGTATTCTCCTACAGCTGACATGACAGAGAGCACAGTCTTTGATTTCAAATGGTACAGTACAGATAATGAAATCTTGTTCATTTATCAAATTATTTACAGTTTTAACCTTTTTTTAACATTTTAGTGCACTTAAAAACAAATGTAAAACTAAAAACCTTTTTAAACATATTAAAATAATGAAAAATAAAAACACAATCTTTTATATATATATGTTTGTTATGATACAGTTTAATTATCTATGATATATCAGTTTATTAAATTAGCACTTTCTAATTATTATCGCACAAATTTGTGGACAAAACATATGCATAAAATAAATCTCATTTAGAGATAGCCTTTTTGGACACCCCTACAATTTAATTTTCTTGAATACTGCCACCAAATTATTTTGATCATCTAAATGTAATTAAAAAGCAAATTTAACAAGCCATAATGAGATTAAGCTTGAGAAATGTTAATAATCCAGTGACACATAATCATAATATTGTTCTAGCTGTCATTGTTTATAACTTACCAAGCGTGTGGTGTGAATCATTAGCTGGTTCAGTAGAGCCAGATCCTTGAGAGGATATTTCTAACAACTCAGACAAATTGTTCCTGCTCTTGCTACTTCTTGGTCCCTGAATGCACACAGTGTGAGAATCATGACAGTGTCTTAGTCAGTCTAAGAAAGATATTCATTCATCATTAACCCTCAGCTCCATGAGGAGCACAGGCTTTCCACAAATTCAAGCTAAACCTTCCTGTCTGTGAAAGGTTTTTCTTTGTCCCTGTCATGACTGTCTCCAGTTCCCTTCTCCATGTGTTTGTTTGGTCTCCCTCTACTTCTGAAACCCTGGGGTTTCAAAAACAAGCACGGCCTTGTAATGACATTAGTGCGTTTCCTCAATGTGCGTCCTTTCTAGTACCAGCATCTTCTTCTCAAAAGAAATATAAAGCTTGGGCAAACATAACAGACAAAAGTACTCCTGTGAATACAGAGTTGGTAAAGTTTTTATGACAGGAAGTTGTGAAGAGACATCTTCTTCTTCTTCTTTCGTTCGCTTGAAATATATTGTCTATATGTGCAATGTTGTTTCTTGTATAAACTTCACTGTCTTTTGTAGTTCATACAGAGGTCCGTATAGTTTTGCTTCCAGTGTTGTTTCTCTGGGCCAGTGGGTTTGCCTCAATATATCATATTTGGGGCAGTCTTGAAGTATGTGCTCTTCAGTCTGGGGTGCCTGTCCACATGTACACATGGCTGAATTGCCTATCTTAAATTTTTATACATGTGACTGCGGAGTCGGTTGTGTCCTGTTCTGAGGCGCAGAATGACAATTTGTTCTGATCTGTTCATAGCTTGGTAGTCGTCCTGCATTGGTGTTGGTGGCTTTCTGATTGATTTGATCATCTTTTTCTTCTGATGTGAAGAGACATGATTGCCTAGACCAGCTGGTACGGCACTTCAAGAAGAATAATTTACAATTTTTTTAAAAGTGTGAAGATTGTTTTATTTATTACATCAACTTAACAACAACAAAAACTACTACCATCTGCATATTTAATGACTTTCAGCCTAGGAAAAGTTGGCCAATGTTTGTTTTCCGTTGCTCAACCCACATTGCTCAACACACATTGCTCAACCCACATTACATTTAGCATGATAAATAGAAAAGATAGCCCCACAGCAGATACTGCCATAATGGAGTGAAGTGTTAGAGACTTGACTATATTATGATCAGCTTTTTTTATGATGTGGGCTGACCAGTTTCCTTCCTCTCTGCCTTTGCCTTCACTAACTAATGAGCTTAGTTGGGTATCCATTTACAGCTGTGTAGACTGGAACAGTAGCGCTACCAGGTTTCGATCACAAAACCTGTTAACTGTGCAGCAAGGAAAAAATGCTATAACTGCTTAGCCAATCGGACGCTCACTTTTAGCATAAGGAAATGTGAATTAATAGACTATAGCAGAAACAAATTGAGAAAATATTTTGTTACTCAAATAAGAAAAAAAAAGGAAGAAACTATTCTGTTACTCAAATAAGATAATTAAAAAAAAGAAACTATTTTGTTACTCAAATAAGACATTAAAAAAAAACTATTTTGTTACTCAAATAATTAAAAAAAAAAAAAAAACTATTCTGTTACTCAAATAAGATTTTATAAAAAAAGAAAAGAAACTATTTTGTTACTCAAATAAGATTTTTAAAAAAACTATTTTTTTACTCAAATAAGAAGAAAAAAAAAAGAAAGAAACGATTCTGTTATACAAATAAGATAAAAAAAGAAGAAAGAAACTATTCTGTTACTCAAATAAGACAAAGTATTTCACTGTAAAGCTTACCGGTATGGTTTACATTTTAAAAAAAAATAGAACTTATACTCCAACAAATATATGAAAGATAATCTGGTAGGACAATTTTCACAAACATAAAATTCAAAAGCTCAGCATAACTGATTAAATTACCCGTGACATAATTCCACGTGCTTTCCGGACAATTAGAGCTCCAATACCTTTCCTGAAAAAGACAATTACAAGTAAACTGAAAATGTCATTCAATAATATTATAATCAAACAAAATAAATGAGGTAAAAACTACACAGTCATTAGACAAGTTAACACACAAACTGTAGTCATTAGACAAAGTATGTTGTAAGCATTACAACTGTTAGATAAACCACCACTCAGACTCTAAAGCCATTAGACAGTCTATAATACAAACTACAAAATCATTTGTAAAAAGTCATCATGCAAAGTTATAATACAAACACTAGACAGGATATCACATAAATTATACAGCCAATAGGCAAATTATAATGCAAACTATAGTTACTAGAGAATTTACCTGTATAATTTGTGTATAATTATTAGACCAGAAACAAATGACCTGCTGGACAAAACATATATTCTTTTAGATAAGCACTAAAAAAATAAAATTCTTTCTATATGTGACAGGTATGCTCCTGAGGCTTATGTCAGTGAAACACTGATTAAACACATCCAGGTTTTACAGAGAATGGTTTTTTTTTAAAATTGGTTTTTGGTTTTAAGGACCATCTTCATTGCACACGGACCATACATGCCACATGCTATAGTTTACCCATAATCTGTACAAGGTGTTTGCGTTTTCAGATGTGTACACCCTGTACATAATTTCTGTACAGGTTTTCTAACCCATTCCCCTTATTACTGTGTCTCAGAGTTCTTTTATAAGGTCCTATTGAACACAGGATTTCCCAGTCTGTTAGTGATAATTAAGCACAGAAATAGACTAAATTATGACATCATCACATTATTTTTACAGTGTAAAATAAACTCAGACATTTATTGTTTGGGTTTTAAAATAAGTGAAGACCTGCTTTAAAAGGCAAAGTCCCTGTGCCTCACTTATAATACAGCCCACTGTAATTGAAAATATTTTTACACGAATTAACTCTTTTGATATGTTTTTTTCAGTCTTTGTACAGGTTTTGCAGGTCTTTGTACAGGGTTTTGGATTTTTTGTACAGGTTTTTCATCTCCGAGGTGTGGCATGTATAACACGGACAACTCCATCAATGCTCCGATCTCCTCCCTTAGATCACACAGGAGGATCTCTGCACAGTGCACGAACTCCATAGCACCACCGAGGATCCCAATGTGTGTATACAGGAATCACACATTCTATACAAATTTTTGTGGTGGGTAGGTTTTCTAATTTTATAAATTTACAGAGATGCAAGTACACACAGAGTGCAGATGAGTTCTACTATCCTGGTAAATCTACACATTATGCTAAAGTGACAGGATATCTAACTTGCGCACATACATAACCAAAATAAATGCTCAGAAAACAACTGAATATTAAGCATAACAAATATAAATAGCAACATGCATAAATTTTTCAGCAACCCACTTCTTTTGTGATAGCCTGTTTTTATAATGCTCCAATATCTTTTCCTCTAGACGCTCCTTCTGTCGACGTAACTCAGAAAGCTTTTCTCTGAAAGCAGACATCATTTACTCCATCAAATCTTCTAGCTAATCATGCTGTGCCTTAATTATGTTAAATCTGATTAATGTACATCTGCAAAAGAGAACAACAAGTGTAACAACTATTCTTCTTCTTCTTCCCTTAGCCGCCGGCTGTCAAAGCAGTCAGTGGCCATCACGCCTGGTGGCATCTTCAAAGGCAGCAACAAACTGCTTTCACTTTGCTTGGTTGGTGGCCATCCTTCGAACAGTGCCCCAGCTCTGGTTCATTCTTTGCATCTCGACCTCCACAGTTCTCCGCCAAGTTGTTTTTGGTTGGCCTCTCTTTTGCTTTCCTTCAGCATAGCTGTTCTTGTGATAGCATCAGGGTCTCTTCTGAGGACGTGGCCAACCCAACTCCAGCCAATTATGATGGTGTGCATGTCCTCTTAGTAGCTCAGAGCAAGCAGATCATCATCATGACCTTTCAACTCCCTAAGGAGCATATGCTTTATGTCAAGTCTTCCTAGTATTGTCAAGTCTCTAACACTTCACACCTCTATGGCAGTATCTGCTATGAGACTATCTTTTTTACCCATTTATGAAAGTCTGAGGCTTTCTTATTGTTGTTCTCCATGTTCAGAGCCATATAATAGGACTGACCCAACTGTCTATATTGTAGCCAAGGTATACGTATGATTCTACATCTTGTAGTGATGTTTTGTCAAGTGCAGTTTTGTTATCGTTTACTGCATTTACTCTTATCATCTTTGTTTTCTGCCTGTGTATTTTCAGACCCACTAGCTGTGACCTCTCATCAAGTATTTGCATTTTGTCTCACGTCTGATTACGATTACGTACAGAAGAGCCAGTTCGCTGGCAAACTTGTTAACTTTACGTTAAACAAACAAAGGAGGGGAAACCTGAGGCCTGTAAACAGCAAATAAATAATACACAAAGGTATGTTTCAGGCACTTGTGAGAAATAAAGAAGTAGAAGAAAAACAACAGAAGTGATGACCTAGCTACGGGAGTGAATCGTTACTATACTGCAGAAGTCTTCTTCTTCCTTGTTCGTCCTGAAAAGGACGGTTGCGTTGTGTCTGTTTACGCCGGAGCTGTGATATCTGCGCCTTTCAGCCGACACTTCCGACTTCAGCACGGCATTTTTTGGGACCGGGTTTACTGCAGAAGTGACTGCATCTTTAATTAGTCTGGGTTGTCCTTAGGTACATATCCAGGTTACGCAGAGAGTTCGTGCTTGACCCCTGTCTACAAAGCACTATTTTTGTGGTGCCTAGCTGGCAGAGAGGATAGTAACGATTCGCTCCCATAGCGAGTCGGTGGTGTCGTTCGAAAGGTCCTGGGTAAGATTCCCAGTAAGCCCATCACTTCTGTTGTTTTTCTGTTGTTTATTTCTCATGAGTGCCTGAAACATACCTTTGTGCATTATTTATTTATTTATTACCTTTACTCTAACTAATGCAGAAAAAATAATCTTGTAAGTAAAATAGTGTTTCATTAATCCGGCTTTCACAAAGATCTTCCCTTTCATGTGCTGCATCCCAGCACAAGACAGGGCCCAACCTTTGCAGTACTCAAAGAAAAGCATTTGCATTTTATTCCCCCCCCCCAGACACTTACCCATACACACACACTCAACTAGCTACACATTTGTGTCTTACCTCATGTCTTAATATCATCAGACTGTTGTCGTGATGGTGATAACTTGTTGCTGTATTTTTTAAATCTAATTTTACCAGCTTATTTAATTTGCTTTTTGTTTTTTAAGGTGTGGATTACATTATTTAAAAAAGAAATATATAATTAAAAATAATTTAAACCAGTTAAAGGTTATAACAATCAACCGATAGTTCATCTTAGATCATAATTTTATTATAAGTTGTCCATGAGGGGGTTGTTTATTGCGGATAAGTTAACTAATCCAGATAAACGTTAACTATTGTGGATAAAAAATTAACTATTGCAGATAAAAGTAGCAACATCATTTATGAAAGAAGCAAGTGTGACTTCACACTATTCCAAACCCATACATGCCATACCTCGGAGATGAAAAACCTGTACTCAAAATCCAAAAACCCTGTACAAAGACCTGAAAAACCTGTACAGACTGAAACAATTTTAAAAAAATATATTTTAAACACAGGCGTTTAATGCACTAAAAACCCTTCTATATGAAATTAACTTCTGCTTTATACTTCATTAGACACCTATGGATAAAATATATGATGAGCGCTTAAGCACCCCAGGCTTTTTGTCAATTTGATGTTACATTTTTACTGCAAGCTATAAACTCCTTGAAAAATTACTGGGTCGACCCAGCCTCATGAATTGGGTACCAGAACAATTGTGGGAAGGTTAAGGCGGCTGGAGTGATGCTGACCACATCACCCCTAGTGTGCCGATGGTCAAGAAAATATGGGCCTTACACCGTATTCCCAATATGCCTCAACAGGCGTGTAACGGGATCCTTTACCTTTTTTTTTTTAAACTTAGAAGAGAAATAACTCCTCAAAAAAGTTTTCCAGGGGCTCTGATTGGGTTAAGATATAAATCTGCTTTGCTTTTGTCATTTGTTTTCTTCCAATTTCATAATTCTTTTTATTTTACTATTAAAATGTACATTTCTTAAGCAGATTCTACAAGTTCTAGTGAAATCAAGTAATATGTAGTGGTATCCACTTTTGTTGTTTTGTTGTTGTTGCTTATTAGCAGCAGGAAATAATAAATAATTCTCAATGCAACATATTTGTTAAAATAATCAGTAACGTGCTGGCTGCCATAAGCATTAGCGAAAAATGATAAATGAACGACACACCATGTGGACTCTTGCTAATCCTGCATCAATCGGAAAAATAGGCAGCTTGATTTCATTGGTTGATTTTTTTGTTCACCAGAAGTGTTAATCTTGTCAAATCTCACGGTGCAAATATCGGATAAGTTGTGGCGCAAGACAATCGATATACGAGGGACGGTCAAAAAGTAATGCCTCGTAATTTTTAATTTCATTCAATAGGCAAGAAAACAGATAAAATTCACATTGAAATGTAGCCCCAAGTCTGAACTTCAAAAATTTATTTCTCAGTGTAGTCTCCGTTATTTGTTACAGAATTTGTCCATCTTCTCACAAGGGCATGTATCCTCGCACCGTAAAAATGTGTGTCCTTTTTCCTAAACCACTGGCGTACGGCGCGTTTAAGGGTCTCGGTGTCCTCAAAGTGATGTCCACGAAGATCTTCTTTCAGTGGTCCAAACAGATGGAAGTCAGAAGGTGCAAGATCAGGGATGTGGTAATAATGTCCACCCAAATTCTGCAATCGCATTGTGGTGAAGTGGGATGTTATAAATATTTATAGGGGACTTAGTGTACTGACTGAGATCAGCTGTGAAGGTATATATATCTAATAAGAGTAGTGTATTATATATAACCTTACTTGCTACCACATATCTATATATCTCAGTCAGAATTATTCTGGAATAGTGTGATGACTACGTTATGTGTCTAGGGTATGTGTATGATGAAGTGTAAGTCACAACAACAGACAGATAAACAATTTAATTTAATCCACTACACTTGACAACACTGTGACACTCACATACATATAACACTCTATGAGAATATCTTAAAGGAGGCACTGATAACTTTTCAAATAACAATATGTATTAATTGCTATCATAAAGGCATATGTGTCCTGATTCAATTACAAAGTAACCAGGAATCACAATCAATTTTAATTACAAGTATATGTACAGACTTTATCAATATGAATATCGTAGTGACATTTATTATTAAAAATATCCTATGTGTGTCAGTTGTGTAGTAGTAATATGAGGTAATACTGGTTTTGTTTTGTTCAAGCTCTGTTGGTATTTGTCATCATGACTTCAATAGTTTGTCTTTTGGGACTATTATTGGAGATGTTCTCAGTTCCTGATATTAAGACAAGTAAATTCCCCTCTTAATGTTAATTTTACAAAGTCAGTTCAAGATGAGGGGACATAATGTTGAGCTCAGCTGGCCAAGTTAGCTTATCTGGCGTGATGGCGGCAGGAAAGGACTCCTCTGCTCGAATTCTCCTCTGGGCTCTGGAGACACCTCACTGATAGCTAAAAGGACCAAGGAGTATGCTGTCCGACACTGGATTCAGCAAAGCTCTGACCAGGTGCTGCTCAGTACCATCAAGACCACTGTCCCTGAAATCAAGAAGGATGTACCTTCTACTTCATAACTAATTTATATTCTCTTTTACACTGATCACAATACAGCACAAACATTGAGTTCAGAGCGTTAGGCCAACTATCAGCTTCATTCTGAAGTACTTTATACCAGCATTAACCTCCTTAATGGTTACCACGCCTCTGCAATTCCAGCATTATTTCTTTCTAGTCAATCATCTAGGTGTCAGTGTACTGTTTGGCCATTCCATGCCGTTTGACTTTCCTCCGACACCCTCTGTTCAGGCTGGAGCATTATAGGCTTTATCTCACGTTTGCCACTGAACTACACATATATATACAGGCATAAATTAACAATTTACATTCAATTTTCATTAAAAGATACTGAATGGTTCAAGCTTACCACAATTTCATGGAAATAAACACAGATACGTTGATTAGCAATGAATTCTGGCACAAAATACTGGCACAAATTCCCATCTGCTTATGTTCCAGGCTTTTATTTTACACAAATATGAGCTGGCTTCAACGCACTGTTGCTTTATCAAGCTTATTTAAACAAGTGGTTTCGAACTAACGCTCCTAAGTGATTATATCCGCGAGTCTGGCCAATGAGGCCCCGTTTCGACAAGTGTTTGAAAAAATGTTACCTTTCCCCGTTTCCCCTAACAACGAAAGATAGTATTTATAGTCCGACCAATCGTGGTTAGGCTTTCATTTGTTGCGCTCCAATCAATTGGGAGTTTACATGGTAGGCTATTTATGTAACGTAAGGTTTTTTCAAACACGTTATAAAAAAAAATTTTATGAGCAGAAATGATTCCATGCTGTCAGGCATCCTCACTATTTTATTTTGGGTATAATTTATTAATTCCTGGACTATTTGCGTAACGTTTTACATATTATTTGTCAGCAAGCCCTAAGGAATCCAAATATACCAATTTGAAAGAGCTACGTGGCTGCGTTCAAAATATGTATTTTCTACCTCCTGTTTCGAAGATGTGCTGTCTGGGTACTGTTATGTTTTCAACCGTAAACCCATCTATTGTTATCTTTTCTAATAAGAGTTTTTCAGGATTTATAAACCTAACTCTGGGAAAGGGTAGTGTATTTTATCACTGTCCGTCTGAAAAAAAATTAGTGCATGTAGACTTACACGCGTGATGGCAGCATTTGTGTATCGCGCGACGCGTGTTGCATGCGTTCCTGATTTTCAGCCCTCCCCTCTCTCTTTATCCTTTTGTCCATCTGTTCGTTCGTTTTGGTAACGCAGTGTAGAAAAAGACATGAATGGAATTTAAAATTTAGGTCAACTTGCATATTTCAAGGTTTTTCTTAGAAAGGCAGCACATTTTATTGTGTGTTTGGGAAACGCGTGTATGTTGCAGAAAGCCTTTAATATCGACGTGAAACGTTACAATTTGCTTACGCAGTAGAAAACAAGGGGATTTCGAGTACAGTCATTGTGACAGCACTGTTCTTTACCATTCTTCTTCCTTTATTTATTATATGTATTTATTAGGCTTTATATTTACTTGATAATTTATATATGTGGATTAGAATATTCCACGACACCTCCCCTCTTAAAACAGACATTATATGTCAGTCCTTTATTCTATATTCACATGGAGAAATTTATTATTATTTCTGGGGTTTACGGTGATTTTCATCACACGGATGGCGGCTTAAAAAATCCGCTCCCAAATTGGTTTTTCCAGATATATACTCAATGCTAAAATTATATGGAGCCAAAAGCAAAGACCATCGGAGTAACCTAGAGTTCTCATGCTCAGCCTGTGCTAGAAACGATAAAGGTTTGTGATCTGTTTGCAACTTAAATGCCTTCCCATATAGATAAATATTGAATTTCTTTATTGCCCATATTACTGCAAGACATTCTTTTTCGCTAGTTGAGTAGTTGATTTCAGCTTTATTCAACTTTCTGCTAGCATATGCCACTGGGCTTAATTCCCCATCCAATGCATCTGATTTCTGTAGTAAAGTTGCACCTAACCCAATATTACTTGCATCCGTCCTTACTATGAATTCTTGACTTAAGTCAGGTAATTTCAAAATGGGTTTACTTGTGAGCTTTTCCTTCAATTCTTGGTAAGTCATTTCACATTGTGGTGTCCATGTAATGCGATCTGGATGTCCTTTACGTGTCACTTCAGTTAACGGTGCACATATGGAATTAAAGTTTTTGATATACTTCTGGTAGAAACCACATAATGAGACAAAGGATCTCACGTCCTTCTTGGTTTGTGGTCTCGGGGCTTTCTGTAGTTTCTCTAAATTCTTTGGGTCAGGGGTCATGTTTCCCTGATAAACTGTGTGTCCCAAAAATTCCAATTCTTTACATCCAACGCAACATTTGGTTGGTCGGGCTGTTAAATTTGCCTCCCTAAGTCGATCAAACAGCATGTTCAGAGAGTCAATGTGTTCCTCAAATGTTTCTGTTGCTATAAGGATATCATCCATAAAATTTGTTATACAGGGATTATTCAGAGGATCCAATAATTTTCTCATCATTCTAGAGAAGACACTAGGCGCATTCTTCAATCCAAATGGCAATCTATTAAACTCATAGTGTCCTTCTGAGGTACTAAAAGCTAGGTATGGTCTAACCTCAGGCTTTACTGGAATCTGATAATATCCTTTACTCAGATCCACTTTTGAGAAATATTTGGCTTTATTTAGTCTGGCAAACAGCTGATTTGTATCTGGCAATGGATCCACCTGTCCTTCTGTAATAGCATTCAGTCTCCTGTAATCTATACAGAGTCTATGTTCTCCAGAGGGCTTCCTTAAGAGTACAACACCGGAACTATACGAAGACTCACTGTGTGAAATAATTCCTTCCTTCAACAGATAGTCTATCTCTTCCTTCAAAGCTTTCTCCTTAGCAAACGGAATCGAATATGGTTTCATACAGACAGGTGTGGGGTCTATCAGTTTCATATCATATTCCAATAGGTTTGTATGCCCTGGTCGGTCTGTTAACACCTCTGCATGATTATTTAGAACCTGTTGCACTCTCTCTTTCTGAGTTTTCGTTAAATGTGTACTGATTTTCACCTGTGCTGCTGTCTCACAGGGGTGTAATGGATATTCAAATGATGAAAGTGGTTCCTTTTTCATCTCCATGGCGATGGACAAGGTCAACAAGTGTGTCTCTTCCTGATGTTCTCTTTCCAAATATTTCTTCAGGAGATTCACATGATAGATTTTTTCTTTCCCCTTCTTATCTATCTTATAATTTGTTCTAGACACCTTCTCTAGAACTGTATATGGACCCTGCCATCCAAT
The DNA here is from genome assembly GCA_024509875.1 of Oreohelix idahoensis. NCBI lineage: Eukaryota > Metazoa > Mollusca > Gastropoda > Stylommatophora > Oreohelicidae > Oreohelix > Oreohelix idahoensis. Next base: position 412,345 of record JAMPIV010020612.1, read on the forward strand.
TTGTAACTTATTCTGACTCCCAGGCAAAAGAAGCAGTACTTTCTCTCCCACAGCCAAATTTCTGTCCTTCGCCTTCCTGTTATAATAGGCAGCATGTTTCTTCCTGGCCTGTTTCAAATTTTCATTGGCAAGTTTCCAGCCAGTTTTCAACCGAGTGGTCAGCTCATTCACATATTGGTATGAAGATGTAATGTTTTCCTCTGCCTTTTCATCAGTCCACGTTCTTAACAAAGCTACATATGGACCTTTAATTGTGTGGACCTATTTGTCCATGCACCGGTATGGTCTCTTCCACTCGAAGCTTTATAGTGATGATTTTTCCTCCCAGAGTTATCATTCACAAAACGACCGCTACCAATTTTTCTTTTGGGGCTGTCTCCCCTCTTAAAATTCTTGATGAGAGATTTCCTCTCTACATCTTCTTCCTCCAGTTGGTTTAAGTCCGATTGAGGGATTGTCGGCTTATCCTGGGGTAAGACATCTTTTTGCACTCTCCGCATAGTGGCCATTGTAAAACAGTTAAGTGAAGCTTGTCCGTGAAAAGGGGCTTCCCATTCCATTTGGTCCACTTTATCAAATTTATTTTTCCTTTTATTGTCAGGCCTGATTTTGCTCCGGGGCGTGTCCAGGTCCTGATCCATGTTCCCACTTGTGGGTGTTCCCTCATGTGCTATGCTACACCTTTCTACAAAATTCTCAATGTCCCATCTTGCTTTGGGCCAATAATAATTGTGAGCCACCTTTTGAATGATGGTACCTATCTTCTCATGGTCCCCATCTGGTTTCACATGTAGGCTCCTTATTAAGTCTGCCCTATATCTTTTTGGAAGAACCAGCTGTCCGTGACCATTGGATCTAGCTCCAGTCTTCCTATACATCAACTTGTTTTTCATGTAAAAATCTCCCTTGCCTGGAGTTGTATGACAAGTTGACAATTTTCTGAAACAAGGCTTGAGTGTTTTATCCCCAGCCTGTGCCTTCCTCATCTCTTCTGGAGTGGTATCTAACATAATATCCTCCTCCTGTCTTGAGGTCGACCTGACCTGAAGGGTTGCCATATACACAGGTTTCCTTCTGCAACGGTCAGTGTCATGATTGTCCATCTTACAATTTTTACACCACCTTTTTCCTTGGTTGAAAGATTTTCTTTCATCATATTTTCTTTCATCGAATTGTGGGAATTTATTTTTATTTTCATACCGTGGCCTATCAAATTGGTGCTTACCTTTATTTTGATCCTTAGGATCAAATTTATTAAAGTTCTGTGGTGCCCTAAAGTTGTCCACCTGTTTCTTTTTATTACCTGTTACCTCTGCTTGAGCTGCTTGATACCTTTCAGCAACATTTAGCAACTCATCCAGCCTCTCTGCACCTTGTTCCATGAGAAACTTTCTCAGGTCTGGAGCCATGGACTCTCTTAATTGCTCTATAAGGACCATTTCCTTAAGATCTTGGGTTTTCCCCAGAGAAGTCCATTTCTCCAAGTATGTCTCTATTCGTGCAGAGAACTGGTGATAGGTTTCACCTGACAGTAGTTTAGCATTCCTAAATTTTTTTCTATAGAATTCTGCATTCTTTTCATACCTTAACAAAAGAGCCTGCTTTAGCATGTCATAATTTTCCTGATCACCTCTGCTCATTTTTGCAAAAACTTCATAAGCTGCCCCACGAAGTCCCTGAGATAACTTTAAGCTCCACCTTTCTCTCTCTAACCCATACGTGGTAGCTAATAGTTCATACCTATTTATATAGCTCTCAATATCATCGTCTTTCTCAACAAAATGATCTAAATGAAAATTCATAGCTGAGATTGAGGCTCCCTGAGTAACCGTAGCATCAGAGGCAAAGGGGCTGGCACCATTTTCAGGAGCATGGCCTTGAAACTCAAACTCCCTTAGTCGTAACTCATGTTCCCTTTGTAATCTCTTCTCCTCCTTTTCTGCTTCCCTTTCTGCAGCTAATCTCTTGTCTTCCCTCTCGGCAGTCAATCTTCTTTCTTCTGCTTCCAATTTCTTAGCCTCTTTGTCAGCCTCAATCTGCAACCTCTTAGTCTCAGCCTCAGCCTCAAACTGTAACTTCTTAATTTCCCTTTCAGCCTCTAACCTTCTTTCGGCTTCTTTTTCTAATCTTCTTTCTTCGCGTTCAATAAATTTGTCACATTCCGTCGTGACATAGGCAACCATAACTTGCCCATCCAATCCTAACTCTTTTGCAGTCTGTACAGCAGCAGATCGAAACTTGGCCAGGTCCGCCATTGTCTATCAGGTAAATTTCTACAATGTCTAACCAACAATTCAAATTCTAAATATATATAATGGACAACACAGGCACCGTGAGCTCAACCTTATTTAATTCCACCCAAGGATACCTTTTAATTCTTATATTCCCTGAAGTGAATTACCCCCAATATTTTTAATAGGGAAAGATTCAAAATCCCAAGAGCGAGACCCCAATATATGTGGTGAAGTGGGATGTTATAAATATTTATAGGGGACTTAGTGTACTGACTGAGATCAGCTGTGAAGGTATATATATCTAATAAGAGTAGTGTATTATATATAACCTTACTTGCTACCACATATCTATATATCTCAGTCAGAATTATTCTGGAATAGTGTGATGACTACGTTATGTGTCTAGGGTATGTGTATGATGAAGTGTAAGTCACAACAACAGACAGATAAACAATTTAATTTAATCCACTACACTTGACAACACTGTGACACTCACATACATATAACACTCTATGAGAATATCTTAAAGGAGGCACTGATAACTTTTCAAATAACAATATGTATTAATTGCTATCATAAAGGCATATGTGTCCTGATTCAATTACAAAGTAACCAGGAATCACAATCAATTTTAATTACAAGTATATGTACAGACTTTATCAATATGAATATCGTAGTGACATTTATTATTAAAAATATCCTATGTGTGTCAGTTGTGTAGTAGTAATATGAGGTAATACTGGTTTTGTTTTGTTCAAGCTCTGTTGGTATTTGTCATCATGACTTCAATAGTTTGTCTTTTGGGACTATTATTGGAGATGTTCTCAGTTCCTGATATTAAGACAAGTAAATTCCCCTCTTAATGTTAATTTTACAAAGTCAGTTCAAGATGAGGGGACATAATGTTGAGCTCAGCTGGCCAAGTTAGCTTATCTGGCGTGATGGCGGCAGGAAAGGACTCCTCTGCTCGAATTCTCCTCTGGGCTCTGGAGACACCTCACTGATAGCTAAAAGGACCAAGGAGTATGCTGTCCGACACTGGATTCAGCAAAGCTCTGACCAGGTGCTGCTCAGTACCATCAAGACCACTGTCCCTGAAATCAAGAAGGATGTACCTTCTACTTCATAACTAATTTATATTCTCTTTTACACTGATCACAATACAGCACAAACATTGAGTTCAGAGCGTTAGGCCAACTATCAGCTTCATTCTGAAGTACTTTATACCAGCATTAACCTCCTTAATGGTTACCACGCCTCTGCAATTCCAGCATTATTTCTTTCTAGTCAATCATCTAGGTGTCAGTGTACTGTTTGGCCATTCCATGCCGTTTGACTTTCCTCCGACACCCTCTGTTCAGGCTGGAGCATTATAGGCTTTATCTCACGTTTGCCACTGAACTACACATATATATACAGGCATAAATTAACAATTTACATTCAATTTTCATTAAAAGATACTGAATGGTTCAAGCTTACCACAATTTCATGGAAATAAACACAGATACGTTGATTAGCAATGAATTCTGGCACAAAATACTGGCACAAATTCCCATCTGCTTATGTTCCAGGCTTTTATTTTACACAAATATGAGCTGGCTTCAACGCACTGTTGCTTTATCAAGCTTATTTAAACAAGTGGTTTCGAACTAACGCTCCTAAGTGATTATATCCGCGAGTCTGGCCAATGAGGCCCCGTTTCGACAAGTGTTTGAAAAAATGTTACCTTTCCCCGTTTCCCCTAACAACGAAAGATAGTATTTATAGTCCGACCAATCGTGGTTAGGCTTTCATTTGTTGCGCTCCAATCAATTGGGAGTTTACATGGTAGGCTATTTATGTAACGTAAGGTTTTTTCAAACACGTTATAAAAAAAAATTTTATGAGCAGAAATGATTCCATGCTGTCAGGCATCCTCACTATTTTATTTTGGGTATAATTTATTAATTCCTGGACTATTTGCGTAACGTTTTACATATTATTTGTCAGCAAGCCCTAAGGAACCCAAATATACCAATTTGAAAGAGCTACGTGGCTGCGTTCAAAATATGTATTTTCTACCTCCTGTTTCGAAGATGTGCTGTCTGGGTACTGTTATGTTTTCAACCGTAAACCCATCTATTGTTATCTTTTCTAATAAGAGTTTTTCAGGATTTATAAACCTAACTCTGGGAAAGGGTAGTGTATTTTATCACTGTCCGTCTGAAAAAAAATTAGTGCATGTAGACTTACACGCGTGATGGCAGCATTTGTGTATCGCGCGACGCGTGTTGCATGCGTTCCTGATTTTCAGCCCTCCCCTCTCTCTTTATCCTTTTGTCCATCTGTTCGTTCGTTTTGGTAACACAGTGTAGAAAAAGACATGAATGGAATTTAAAATTTAGGTCAACTTGCATATTTCAAGGTTTTTCTTAGAAAGGCAGCACATTTTATTGTGTGTTTGGGAAACGCGTGTATGTTGCAGAAAGCCTTTAATATCGACGTGAAACGTTACAATTTGCTTACGCAGTAGAAAACAAGGGGATTTCGAGTACAGTCATTGTGACAGCACTGTTCTTTACCATTCTTCTTCCTTTATTTATTATATGTATTTATTAGGCTTTATATTTACTTGATAATTTATATATGTGGATTAGAATATTCCACGACACGCATCAATGGTGCGTTTAGCGGTGTGTGGCGTGGCTTTATCATGCAACAGTAGTGCAGTTCTCTGATCTTTTAATGGGTAAAGTCGCCGAAGACGACCTCTAAGCTTCTTCAAAGTTTCAATATAACGGTCTGCATTCACCGTGTTTCCCTGTTCCAAGAAGTCGAGAAGAATCACACCCTTCTCATCCCAAAACACGGAGGCCATAACTTTCCCTAAAAATGGTGAACTTTTGAACTTTTTTCTTGTCGGCGATGTTGTGTGATGCCATTCCATTGGCTGCCTCTTGGATTCTGGTTCAAAACAATGAACCCAAGTCTCATCACCTGTCACAATATTCGATAAAAACTCTTTTCCTTCAGTTTCGTACTGGTGCAGGAGGTTGATGGCTATGGTTTTCCTTCAGCATTGAGGAATTCTATGACATAACGTTGTTTTAACCGAATGTCTTTGGCAGCCATTTTTAAACTGTTACAGTGGTGCCACCTGTTACTGAAACAGGTTGGTAATGCTATACAGTGCAGAAGAGTGTTTGAGGAATCCTGCTAAATTTACAAATTGCACACCGATGCAGTATTTACATACATAAAAAATAGGAGGCATTACTTTTTGACCTTCCCTCGTATATATATATATTTATTTAATAATTAGGCCTAAAAACATGTACAGAAATTATGTACGGGGCATACACATCTGAAAACGCAAACATCTTGTACAGATTATGGGTAAACCGTAGCGTGTGGCATATATGCCAAACCCCCACCATCACGTCACAAAATTTTGACACCCCCCCCCCACTGTGTGATGTCATATTTGGATGACCCCATAGTAGTAGTAGCCTCCTCCAGTCATAACTGACTACAGAGGTGTATATATCAAGTCATAACTGACACATGCACACCTGCAATATTCAATAATTATTGGCTCAGGCTTTGCAGATGTCGATGATGTTATTTCTGATTTATGTATGTACTTGACCAGTGCAGCTTGTACTGTACCTTTTTTCTTATCATAAATCATTGCATAGAATGCAATTGTGTGACAAACTGCTCATAAACACTTTCATGAATTTTTAGGTGCTGTAATCCCAAGCCTCAAAACCAGCCAGTCCTTAATCCATCATGTTAAAGCTTTCTGCTATCCCCTCGATCTCAAACTGCTGGGTGATTCAGCTCCTTGCTCTTCCCCTGAAACATTGTCTTCATTTCTATGGTCAAACCCCCTTAATGTTTTGCTGTTAATTTCCTCTGCACGACTTTGCAATAATTCATTAATTTTCATCAAGATTTCTTCTTCTTCTTCGTACACTCTCAGACGTCCACTTGAATGTTCTCAAAGAAAGCAGTGGTCAGTTTGAGGCTATTTGAATCCCCGTAAAGCTTTTCCACGAAAGGAGCTGGCGTCAGCCATATGCACTTTCTCTGTACCACATATAAGGGGCAACTTTGAAGCAGATGTTCAGCAGTCATTTTATCAGTGCCACAGTTACACTGATCGGTAGTTCCTATCTTTAGCTTGTTGAATAGATGGTATCTCAATCTGTTGTGGCCAGTGCGGAGTCTGAAGATTACCACTTGTTCTCTTCTGTGGAGCTGGTAGTAAGCATCATTCTGTGTGTGCCCTGGATGTTCTACATTCCATTTGTTTCTGTATCTGATTCTGATAAAACTCTTTGCCTCCTCAAAAGTTATGCTTGCATCAGGCTGAGGTAGATGTGAACCTTCTTTTGCCATTCTGTCAGCCTCTTCATTGCCGGCGATATTACAATGAGATGGGATCCATTGGATCACAACACTTTTGAATCGTTGACAAAGTTTGTGGAGCACTACTCTGAGATCATCCAGGTCTGTATTATTTTGTCTTTTCAACGTTGCAATTACTGACTGTGCATCAGTAAAGAAAGCAACTTGTCTCTCTGCCGTTTCTTCTGTCAATATAACCTCTGCTGCAGTTTTCAAGGCCTCTGCTCTGAAGTTGCTGGAGAATCGTCCTGTCGCCACTGACAGCCTTTTTTCTGCACCAGTGCTTAAGGTCAGAAAGACACCCCCACCTCCATTTTCTGTTGCATTTGTTGCTGATCCATCTGTGTATGCATGGGTCCAGGTGTTGCGTGGATAATGTTTCTCAAGATTTAATCCTAATTTCCCATCTACTTAAACCAAGTTATTACTAATACCTTGCTCTTCAAATTCAACTGAGTCATGATCAAACTGAGAGGTGAGTTTTCAAGTCAACTTGACTATTTCATGCCTGGCAGCATCCATGTATACAATCAAGTTTACGATAAATATGTATAAAATAACATAAATATGTCTATGTACTTACAGTTAAAAAGTATTATAAAATAAAAAAACATAGCTGATGGCACAGGAGGACTTTGCATATATTAGTAATTGCCTATACTCCTGGAGGAACTGAAGTGTAATGAATGAATGAGACATTAGCAATTCAAAGAAACAGTTCTTGACATGGAGATATAGCAGCTCAAAGAAACAGTTCTTGACATGAGATATAGCAGCTCAAAGAAACAGTTCTTGACATGAGATATAGCAGCTCAAAGAAACAGTTCTTGACATGAGATATAGCAGCTCAAAGAAACAGTTCTTGACATGAGATATAGCAGCTCAAAGAAACAGTTCTTGACATGAAATATAGCAGCTCAAAGAAACAGTTCTTGAAATGAGTTATAGCAGCTCATAGAAACTGTTCTTGACATGAGATATAGCAGCTCAAAGAAACAGTTCCTGACACGAGATATAGCAGCTCAAAGAAACAGTTCTTGACATGAGATAAAGCAGCTTAAAGAAACAGTTCTTGACATGAGATATAGCAGCACAAAGAAACAGTTCTTGACATGAGATATAGCAACTCAAAGAAACAGTTCATGACATGAGATATAGCAGCACAAAGAAACAGTTCTTGACATGAGATATAGCAACTCAAAGAAACAGTTCATGACATGAGATATAGCAGCTCAAAGAAACAGTTCTTGACATGAGATATAGCAGCTCAAAGAAACAGTTCTTGACATGAGATGTAGCAGCTCAAAGAAACAGTTCTTGACATGAAATATAGCAGCTCAAAGAAACAGTTCTTGAAATGAGTTATAGCAGCTCAAAGAAACTGTTCTTGACATGAGATATAGCAGCTCAAAGAAACAGGCCTTGTCATGAGATATAGCAGCTCAAAGAAACAGTTCATGACATAAGATATAGCAGCTCAAAGAAACAGTTCTTGACATGAGATATAGCAGCTCAAAGAAACAGTTCTTGACATGAGATATAGCAGCTCAAAGAAACAGTTCTTGACATGAGATGTAGCAGCTCAAAGAAACAGTTCTTGACATGAAATATAGCAGCTCAAAGAAACAGTTCTTGAAATGAGTTATAGCATCTCAAAGAAACTGTTCTTGACATGAGATATAGCAGCTCAAAGAAACAGGCCTTGTCATGAGATATAGCAGCTCAAAGAAACAGTTCATGACATACGATATAGCAGCTCAAAGAAACAGTTCTTGACATGAGATATAGCAGCTCAAAGAAACAGTTCTTGACATGAGATATAGCAGCTCAAAGAAACAGTTCTTGACATAAGATATAGCAGCTCAAAGAAACAGTTCTTGAAATGAGATATAGCAGCTCAAAGAAACAGTTCTTGATGATAAGGCAACTCAATTCCTTTGCACATGAGATGTAGCTACTCACAAAGGGACAGCCCTGGACACCTGAATTTAACAACTTAATGAAAGAGTTCTTAACAAACGAGATGCAGCAACTTAAAAAGTACAGAGCAGTTCAAGAAACATTATCAGTTATAGAAAAAAAAAGCTACAGCAACTCACAAGGAACTGTTGTAGACCCAATATTTGAAACAGGTTGATAAGTAACAGTAACAAATACGTTATCTGTATCAGAGCTCAAGGGATAATAATTCTGAATTACAAGTAAGCCTTCTCCTCCTCAGCAAAGTGGTCCTTGCTGGTGAGTGCTTGGGTGAGCAGTTCTTGATTCTGGTTGAGCAGCTGCTTGATCTGCATCAGCAAGGCCTGGTTCTCATTCTCAATTCTTTCATTGATGTGATAGATAGTCTAGAGAGAGGGTGAGAAATCTCTGTAATAACAAATATTTTCCATAACCATTAACTAAAATGTTCATGTTCTTATACTGTATTTTATTGAATGCAAAGCACAGGCGGAAAAACAGATAGTAATCTTTACAGATGCCCTCTTAGTAATAACAGCGCTGAAGAGCCACCATGCTAAAGGATTGAAAGATCTGATAATCTCCCTTGAAAGACTGGCCAAATGCTTCAACAAGTGCACAATCCAGTGGATACCAGCCCATTGCAACATACCAGGAAATGAGGAGGCAGACAAACTTGCTAAGGAAGGAGGTGCCTTACAACAAAATTATATGGAGACAACTTACGCAATGGCAAAGACTACTATAAAGGCAACATTCAAGTTCAAATGGGAAAGAGAGCACCTGGGCCATTTGAAAAATGACGCATATCATCAACTATCCAGGAAAGAACAGGTCATCATTTTTCGGCTACGGACCGGGCACAACAGATTGAGATACCATCTATACCACAAATACAAAATTGGTGCAACAGATCTCTGCACCTGTGGTCCCAGCCCGATGACAGTCGAACACCTGCTGCAGTACTGCCCAACCTACAGTAATGAACGGAGTAGCATATGGCAACAACCCACTTCTGTCAACGAAAAACTGTTTGGAGATGTCGGGAACCTTGAGTTGACTACTGCCTTTATTAGTCATAAATGTGGAAGTCTGAAGGCGAATGAGGAAGAAGAAGATACTGTATTTTTTCTCACTGATATAATATGGAATAGACATGCATTTTCCACACATTTGAACTATCAGGTTAATCTTGTATTATATTTTCTTTCACTGATGTAATACTCTAGGAGAAGATGTGAAACGCCTGTAACGAAACACTTATTTTCCACATCTATTCACTTTCAGGTTGCCTTTCCTGTCTTATCTTTATCTTCACAACCTATCTACCCCTTTATCTTATGCCTTTTATAAGTTCTTTCACTGCAGTTGTCCGTTGAGTGACTGCCTTTACAATTATTTTTTTTTAAATTAGGCCTTCAAGCAATGCCATTTTTTATATTTTCCTACTGAACAATATTCAAGCTTTGGCCCTAATGGTTTACTGGATGTGCTGTGCACTAAGAAATAAACCAGACAAAAATGACAAAATTAACAGGCTATATAACACTCTTCCAATAAAAAATAACACATTAGACTCAACAAATGTAAATAACTGAAACACCTCACATAAGCCTAATTGAGGCATCCATGCCCATTTGTGCATGACAGTTGAACATATACAGCTCACCTGGCATGGGCTCATCATAAAATGCGAAAACATTCTGCCAGACTCCCCAACATTAACATTCTATACAGCACTACACAACAGTTGCAGAATACTTGAACATTCTTCAACTTGGCACTAGATGCAAAACAGCAATGGGCTCAGCAGCCCAACTTAACAAAACAAAAAAAACAACAACAACCAACAGGGTTTTCTCTACTACCTGTTGCTATCAGTCTTCAGTTTCTACCAAGAATTCTGTAATCCTCCTTGCAAATGAAACATACTTTCCTTTGGTTACTTCCTAAAACTGTTACTGCCTTGCAAGTTTAAATAAGCTATTCCACAATGAACAACAAGTTGTTTATTTTTTATTATGAAAGTCTGGATTAACTCTGAGGTGTACCTACCTCCATTTTGTTCTCAAGTTTCTCAAACTCCATATCTGCAATTGATATGTTTTCTTTGGTCTCACTCAGCTCCCCTTGCAACACAGTTGTCTTCAGCTGGAGGTTGTTGAAGTCTGTCTTTACCTAAACACACAGTTCCGATTCAACTGTTAAAACTGCAAACACATTTATGACCACTAAGAGTTAATATTAAAATTAATAGGAGCACTAAAAGTAGTTTTAGGAATAATGCTTTTAGAAAAACAGAGGCAGGAACTGAGATTCAATCACATAACCAAAAAAATCCTATAGACAAGATACATTTGACATATTCAGCTTTGTCAGAATCAGCCAACAGTGCAGGACATTCCAATAAATATCCAATAGGGTGGAAATGTGTGGAAAACTAATACAGGTATACCTCAGAGATATTGCGGGTTTGATTCCAGACCATCACAATAAAGTGAATATCGCAATAAAGCGGGTCATACCCATTTTTTGGCTTCCCAGTGCATATAAAAGCCTAAAATCATGTTTACACTATGTCTATTAAGTGCTCTAAAAAAAAATGTACTGTAAAATTAAAAATACTTTATTGCTAAAAAAAATGTTAATCTTCATCATCTGAGCCAAAATCTATCGGAAGAAGAAGGCACGTTCTAATAGGGAGGATCCCGTTACACGCCCATTGAGGCATATGGTGTTAGGCCCATATTTTCTTGACTGTCGGCACACTAGGGGTGATGTGGTCAGCATCACGCCGGCTGCCTTAACCTTCCCAGAGTTGCTCTGGTATCCATTTGGGGCTGGGTCAACCCAGGAGCCGTTTGCGGTCTAAAACAATCCCACCTCATCTGGGGATCGAACCATAGACCACTGAGCTAGGAAGCCAGTGCACTAACCACTATGCTACCGCGGCTCCCCACGTTCTAATAAATAATCATAAATAATTTGAAAAAAAACGCAATATCTACGAAGTGCAATAAAGCAAAGCGCAATAAAATGAGGAATACCTGTATACTAGGAAGCCCTAAACAGATAATTAAAAACAGCAGTAAGTACAAACCAATAGTCCCACCTGCGAACTCATTTAGCCAGACACTTACTACAACCTGGTTGAATAAAATACAGACGAGTCCCAGAGAGAAGATGGAAAATTATGCACAGAGATATATAGGGATAAATGGAAAATGAGAAAATGAAGAAAATACATCTATTTACATAGCAGGACTGGTGGCAATGCTGCAGGCACTACAAATTGTTTCTACCAATACTCCCCAGAAACTGACAGTTTTAAGACTCACTTTCAGGAATTCAAAATATAATAAGGAACATAAAAGAATGCAGTAAACCAGAAGGAGATTAGGACATAGTTTTGGCAAATACGTATTTATATACGGGAGTATCTTCATCACCATCATTTTCCTTTTCGCTCTTTAAGGAGAATGGAGCCACCACCACGGTAGCTGGTCCCCCCTTGCAGGAAGCCTGCACCAAACATTCACATGCTCTTACAGCAGTAGTTTTTATAACAATATCTTTTACACGATGAGGCTGCCAGTCTCAGGTACAATCTCATATTAGTTCATCCTGTACAAGATGCCTGAGGAAGCAGGAGTCCTGTTCTTTCTTTGTATCATTAGAGACCCCCTGGGAATTACAAGGGGGTAGGCTCAGCTCAAAATGTGTGGATAACCTACACATGTAAGATAATGACACTACACACTGAATACATATGAGTCTGGGGCGAGCTAAAATTATTCATAATTAAAAGAATAATAACAGATGAACAGAAGTAGCCTGGGATCAAAGCTTAAATGCCCAAAAGCTGTTTAAAGCCTCAACAAGAATATGTCAAAGAAAACCTATCAAAAAGAAACTGTCTGGTTACATCTATGAATACAATATTATATGAAAGAAGAACCTGACTGTACAGAGTGTCTGCAAGGTAATGCTACTGAGCACTTCCTTCTAAAATGTGGAAAAGTACAAATGGAGGATTCCTCTATTAGAATACTTACAAGCATACAACTCTCAGAAGATGTAGTGGAATGGGGGAGAAAAAAAAAAAAAACACAAATAGTAATGCGTCTTACAAGGAGAAAGGACAGGAAAAACCTACGTTGCGGCCACAAGGCCTTCATCAGGGACAGACAAACAAGACAGAAGGGAAAGAAAGAAAATGAGAATTAAGTAGAGAACATGAAACTATAAAAATAAGAGAAAAATAACTCCCTTGTGTCCAGTCACAGAAGCAAGATGGCTGCCACTAAACCGGAAAACGGAAGTCGAAAGTACATTAACTCTTAGTATACGAGCGGCCTTCTAGAGAGGCCGATGATCGATCCCCGTCAATAGCGAAAATTTATAGCTGAATGCATGTTTAAAACCACTGAACAATTTAGCTACGTGCATGATATAGGGGTTTCATTTCTTCACATTTTGATATATAACACTTATGTTATCTTTATAAATAAATTATTTATTGCAAAATCTGTAATGGTAGTCATGAAAGGCAGCTCGTATACTAAGAGTTAAAAACAAAAAATAAGAAATAATGAAAATAAGAACCGAAAAAGAGTGAGGAAAGGAAAATAAATAAATAAATAAAAAATAAAAAATAAAAATAAAAAAAAAATAAAATAAAATAATAATGATAATAATAATATATATAAAGTGAGGGAAAAGCGATTTAGAAAAAAAAAAATAATAAATAAATAAATAAATAAAAAAATAAAATAGATATTAAAATAAAAAAAATAAAAAAATTAATAAAAAAAAAAAAATATATATATATATATATATATATATATATATATATATATACATATATATATATATATATATATATATATATATATATATATATATATAAAAAAAAAATTTTTTAAAAATAAATTTAAAAAAAAAAAAAAATTGGGTGATCACATCAAAGTAGATAGTCATAATACAATAGGGACTAGATAGAAAAAGGCGTCTCAGACAAAAGAATGTTGGGTATTCAAGCTGTGTGGTTTAAGGCAACCCATAAGATGGATGAGGCGTTGTTCCTGGCGAAACCGACTGTTGGCGTCAGAAGATGTAGCACATACTGACGACCAATGGCATTAGATCAAAAATATATAGAATGATACAGGGAGTAAAGGAAAAAAGGTAACGTCAACAGAAGGCATGAATAACAATGAACATTAAGATAACAGACAAAAAAAAAAAAAAATTTAAACAGAAGCAAAACCAGAAATATATTCTACAGCCAAGGCTCATGAATTATGGTAACAAAAAAGGTACTCTCATAGCAGATACTGTCATGGGAGAGTGAAATGTTAGAAACTTCACCATACTAGGTCCAGCATCAAGAGGTGGGGTGACCAGTTCCCTTCCTTGCTGCCTTTTCCTTCCCTAACTCAAGAGCAGATTCAGGTACCCATTTGCAGCTGAGTAGACTGGAACGTGACAATACCATGATTCGTACCCTGCACTTTTTCTACGAGAGACCAGCGCTCTAACCACTTTGTCAATTGGACACTCTCATGAGTTATACACAGAAACACTTGCTGAAGAAAAAACCTCCCTGTATATTCAACTTAGTTATAATATATCTAATAATATATCCATGATAATATTTAGGGTAACTGTAGTAATACTGTGTTATCATGAAAACTTCTTCAGCATTCCAGCCCTTGTTGCTTTTTGCCATAATCATGGTCTGTTTCCAGCCTTCTCTATCCTTGGTAGCCTTTTAACATTTATAATTATTAGCTCCTTACAGGACAAACTGTATTTTGGTTACCTGTTTGTATGAGGCCAGCACATCACTGTAATCTTTGCTGAGTCTGTCAAAGGCAGATCTGAGCTGACTGTGAGCCTCCTGTAGACCCTGGTAATCTGACCGCAAGTTACCTAGTGACATCACTTCTCTCTTCAGCTGATCTCTCTCCCTTTCTATCACATCTCTTAATTTGTTTACATCATCCTTGCCCTATACACAGTGTAATCAAATAGATTAAGCTCTCAAGTGACAAGTGAATATACATAAGCAAAGAAATGATGAACTTGGAAAAAGCAACAAAAAATTTAACAGTGAAAAAATAATTTGAGACTTAAACAAGAAAACCTCACACCAGAAACCAGTATATGAAAATCCTGACCCCCCACAAGAAAACACAACCAATAAATCACACCTCAAAACATAAATAAACAGTGATTGCTAGTTATAAGCTTTCTTTCCTTCACCAGTTACATAAGTTGGGAACATCACATTCATTTGCCACCCTTGGCTTTAGCTCCCTGTGAAGTAAAGACCTTCAGTCATATCTTGTGCTATCTGTTATGTCATGTTTAGTACCATCAGTACAGAATTTGTAAATCCTGCACTTATTAGTTGTTTCTGTGTACTCAATGAATATCTAGCTATGTTGAAATCAGGGTCAGCAACTCCGCTAACAAGCAAAACTTACGATACTTATTGTTAGCTATGGTTTATCATCAACATCCTCTTTTTCATTCACTTATTTTCCTTTCTGCTCCCTGTGGAGCTTGGAGCCATCACTGTCACTTGCACTCTTGTAGGAAGCCTGAACTCAAACATTCATGTGCTCTAGCAGCAGTGATTTCTGTAGCTATCTGTTTTACATGATGAAGTTGCCAGCCCCCCAAGCACTACCTTGTACTGGCCACCATTTATGACACACCTGAGGAAGTAGTAATTCTATTTTTTCTTTGTCTCCTGACAGACTCCCAGGAATTACACAGGGCCATTCTCCTCCTACCCCAGGTTTATTCTTCAACTGTACACTTACCTGTAGCAACACTTCCATCTGGTCTTGCAAATCTTTCATCTTCACCTTCAAAGATTTGTGCAGCGACTTTAGATAGCCATGCTCAGATACTAATGACTCATACTCTGCTGCCAGCTGCTCATGCAGTTTCTGCAGTGACTCATGATCAGAGACCAGGGACTGGTGAGTATTCTGTAAACCCTCATACTTGTGGGTTAAATTTTCAAGTTCACCTTCCAAGTGGGACACCTGATTCTTCAGCACGTCTTGCTGGGATAGAGTGGAGTTGGTCTGGGCCTGCAAGGTGGTGTACTCAACCTGATTGACCAGAAACAGTTAACAATAGTAAATGTTTATCAAAACCTTGCGGGGTTTAAAAACAAATATCCATTTATAGAATTGGTTTCGGGAGTAAACCCTGAGGATAAATCCGGAGTCGGAGTCCCTAAGGCAGTCTAATGTTGATTTGACATTATTCTGGCAACTCCTGCGACGTGGCTGGTACCAAAGTGTATCGGCTACTGCCGTTCCTTTGGATCTACCAGCTGCATGGAGAGGGGGAACATGCTGCATGGGCAACAGCTTGATCTCCATATAACTGTGCCCGAGCTCGCGCCCTGGAGAGGACACTCCAGCTTCACCCTATAGGTGTCGGCAAAACACGGGAAGTAGCAGTTACCGGTTATAAGCATTTTTCCCAATTGGCGTAGGGCATGGCGCCAGGTGCTACTTCCGACAGTGGGAGAGGCTCTAGGATCTCACTGGACAGCTACCGCCTTCTTCAAGCTGGGCAGCCCCCAGTTAATAAGGTGTTGTCCTGCCACTGTCTGCTTTCCCCTTTGGGTGCATGGGGATTAGGGTCAAACCCAAACAGTGGACAGAAAATTGTGCACCAAGCAATTATCATAATAGAAATAAGCAAACTCTCAGATTGGGATGCTGGAACGTCTGGACTATGTTGACTGAACTATCCGAAAATCTACAGGACATAGATGATGTCAGGAAGACGGCCATAATCAATGATGAGCTTAAACGACTTCAGGTGGATATTGCTGCACTTCAGGAAATGCACCTGGCAGAATCTGGAATGGTGAGTGAGAAGGACTACACATTTTACTGGCAAGGGAAAGACCTTAATAAAACTAGAGAACACGGAGTAGGTTTTGTGGTAAAAAAATCGCTAACTAAAATGGTTGAACCAGGTGAGAATGGATCAGAATGCCTGTTAACGCTCCGCCTGCAAACTAGCACAGGTCCCATCACCCTTCTCAGTGTGTATGCTCCTACTCTGTACTCTGCCTCAGAAGCTAAAGATGAGTTCTATGAGAATCTAGCAGCAGCCATCAAAAGCATACCTAGGCAAGAACAGCTTGTTCTTCTTGGTGACTTTAACGCTAGCGTGGGTGCCAATAATGTTTCATGGCCTTCATGTCTGGGCAGGTTTGGTATTGGCAAGATGAATGAAAATAGACAACGGCTCTAGAGTTGTGTGTCCTTCATGGCCTCTGCATGACCAACACCTACTTTCAGACAAAATCCCAGCATAAGGTGTCATGGAGATACCCACGATCCAAGAACTGGCACCAACTGGATCTGATCCTCGTCAGAAGGCCACTTCTCAGGTCTGTGCTCTCCATGAGCTCAAACCATAGTGCAGACTGTGATACAGATCACTTCTTGGTTTGCTGTAAAATAAGAGCACAACCAAGAAATGTCCATCATGTCAGACATGAAGGGAAACCACGCATTGATACCAGCAAGATGTCAGACCCTGTCATGATCGTTAAATTTACTGCGACCTTCAAGAAAGTGCTCAGTAGCCCTCAGCATGGTGATACTGTGACAGAGAACTGGGAGCATCTACGGAACACCATTCGAAGTACTGCACTTGCCACCTTTGGTAAGAAAACAGTGAAGTCAAATGACTGGTTCGATGCTTCATCAGATGTCTGAAGGCTACGAGAAGCATAGTTCAACAAACTGCTTGACACTGTGCAAATGACTACTAGCTCCAGCTCAGTAAGAGCATCCAGACCGCAGCGCAAACAAGACAAATGTATGTGAGTATAAAGAAAGCCCTTGGTCCCCAAAAAAGCAAGACGGCACCGCTAAAAATCATCAGCGGAGAGTAGCTAACCGATAAGGGTAAGCAGATGGAGAGGTGGGTTGAGCACTACTCTAAGCTTTACGCTAGAGAAAATACTGTTACGCCTGCAGCCCTTGATACTATCAAATGCAGGCCAACTATGGAGGAGCTGGATGCCGAACCAACATTAGAGGAACTCAGCAAGGCCATTGATAGCTTGGCCTCTGGCAAAGCATGAGGCAGTGATGGGATCCCTCCTGATTTAATCAAATGCTGTAAGAGCAAGGAATGTGCTGAGTCAGGATGCGGGTGCTGCACCAGTTATCACTATTGATAACTATGAATTGGCAGTGGTGCACCACTTCACATACCTGTGGTCTACATCAACGACAAACTCTCACTGGACACAGAAATTGACAGCCGCATTGGCAAAGCTGCAGCTACCTTTGCCCGCCTCACATCGCATGTTTGGGGAAACCCCAAACTCACAATGAAGACCAAGGCTGCGGTATATAACGCCTGCATTACCAGCACTCTCCTAAATGGCAGCGAGACTTGGACAACCTATGCTAAGCAAGAAAGAAGGCTCAAAACTTTCCATTTACGGTGTCTAGGCCACATCCTCGGCATTTCATGGAAAGATAAAGTGACAAATGTCAAGGTGTTGTCACGTGCTGGCCTTCAAAGCATGTATACACTGCTTAGACAGCGCAGACTACGCTGGCTTGGCCATGTCCACCGCATGGAAGATGGTCGCATCCCGAAATATATCTTCTACGGGCAACTAGCAGATGGCAAAAGAACAGTTGGGCGACCGCAGCTGAGGTTCAAAGATGTGTGCAAGAGAGATATGAGGGCACTGGACATAAATCCAACAACGTGGGAGGCTGAAGCTGCCGATCGCACCAAGTGGCGATGCTATTTATGGCGCCACCTCAGATTGGGCGAAAAGAAGCTCACACAACAAGCCGAAGAGAGGAGAAAACATCGAAAGAAAATAGGCATCAGGAAAATAAGCAGCTGAGGGCTGTCACCTCAGGGGCAACTAGTAGATGGCAAAAGAACAGTTGGGCGACCACAGCTGAGGTTCAAAGATGTGTGCAAGAGAGATATGAGGGCACTGGACATAAATCCAACAACGTGGAAGGCTGAAGCTGCCGATCGCACCAAGTGGCGATGCTATTTACGGCGCCACCTCAGATTGGGCGAAAAGAAGCTCACACAACAAGCCGAAGAGAGGAGAAAACATCGAAAGAAAATAGGCATCAGGAAAATAAGCAGCTGAGGGCTGTCACCTCAGGGGCGCATATATTCCTGCTCAAAGAAAGATACACGAAAATAACATTGTAGGTGGACTTAACAAAGACTAGGGAAGTAAAATTAAAATTTAGGACAGGACAACAAACGAAGAAATAAAAGCAGTAATAAAAATAGCTTAAAAAAATTGCATGCAGGATAGCTAGAGTCGGATAAAGCATAAATATACCAGTCCACACCAAGCAGAGATCACATGATCATTTTCTGACTGAAAACTGGTCACTGTAGACTCAATAGACTCAAATACCATCTGTTCAATAAATTAAATATCAGACAGACAGATATGTGTCCTCGTGAGGAAGAAACAGAAGAACACATCATACACAGATGTTGACTTCATGAAACAGTCACAGCATGGCCTTCACCTACCCTCTTAAGAAATAAACTCTATGGCAACGACAGAAGTCTGAGACATACTGCTCAGTTCATGACAGAAACAGATGTGGTTATATGACAACGAATGAAGAAGACGATTCATCCATTGTTGAACGATGAAAATAAATGTATTACTTTTATATTTAATGTTGGTAATGACAAAATAAAATTATTAATTTATCTGTTTTCTTTCACTTCATTAACCAAAGCTGACAATGACTGCAGATTTATGTAATGTTCATTTCTGTTGATTTTATATAAAACAAGCTAAACTTTTCTTCATTGAAAAAAACAAAACTGAAGGTTTATATGTTTTAATAGCAGATACAAACCAAAACTGGATAAAGAAAAAAAAAAATTATAGTTACCTGAAGTTTTGCATTCTGCTCCTGTAGGCTTGAGTAGTGGCCTTGAAGTGAAGCATGCTGGGAGTGAAGGTTGGAAAGCTGTGTATCCAGCTTATGGCACTGCTCAGTTGTGTTCTGGTTATTGCTCCGGAGGTTGTCAGTCTCTGCCAGCAAAGTGGCATTCTAACAAAAACAGATATAAGTATACCACCTCATGTTTAGCAAAAAGAAAAAAAATTTGATGACAATTACATCATCTCACATTCATAAGCTTAAAAAATTAACAAGTCACATTTAAGGAACAAATATCACACAAAATCTTACAATATAATTATAATACTAAACCTGGTAATTGGAGAACAGTGACAAACAAAAGAGACAAAGAATTCAATCATGTATAAAATTTCAATCAGCCATCAACCAATGATACAGATGGGTAGGGCATTCCAAACAAACAGCTGCCGCAAGAGAGACAAAATGTATGTGGAAAAGCAAAAAATACTTAACAACAGTGTTCACAAAGAAGATGTGAGGTATAATTAATCTAAGAATAGAATTCACATTGTCACTGAATGTCTTAACTCCAGAGATAATAACAATAAGCTCTCCAAAAGTTTAAGGAACTGTTGAACTCTATTTTTCTGCTTCCTCAGATAGCTGTCAAATTTTCAGTCAGCTTCAAAGTGTATACATATTTCATGATAGAATAACCTCCAGAAGTATTTTTTTACTTGACATTCTTTCTCATACACTCACCATTTCTAAAGTGTGGGGTGAATAAAGTGACACAGAGGTCCAAAAGTGTGGGGTGAATAAAGTGACACAGAGGTCCAAAAGTTCAAAATGACTTCTTTACTTGAATTTTTGACTTCAAGACTGATGTTTGGTAGACATATTTCTAAAATCTAGACTAGAAATTAGGAAGATAGTTCTTGAAATGTTGTTGGTGCAGAAGCATTTTAAGTGAGTAATATTGCTGCGTCTTGGTATTTCATGGAAGGACAAAGTGACAAATGTTAAGTGTGACGAAAGTACTGAGATTCTGTCTTTCAAATGGCCCATGTCTTTTTCTCCTTGCATTTTGTTCACTATTTTTGGAGGGATTACAGAAAAATCCTTCCCCATGTTTCTTCTCCTTCTATTTATTTACGTTTTTCAGAGAGATTACGGTGGAGTTTCATCTCATCTACATCTATGTTCCTTCTCTATGACTAGTAGTCTTGTTTAGTGTTGGTGTGTAGGGAACTGTTGCATTATTATTCTAGACGAAGGACTTTAGAGGCTAGATCAGATTGGCACCAGTTTTAGTCTTTTTAAAGATAGGGCAGGTGGCCCTAGACACATTTTTCGGGAGTTAAATTATTTGTGGCCATTTTTGCTTCAATTTAGCAGTATAGGGCTGGGACTAATTCCCGTTTCTTTGTCTAGCAGTACTGGTTGCATCAGTATTGTTTACAATTCTGATTGGCTGAGAGCTAACTGCAGTTGAAATGCAGAACTCCCATTGGCTTAGAACCACGCCGCGCATATGACGTCATGAAGTCGGCGCGTGGGGTCTTGATAATAAATACGCCCGAATTTCATTAAGTTCGGTCTCTAAAAATTAATTGCCAAGCCGCATTCCTGATTCAAATTATCGATTGCCTTTCAGGGGGAAAATTCGAAATTTGGTAAGCAGAATTTTCGTGGTAACTTTATTTAATTTTTGTCTAAGCCTAGGCCGATCAGTAAAGTTTCTTGGGAAGTTTTAGTTTAATTTAATTCTTAACTCCAGAGCCATCAATACTATCCTGGTGATAAGACTTGAGAGACCTAATAGGTCCAGTTATTTCCTTATTGAAGGAATAGCGTTGTCTAGATGGTTTAGATGTTGCGAGGTTTCGGCCATGCTTGGATTTATTTCAAAAACAGGTCTGCAGAGAAACCCGCATCTGCGAATTTTATTTATTTACAGAATAGTCGGGAGCGTGTGTAATGTGTATTTTCATTTGTGATTTTATTGAGAGTATTGATGCTCGTTATTTATATAGTTACGCATATATCTGTGGACGGGAGTGAAGAGGTGTATTGTTGCACGAGCACGTGGGTGCTATCAG
Source organism: Oreohelix idahoensis (assembly GCA_024509875.1). Lineage (NCBI taxonomy): Eukaryota > Metazoa > Mollusca > Gastropoda > Stylommatophora > Oreohelicidae > Oreohelix > Oreohelix idahoensis. The sequence goes on from JAMPIV010020612.1 coordinate 433,963, forward strand.
TTAATGAATATTTATGCAGGAGCGCATGGTTGCGAAACTGCGGCACCACGTGGCTGAATTACGGGGTTTTCATTGTATAGCTTTTGACGGCAAGCAGATGCTGGCGTAAACTGGTTATATGTTACTGTGGGTGCATTGTTGGTCTGTGTAGTCAGACGACGTGAAATGTAATTTTAAAGGGAATTATTTGTATTACATTTTATGTGATCTAATTTTTCTGAACGGGATATTGATGCCTAGAGATATTTTATTTTGTGTTAATCATTATGGCTGCATGTTTTCAGCGCGAGAAGTGGGCCTTAGTATTTTTGGACAGGTCAGTCCTCAGTGTGAAAAACGGTTGTGGTTGTAACCAGTCAGGCAGAACCCTAGGTCAGACGATCTGGGTCAGCCATTGTTTATTTTGGGCTCAGGTAGAGATGGGAGAGAAGGGAGCTCAGTGGGGGAGCGGACTTTGTTGGCATGATTTTGTATGGTAATATGTTAACGGGAGAGAGTAGGGGAGTTATATGTTATTAGAAATGTATTATTTACGTGTTGTTTAGCTGTTGTGTTTTTTTGTCTAACAGCAGGTAGCGCGGCTTTTGAGGGGGCAGAGCGGAAGTTGCAATAACTTCCTCCCGGCAAAAACATTGGCATCTCAGACGCAGGGTTTGAGATCTTGCCAGAGGAGGACGAAGAAAAGAGAACAAACCCGTTTTTCCAGGCAGGGGAAGACATTTCTCTAGTGGAAATAGCATTCGTGGGAAAATCCATGAGCGCTAAGCTCGTTCTGTTACACACGCAAAATTGGCATGCTGCCAGCGTTGTCGTAATTATTTCACTTCATCCCGGCCATAATAACGCCGAAAGCCTGAACCCATAGGAGGGAGAGGGCAAGTAACTCCAGAGGTGTTTGGAGAAACCAGCTACCTATTCCAATTTCCAGAATCCAATGGGGTTCTTTTTTTTAAACCTTAGTCATCAGTTCCAGAATGGTGGAGAGAGAGAGGGTGACCATACTCTCCACAGAAGTCGTCGCAGTGTTGTCCCAAGTATAGCAGATGACAGCTGCTGACGTTTTTTTTTTTGACGAGTTAATTGTGTAGCAGTGTTCGGGAGATTTCAGGATAGGCTGTGCGGAAACGAGGTCTGTGCAGAGTTGGCATAGACCCTTCATAGTAGTTCCAGCTGACTGTGCACTTAACATTTAATTTAGAATAGTTTGTGGAAGTGGAGGCTCGACATCTGAGACCCCCACCAAGTGCAGTGTGGTTTATTTTGTCTAATCCAAACTTCTGTCCCCATACAGGTTGCAATTGTGGGAGAAGGGTTGGGGTTGATGCATTTTTAACTGTGCTTGATTTTGTTCCAGGTGTGCATCCTCGCACTTTATGTATGGGACATGCATATGTTTGTTTGTTTATAGGTGTATAATAAACTTGTATAAATTGTAGCTGGCATCAGTCATTTCATTTAGTACAGGAGCTATATGTTGTCTGTATCTTGGTGGTTGTGAATCTTAATTGAACCTTATCCCCATAGGGTAGTTAGAGGTGGTTCGAAACTATAGCCAGCAGAAACGTCCGAAATGGCGAGGAAAGAGTCAAATCTAGGTTCTCAACCTCGGGGCCAATAGTTTCACTTTCACATATGCACTATCATTTTTTTCAAAATCTAATTTTCCAGTCTTCCTTCTCACTAGTGTCTTGTCACTATATGTAGACAGTCTCTAGTCCTAAATCCATTTCGTGACATCAAGGTGCTCTTACATGCTGGCCTTCAAAGCTTGTATACACTGCTTAGACAGCACAGATTACACTGGCTTAGCCACATCTGCCGAATGGAAGATGGTTAAAAGTGTAACGACATGAAGACATATACAGCTAAATATAATACTGAATAAGAATGATATTAGGACTTTATTCATGGTATTTCAAAATTTGTATTTATTTATTTCATAACTTCTCATGGAACACAAGAGGATGAATTGATGAACCCTAGTTGTCCGCGGAATACTTGCTGAGAAAAGCTGCGGTGGGTACTCAATTTGTGAGACTTGTATTTTTTTAATAATGAAGAGCATCATCCACAAATGAATTTTTTTCCTATCTCTTTAAATGCTACTAAATACAGGCTAGAAATATTTTAACATGATTTCTTGCCCATCCCTATTTATTTGTTTCTGTGTCTGTCCTATAAGTGTCGTGTTTTTCGTCACATTTTTTCACTTGCACCATCAGAAACCATTTGAACTCCAGACTTAACTTTGGCTTCTACCTGGTTGGCTGTGTGCAGGAGGATCTCACAATGAATAGGTGACAGGTGGGGGAAGGTGTGAAGTGACTCTGTGCAGGACATGACGATACCTTGGGAGAGACTTAAACCAGAGCACAGAATTTTAGCCCTGCACATCTGAAGAGCCCTCATGGATGATGCAGAATGCACAGTATGCCACCCTTTCCCCCCTTCTGGCATGAAATTTGATGTGTAGATCCTTTAAATGCACACCAGGCCAGAATAGAATGCTGGAGAAAGAAACTACAGCTCATGACTCCAACTCAACAAGTTTCTGAATGGCAGAAAAGCCACAGGAAAAGCCTAGATTTACAATGTGGATAAAACCAAAGATTCTTCAACTTGGTACTGGCTGTGAAAGAGCGACAAGCTCAGCAGGCCTTAGTTAACAATAACAATAACATGTTCTGCCAAATTCTAATCAAGAAAGATAAGCACCATGTACATGTGACTAACCTGGCGCTCAAGTTCCACCAAACGATCTTTGAGCTGGAGAATTTCTCTGGTTCCATCAGAAGAGGCTGCTTTCACATAACTGATTCACAAATAAAAACCATTAGAAATAAATGACTGAAACATGTAGATTTGAAAAATGTATAATGTTGTTTAAGAACTGAGTTACAGCAAATTGCAAACATTTATTTTCACTATAAACTACTCCCACACCTCAGCATATGGCAGGTTTAACTAATTTTACCAATGTTGTATTTAGGAATTTTATATTTGTGCGTACATGTGTGTGTGTGTGTGTGTGTTTATACCAAACATTTGGCTAAATCTCCAAGGTTGTTCACAATTTTCCATGTAATTTTAGAAGCATTACTTTAGAACTTTTTTATTTTAAACTGATCTATAACTATCAAATATTACTACCCATTAGCGCTGTCCTGACTGGCAGTGACAGTCATTCCTTTACATTTCCTATGGTCTCTGATAAATGAAATCTGTTGTATTTTCAATTTCTCCCCCACGCTTTACACTTATTTATTAAAGTATATTTATGCATGTCTTCTTCTTCTGAGTTGAATTTACCAGTTAACATGTTCTCTAATTTTTTGTGTTTCCCTAAGCACTTCCTCACTTAATTTTCTATCACATATTCATTCACTGATTCATAACTCTTTCACTCTCTGTGCAGGGTAGACCTGCAACAAGCTCACGCCAAGTGTTCCTATCCTGTGCCATTCATTCAAGGTTTTTCTTTGTCCTTTTTTTTATCCATTTTGTATGTATCCAATACCCTGCTCCATGTATTTTTTGTTTCCCCTCAATTTCTCTATCAAATATACTTTAAAAAATATTTAGCAGATTGAAAACAAAACTAGATAAACAAGTATATAATAAACAGTTTGCACTACACAATGTTATTTTAAAGTAGGGTTTTTAGTCTGAGACATTGTACAAAGAAACTTGATTTTCTTATTTCACTTATACCCTCTCACTGCATCTCCTGTGCCAAACAATGACTTTTTTTTTTTTGGGGTAATGAACAAGTACTCTGATATCAATCAACACACCACTAATCATTAATGCATCTTTCCATGAGAAAAGTTGGAAATCTATACTAAATCATACCAAATTCATATTAGTCATTGTTGTCACTGTCATCATCATCATGTGCCATGAGAGCTTATAGGCAATCATTTCACTTGTGACAAAACATCTTTGTGCATGTACTTTTGTGCCCTTCTCTCACCCATTCATCCCCTCCAGCAGTATCATTTCTTTTCTTCATTTTCTTCATTGTTCTGTTATTTGGCATATTACATGCATCTTCATTATTCTTGCAGTGAATGCTCCCAGACTGTTTACGTTTCACTAAGTGAACGTAGCATTATCAGGTTAATATGATTATCACATAAGTCAGTCTGGCCACCTTTGAAAGAGACGTCAGTTGCTTGTGCAATGTGGTATCACACGAACATGCACAGAAAGTCAGATTGCTATCTAAGGAAGCCGCCTGAGGGACGGGTGTAAACACCGGTGATAATTAGATAATCGTTTCATCTGAGCCCTCTCGGTATCAATACTGCCGGTAATCTGTCTGGGGGAGACAATATTGGAAGGTAGCATCTGGACATCAAATGAGTGCACAGATGGTGGTTATGAGTTTTGCACAAGATGCAAGCGGAAGTATTACAGCATTAGAAAGAGGTCACGTGATGGAATTTTAAAATGTAATATTTTAAAACACGTGGGGGAGATTATGAATTTAAACGCCCCAACCCATATAGTTCAGAGCTTTCAATTGGATTGATTTGAGAAGCCGGAATACACAATGGTTCTCATTGGAAAATTCGTCGGAAGAACAATCTGGGATTTGAACTGAGAAATGAGAGATATAATCTAGCGAAATATGAGTCAAAAATCAGACTGCATTGCATCGTCAAATTAGCAACTCCCAGGAGCCAAAAAGAGAAGGATCGGACTAAGGATTCCTATAATAAGTGACAGATCAGAAGTATTTGGGCAACGTTAAAATTTAAAAGTAAACCTGCATATTTAAATACAGAAACTGGAAACTTTAAAGGACCCAGACAAAAGTATTTGGGCAACTTTGAAACACAAGTAAACCCGCATTTTAAATACAAAGTCTGGATACCTAAGAAATCAGATTCACCTGTCATAAGAGGAATTATAAAGTTTCCCAGGCCAAGTGATTCGCAGAACACCCGTCATAAGAGGACTACTAAAGTTTCCCAGACCAAGTGATTCGCAAGAACACCCGTCATAAGAGGACTACTAAAGTTTCCCAGACCAAGTGATTTGCAGAACACCCATCATAAGAGGATTATTAACATTTCCCAGACCTAGTGATTCGCAGAACACCCGTCATTAGAGGATTACTTTAATTTCCCAGACCAAGCGATTCTAAGCATCTAATAAAGTGCTGTGTCCATTCTAAACTGTGCGAGGAGACTGTTCTCAAAAGTTACTTTGGGGTAAGTGTAAACATGTATTTTACAAATGTGAATTTGACATGTTTTTCTTGCTAAGTGGTTATATATGAGGCTGGCAACCTCAACCTATGAAAATAGTATATTCATAAACCACTACAGCTAGCGCTGGTGATCGTTTCTTGCTAGTCATACAGAAAATCGACAGCAGAGGTGACCCCAGACTCCGACTGGAGTAGTGGTGAGTGATGATTACATCACGTGTGCATCAAGTGTATCATATCATTTTGTGAGATATATGTAACTTGTTAATATTGATTCAGGCTAATCATTGCTTTTCGTGCTGTCCAAGCACATATTTTCCCATTTTAATACCCAGAAGAATATTGGTGATTTCTAATCATCTTCCCTGAGTTACGCTGTGTATACTCAAGAATAATTATTCTGAGAGAATAACATTGGTAGGTGGACAGCGAGAAAATGCACCCGTTAATTTGCAGCCCACTTATGTACTTAGCAGGGGAGCCGCGCTGGTGTAATGGCTTCGGCGTTGTACTGGCGACCAGGTGTTCATGGTTCAAACCCGGGCGTCGGCGTTTGAAGAAATGTTTACGGCCGGAAATTTGACTGAATAGCCTGAACGGCTCCTGTGATAAACCCTCTGTGGATGGGAAGGAGCGAAGCTCCTGACCGGGTTGGAAGGAAAGTCCTCAGGTTCCCCAGCCTCGCAATGACATGTCATTGGGCCGAAGGGGCTGAAAGCCCAAGTGCCGCTGGTTAAGGAGAAGAAAAAAAAAAAAAAAAAAAAAAAATGTACTTAGCAGAGGCATTTGTTTCACTTTGTCGTGGTACTAAGATATCAGACAGTTCAAGGAACTAAGCTATCAGACTGTGAAGAGTCATCATCACAAAAAAATCGATGAAAACTGCGGCTGCAGGACTCACTTATACCAGCTAAGTGCTTATAAAAAGCACCAGCAAAAGGACAGAAATATTCTTTACTATAAACCCTCTATCCAGTCTCGATGAAGACAAATTGATTTTTTCATCTAAAATTCACCATCATTCTATTTATTTTAACCTGTTAAAACTAACTGATTATTAAATGTGTTACATGTTATTTTAAAACATAACAATCTTAGTTGATTCAGTTATTATAAGGGTGAAAGCATACATATGAGCAAGACTATTTGATATATATACTGAAGCACATTAAAAATGCACCACCTGTATAATCCAGGAACAGAGTGTGAAATGTAAATATAAGTGTTTACAAGTTTACATATTTGGAATCTTTATTCATTTTCCTATGAATCCATGCTGGTCATTAATTTGTACATTTGATTGTTATGAAATTCATTACATTCTGTGCAGGCAAGGGAGAAAACCAAAAATGCAACCAATAAAAAAAATTCATTCACACTATCCTCAGTATCTGGTATGTCCACCGTGTGCTTTAAAACAAGCTTGGCAGTGGCTCCGCATGGAACGCACAAGTCTCTGAAGGAAATTCCGGGGAATCAAGTCCCATTCACGTGTAAGAGCAGCTTCGAGCTGTTGCAGATTAGCTGGAGAACCTTGCCTGTAGACTCTGCATCCAAGCTCGTCCCACAGATGTTCTATAGGGGACATGTCTGGTGATAGGGCAGGCCAATCAATCGTCACAATGTTCTGCTGCTGTAAATATTGCTGCGTAATGCATGCGGTGTGCGCACGTGCGTTATCCTGCTGGAGAAGCTGCAAGTCTGGATAATTTGTGAACGCAGGAGCAACCAATGCATCCAGAACCTCATCTCGATATGTCACAGCATTAACATTTCCACGGAAGATGTGAAGAGGCAAGCGATGGTGAAAACTGAATCCTCCCCAAATGTGAATACTGCCACCTCCAAATCGGTTGTGCTGACGAACACAGCAATCTGCAAAGCGCTCTCCACACCGTCGCCAAATCTGCATACGTCCATCAGCAAAGGATATGTTGAATCTGCTCTAATCTGTGAATAGGACAGCATTCCACTGCAGTCTAGTCCATCTGACATGTTGCTCTGCCCATTGCAGGCGCTGCTGACGATGTCTGTGAGTCAAGTTTGGCCCAACACAAGGTCGTCTTGCAGTAAGGCCTGTATCTCTGAGTCGTCGTATGACTGTCATTCGAGAGACTTGCCCACGTCTACCCACTATTGCTCTTGCTGTTTGACTTGCCGGGAGAGAACGATTCCTTAGGTGACTCAGCACAATATGACGATCTTGCACAGGGGTAGTAACTCGTGGTTGGCCACTCCGAAGTCTATCCCAGGCACTGCCAGTTGTTCCATAACGTTTATTGAGACGTACTATAGTGCTGTGGTGGCAATTCATCCTTCTGGCAATGGCCCGCGAGCTCATTCTGGTCTCCAACATACCAATGGCTCGTTGGCGGTCGTTTTCAGATAGTCGTGGCATTTCAAGCACATGTACTGAGTGTTTTGTCTCAACGGCCTTTTTATACCGAGTATACTGCCACAACGCGTACAGATTTTCAGGGTCATAGCTGTTGGGAATCGTGCTGCACGTGTAACTTTCATTGTTTTCATGTAGTCTGTACACAAACCCGTGGGTTGAATCATGCACTTTCCATTCCAGCAGCCATTCGCTCTCTACCTCATGACAAACACGGGGAAAATACATTCCCACACTTTTTTTTCCCAGCTTCTCGGCATCAGTATATATAATAGTGGTGCGTTTTTAATGTGCTTCAGTATATATACTTCTATTGAGCTACTTCTTGTAAAAGGGAATTTCGCTGGATTTACACCAGCTGGGGGCTTGAATGGGCTATAACCATTGCTTAATTCTTCATAAAAGGCAGCTGACAGATAAGTTAAAATTTGCTCAGACAATACAGCATTGTTCTTGACTTCGGAAATATCTTATGGAAACTCCATTGAGATAGAAGCGTTTTTACCTTTCTATCTACAACTCTGCCAAGAGTAATCTTGTGCGAAGGTAGACACCTTTGACGACCCATTTTAGATACTCTTGAGTTTTGGCCACTGGTGGACCACTACTGCAAAGCAGGGGAGGCAATCCATGACATCACTCTAAAACTTTCAGTCCTTATTGTTAACCCTACCAGCCCTGATCCCCTGAGAATTACGTACCTCTATGTCTGAGTTCCTCAACAAAAATGTAAGAAAACACACATTTGTCACAGAAACAATGATTACAAGAAACCCACTTCATCCACATATGTCAGGATATTATCAGTAATAGGTTTAGTTATAATCTAGGACCAATATTCCACCTTACTATGCCAGCAGGTGAATCCACTACCAGCTGAAAGAGGGCGCCACCGTCTGTCATCAGTCGCAGTGTTGCCAAAATCCTGCTCGTTATTACTATCTACTTTCGTTATCATTGGATTGTAAGTCGCTTTCTGGATATGTTTCATCATATTTCTGTTCACCATCGTCTGAAAATGCTGTATTTTCTTTCTCCTGAGCAACTGTAAGCAGTCTAGACCTAGAGTTTTCCCACTCGAAGTACTTGGTTCATGATACGAATACTTTATGCTAAAAATAGTCAAATTTTCTGTATGCACAACAACCACTGTTAATGAAAGCTGCCATTTGCTGCAGAACATATATACATAACTCACTACTTATATTCCATGTGATTGGTCGATTACACTAGTCAACAACCAAAATGTATAAGAAATGAAAATAGCTGATCTTAACTAATTTTGGTGTGCTGAAAACGACATTAAAAAATGTTGATTGGCTCTAGTTTTCAAGATATATGCTACTAGTTTATTTAATTACGGTCAATTTATATATATGACGCAACTGTTGTGGGCGATTGCATAATTTTTTCTAATGACCAATAAAAATGTAACTAGAAGTTGATGATGCAATCCTACCTATGATTACATCACCTTTGTGTATAAATATCTTATCTCTGATAAAATTTTGCCATTAGTTAGTGCATTTGTCCTTATCAAAAGTATCGTAGTTAGAAATGCCTAGGACATGTGTGAACAGTGCTAATAATTTCTGTTATATATGTGGTGAGGTGACATTTCTATCACAAAAACGAAATATAACTAAAGTGATTAAAAAGGCGTACAGTTTGTATTTTGGCTGCAGAATAGGAGATCAAGATAAGAGCTGGGTGCCACACATATGCTGCAATACATGTGCAGCACATCTTAAACTGTGGTTGACTGGCTAAAGGCAAGCTATGCCTTTTGCAGTCCCAATGATTTGGAGAGAGCCCACTGATCATCTTAACAACTGTTACTTTTGCATGGTCCCTCCAATTGGGAAAGGCATATCAAAGAAGAAAAAATGAACTCTGGAATATCCAAACATCCCCTCTGCAATACGTCCGGTACCACATGGCGATGACCTACCAGTTCCCAAAGTGCCAGAATCATTTTCAGCTGCTTCCACTGATGAAGAAGAGGACACTGGTGGTCCTGAACCATCAACCTCAAGCGACCCAGATTTTGAGCAAACTACATCCACTAAACCACACTTAATAACCCAAGGTGAACTGAATGATCTTGTAAGAGATCTGAATTTACCGAAGAACAAGGCGGAGCTTTTGGGTTCCAGATTGCAACAGTGGAATCTCCTGGCAGAAGATGTTACAATTTCTGTGTATAGGAACCGCCAGAAGCTGCTTATAACATTCTTTTTCAAAGAGAGTGACCTTTCTGCGTGCCACAACATTTCTGGTTTAATGGCAGCCCTCAAAATCAATTACATACCGGAAGAGTGGAGGTTTTTCATTGATTCATCCAAGACGAGTCTTAAAGCTGTTTTGTTGAATAATGGTTATGTATTACCGTCAATTCCAGTTGGTCACGCAGTTCATATGAAAGAAACTTATGAAAACATTAAGCAGCTTTTGAAGTGTATAAACTACGATCGTCATCATTGGTCACTTTGCGGTGACTTAAAAGTGGTCGCTCTTTTGCTTGGACTACAGGGTGGATACACCAAGTACTGTTGCTTTCTCTGTGAGTGGGATAGCCGTGCACGAAGTGACCATTACATCAGAAGACATTGGCCAATCAGGCAGTCATTGCAGCCTGGCAGTAAGACGTTGAGAACCCAGCACTTGTCGACACCAACAAGATTTTGTTGCCACCCTTGCACATTAAGCTGGGTCTCATGAAAAACTTTGTCAAGGCAATGGAGAAAACAGATGAGGCTTTCAAATACCTCATCAGAAAATTTCCAAGACTGAGTGAAGCTAAAATAAGAGAGGGAGTATTTGTTGGTCCGCAAATTCAAAAACTTCTTCATGATGACGAGTTTCTTTGCGTGTTGCATGGCAAGGAAAAAGCAGCATGGCTAGCATTTAAGTCAGTGGTGGACAATTTTCTTGGAAACAACAGATCTGATAATTACAATGAAATTGTAGAAAATCTCCTTCTGAAGTATAAGAGTCTTGGCTGCAACATGTCTTTGAAAATTCATTTTCTGGATTCTCACCTGGATTTCTTTATGTCAAACTGTGGAGCGGTCAGTGATGAGCATGGTGAACGATTTCATCAGGACAGTGCTGCTATGGAGACAAGGTATCTAGGCAATTGGAGCCCTTCAATGCTTGCTGATTACTGTTGGACTGTGACAAGAGACACCTCATCGATTGACTACAAGAAGCAAGCAAAGAGAGCTCGAACAGCGACTGAATAATGACGGAATGGGTTCAAATGTGCCTTTTTAAAACATGATATGTGAACTTTAAATAAGGTTTTTATTTTTTTCTATCATTTTATGTTGAAATATCAATTAATTGAGTATGTAACCACAATTTTTATAATGCTAAAGTAGAAAGATCAGCGGGCTGATCACCCGCTTGCTAGTCATTCTGATTACGGAAACAACAGCAAATGGGTCGATTTGCCGTTGCCCTAAAGACGCCACTAGGCGTGATGGGAAACAACGGTAGAGAAAACCTATCTGCTGTTGCCCTAAGACGCCACTAGGCGTAATAGCCACTGACTGCTTTGACGGTTGGTGGCTAAGGACGGAAGAAGAGAAGAAAGTAGAAAGACTAGTTGTTCACCCCAGGGAATTAAACAAGCATACATTATTTGTATTACTGTAATGTAAATTCATCATTTAAAAAAAAACCAGAGCCAATTGGTGAATTTCATTATGATATTTGAAATCAGCATGTCAAAATCAATAAGAAATGGTATATTTAATTTCTGGTACAAATAACTTTTGAAAATTTGTTGACTGGTGTAATCAGGGAATACAGCTCGAAAGGATTAAATAGCATTTGACACATTACATTGTCAGTTAGCTATTCTATTTCCTATGAATAAGAAACCCGTCCCAAAAAAAATGACGGGTTTGAAATAGAATAGTGGAGCCGCGCTAGCGTAGTGGTTACAACACCGCTCTGGCGACCGGGTGATTCAGGATCAAACCCAGGCGACGGCATTTGAGGATTTTTCGTCGACCGGGAATTGGACTGGATTAACTCGAGACCTGGCGAGAACATATGAAGGAGTGTTGTCGACCAGGGATTGGCGGCTCCTGAGCCGACCCAGCTGCAATGGGTACCTCCGAAATCGGAAAGTATTTGCCTGAATGGCGAGGGACACCTGTCTCTGTACAAGTAAAAAGGGATACTCACGTAAAATCAATGTCAGGTTAGACATAGTAATAACCTGAGATTTGGCCTCGAGTATTAGCGGGCGTACGCAAAAAAAAAAAAAAAAAAAAAAAAAAAAAAAAAAAAAGAATAGTTGTTTAAAAAACAAAAAATTCAAAACACACAGATCAAATGTTACCCAGAATTTCAAAATATGTCAAATCACACTGACCAAAATACCATGAAAAGATGGTCTCAGAGACTTGAATCAGCAACTGAAAGACATACAAAATGAAAGACAGAAAGAAAAACTAAGAGAATACCTCAGAGACTTGAAAAGAAAGACACACATATAAGACGAGAATAGCATGACTCGGCAAATGAAAGGCACATTCGTATAAGACGAGAAGAAAAACTGAGATAATACCTCAGAGTCTTGACTCGGCAACTGAAAGAATACATATATAAGACAAGAAAAAAAACTGGCAGGGTATCTCAGAAACTTGAGCTAGCTATCTCTAGGTGCCAAAATCATCCTGCTTTTGGAATGATGCAGAAAGTCACAACACCAATCCATATTCCTTTGAAGACTGGTAAGATTTACGTAGGTTTTTTTTTTTTAATATTTATTATTGGACTTAATAATTTTCACTGTATATTTGATTATGCCCTACAAAGTGCAACAAAGATTAAATAAAATTCCCACAAGTTCATGTCTTTGGAATACACATACAGTTTTTTGCACATTCTTTCTTTGATTATTGTCTCTTTCAATTGCCTACAGCGTTCATGTGTAAGAAACTTGGGCTGTCATTAACGACTGAGCATACATTTTCAATTCTGTAATTATTATAACACAAGAAAAAGATTACAAAGAATGATTTTTAATGCACCATTTCCCCATCATTCTTGATACAAGCTGGCCAGCAAGATCAATGGCTGGCACAGTCCTCCATCAAGATATGAAGAAATAATGGAAAATTATCTTGAATTCTTACCTGCCACTTTCATTCTTCCTACTAGAAACAACATCCTGCACTACTAGCTCATCTTCTTCCAATCTCTGTTTCAGCACTTCATTTTCTCTCTTCGCTTCTATCAGATCTTCTTGAAGCTTCAAATTCCTATTTTTAGATTCCTCTAGTCTTGTCTCCAGTGCCCGAATTTTCTCTTCTTTCAGCTCATTGCTCTTTGTCATAGTCTCTTCAATCATTGTCTCCAGAGCTTTGTAGCGGCTGATAAATGAAAAATATTAATGATATTTAGAATTGAACTTTTCACATGCACCTCAGACAAAATTTGGATACTACTATTTTTTATAAGTTTTGAATTATTTTCAAACTAGAAATCTGGAACAGGTGACAAAGTAATTATATATATTAGGGCTGGGATCTTTAACGATTAATAAATCGATTAATCAGTTCAAAATTGTTTAATCTATTAAGTGATAAAACAAATTTTAATTGATTATTCATTTTAAGCAATGTTTATGTTTTTTGCTTAAATGTGAACCTCTACACCTCGCGGTAGAAAGGGAACGACTAAGTAAGCTTAAATGTGAACCTCTACACCTCACGGTAGAAGGGGAACGACTAAGTAAGCTTAAATGTGAACCTCTACACCTCACGGTAGAAGGGGAACGACTAAGTATGCTTAAATGTGAGAGCATTTGCTGTTAGAGGCTTGTTGTATGGAATTTGGCAAGCATGGTCAATAATAATAAATTGTTTGGTGGTAACTTTTCAGTATTTTCATAATAATACTAGTGTAAAAGCCCGTCATAAGACGGGAATTAAATTCAAAAGCAGCAATACCTAACGGCAATTTTACTTATTCAAAAGTATTTTTAAAAAAACCAAAAAACATTGTGCATCACCACAGTACACGAACTACGTAGCAGCAGCGAGGATCCCAAAGTGTGTATACGGGATCACACATTCTATAAATATTTTTGTGCACACCGTCATTTGCACATTCTTCTTTGGTAAGTGTTACTATTTTCAGGAGAGTACATATAAGGGAAACAATACAATTAATGTCTAACTTTAAACCAAAGTTGCATCCCTTAGCGTTACGCACTGACAGAAAAAGCTGGGATTTTATATATAGGATTGGGGTGATGCCTCACACATAGTAAAATAAATAAAGTCCTTGGTGATTTAAAAAAAAAAAGAAAAAAAAAGAAGAAGTTATTAATGATTTTTTATAACTTATAATTTTTAACAAATGATCAATTAATCTTTGATTAAAGATATTTGATTAATCAATTAAGATTTTTTAAATCAATCTCAGCCCTTATATATATATATATATAATAATAATAATAATAGCCCCTTCAGTCATAACTGACTATGGGAATGCGCCCCTGAGGTGACAGCCCTCAGCTGCTTATTTTCCTGGTGCTCCTTTCGACGTTTTCTCCTCACCTCTGCTTCTTGTGTGAGCCTCTCTTCGCCCAATCTGAGGTGGCGCCGTAAATAGCATCGCCACTTAGTGCGATCGGCAGCTTCATCCTCCCATGTTGTTGGATCCATGTCCAGTGCCCTCATATCTCTCTTGCACACATCTTTGAACCTCAGCTGTGGTCGCCCAACTGTTCTCTTGCCATCTGCTAATTGTCCGTAGAAGATATCTTTTGGGATGCGACCATCTTCCATGCGGCGAACATGGCCAAGCCAGCGAAGTCTGCGCTGTCTAAGAAGCGTATACATACTTTGAAGGCCAGCACGTGACAACACCTCGACATTTGTCACTTTATCTTTCCACGAGATGCCGAGGATGCGGCGTAGACACCGCAAATGGAAGGTATTGAGCCTTCTTTCTTGCTTAGCATAGGTCGTCCAGGTCTCGCTGCCATATAGGAGTGTGCTGGTGACGCAGGCATTATATACCGCAGCTTTGGTCTTCATTGTGAGTTTAGAGTTTCCCCAAACACGCGATGTGAGGCGGGCAAAGGTAGCTGCAGCTTTGCCAATGCGGCTGTCGATTTCTGTATCCAGTGAGAGTTTGTCATTGATGGTAGACCCTAGGTATGTGAAGTGGTGCACCACTGCCAATTCATAGTTATCGATAGTGATAACTGGTGCAGCACCCACATCCTGACTCAGCACATTTGTTTTCTTTAGACTTATTGTGAGGCCAAAGTCCTTGCATGCTTTAGTGAAGTGATTCATCAAGCTCTGAAGCTCCTGTTGGCTTTGAGTGACGACTGCAGCATCATCAGCGAACAACAAGTCTCTTATAGTGACCCTTCTGATTTTTGTTTTTGCCTTCAGCCTTGAAAGATTAAACAGACGGCCATCTGACCTAGTGTGAAGGCATATTCCTTCAGTTGCATCTCTGAATGCATGTTTCAAGAGTAAGGCAAAGAAGATTCCGAAGAGGGTCGGAGCCAGAACACAGCCTTGTTTAACGCCACTTCGTATATCAAAGGGCTGTGACATGCTTCCAGCATATTGGACTGTTCCCTTCATGCCATCATGGAATGACTTTATCATTTCCAGCATTTTAGAAGGGCAGCCTATTTTCAGGAGGATTTTAAAGAGTCCATCCCTACTAACCAGGTCGAATGCTTTTGTGAGGTCTATAAAGGCGATATATAATGGTCTTTTCTGCTCTCTTGATTTTTCCTGAAGCTGGCGGAGAGAGAAGATCATGTCTGTTGTTGATCTGCCAGCTCGGAATCCACACTGTGACTCTGGATATATGCGCTCAGCTAACTTGTGTAGTCGCATTAAGATGACTTTGGCAAAAACCTTACCAACAATACTAAGAAGAGAGATGCCTCTGTAGTTATTGCAATCACTTCTGTCTCCTTTATTTTTATACAGTGTTACAATCTTGGCATCTCGCATGTCTTGAGGAATAGTTGTCTCTTCCCAGCACTGGCACAGCATCCTATGCAGGGGATGTAATAGCGTGCTCTTACAGCATTTGATTAAATCAGGAGGAATCCCATCACTGCCTGGTGCTTTGCCAGAGGCCAAGCTATCAATGGCCTTGCTGAGTTCCTCTAATGTTGGTTCGGCATCCAGCTCCTCCATAGTTGGCAGACTGTTGACACCATCAAGGGCCGCAGGCGTAACGGTATTGTCTCTAGCGTAAAGCTCAGAGTAGTGCTCGACCCACCTCTCCATCTGCTTACCCTTATCGGTTAGCTTCTCTCCGCTGATGGTTTTTAGCGGTGCCGTCTTACTTTTATGGGGGCCAAGTGCTTTCTTTATACCGTCATACATTTGTCTAATGTTGCCTGTTTGCGCTGCGATCTGGATGCTCTCACTGAGCTGGAGCCAGTAGTCATTTGCACAGCGTCGAGCAGTTTGTTGAACTTTGCTTCTCGTAGCCCTCAGGATCTGTAGGGTTCTGGCACTCGGTGAACGTTTGTATTCATTCATAGCACTGCGCTTAGCTTCAATGACAGGTGCCATCACATCTGATGAAGCATCAAACCAGTCATTTGACTTTGCTGTTTTCTTACCAAAGGTGGCAAGTGCAGTACTTTGAATGGTGTTCCGCAGATGCTCCCAGTTCTCTGTAATAGTATCACCATGCTGAGGGCTACTGAGCACTTTCTCGAAGGTCGCAGTGAATTGAGCGATCATGAAAGGGTCTGACATCTTTCTGGTATCAATGCGTGGTTTCCCTTCATGTCTGACACGATAGAGTTTTCTTGGTTGTGCTCTGATTTTGCAGCAAACCAAGGAGTGATCTGTATCACAGTCTGCACTATGGTACGAGCGCGTGGAGAGCACAGACCTGAGTAGTGGCCTTCTGACGAGAATCAGGTCAAGTTGGTGCCAGTGCTTGGATCGTGGGTGTCTCCATGACACCTTATGCTGGGGTTTTGTCTGAAAGTAGGTGTTGGTCACACAGAGGTCATGGTGGACGCACAATTCTAAGAGCCGTTGTCCATTTTCATTCATCTTGCCAATACCAAACCTGCCCAGACATGAAGGCCATGAAACATTATCGGCACCCACTCTAGCGTTAAAGTCACCAAGGAGAACAAGCTGTTCTTGCCTAGGTATGCTTTTGATAATTGCTGTTAGATTCTCGTAGAACTCATCTTTAGCTTCTGAGGCAGAGTACAGAGTAGGAGCATACACACTGACAAGGGTGATGGGACCTGTGCTAGTTTGCAGGCGGAGCGTTAACAGGCGTTCTGATCCATTCTCGCCTGGTTCAACCATTTTAGTTAGCGATTTTTTGACCGCAAAACCTACTCCGTGTTCTCTAGCTTTATTAAGATCTTTCCCTTGCCAATAAAATGTGTAGTCCTTCTCGCTCACCGTTCCAGAGCCGGCCAGGCGCGTTTCCTGAAGTGCAGCTATATCTACCTGAAGTCGTTTAAGCTCATCATTAATTATGGCTGTCTTCCTTACATCGTTTACATCCTGTAGGTTTTCGGATAGTCCAGTCAACATAGTCCGGATGTTCCAGCATCCCAACCTGAGAGTTTGCTTATTTCTATTTTTTCGATAATTGTTTGGTGCAAAATTTTCTGTCCACAGTTCGGGTTTGACCCTAATCCCCATGCACCCAATGGGGAAAGCAGACAGTGGCGGGACAACACCTTATTGACTGGGGGCTGCCCAGCTTGAAGCGGGCGGTAGCTGTCCAGTGAGATCCTAGAACCTCTCCCACTGTCGGAAGTAGCCCCTGGCGCCATGCCCTACGCCAATTGGGCAAAATGCTTATAACCGGTAACTGCTACTTCCCGTGTTTTGCCGACACCTATAGGGTGAAGCTGGAGTGTCCTCTCCAGGGCGCGAGCTTGGGCACAGTTATATGGAGATCAAGCTGTTGCCCATGCAGCATGTTCCCCCTCTCCACACAGCCGGTAGATCCAAAGGAACGTGTGTATATATATATATATATAATCACCATCATCATTATTATCCTTCAGCTCCCCTGTCCCTGAGAACAGACCTTGAACAAATTCACACCAAGTCTTCCTGTCCTATGTAATTTATTCAAGGTCTTTCAATGTCTTTTTTTTCCTTTCACGCCTGCCTCTAATACCCTTCCCTATGTATCATGTAGGTCTTCCTCTGGGTGTTCCAGGACAAGAACTGCCACATGAGTGAGTGAGTGGATGGGTGTGTGAGTGAGTGGGTGGGTGAGTAAGTGTGTGCATGCGTGTGTATGTATGTATGTAGTTTAGCAAGTCAGCCAATACTGCTGTGCAAGATATGGCCACCGTCATACACAAGCAAGAAAGGAAAGGGTCTATCAGAATGCACCATCAAGACAAGAGACAGAAAACGGAGATCCATTGCAGCTGGCCTTCATTGCGGAGATGGCAGATGATGATGATGATGATAATGTTCACATTCTCAGTGTGCAGTGTTTACATAATCATACTGATCTGTTCAGTGATGGTCTTTGACTAGAGATTACTGCACTTACAGTAAATCATATGATCATTCATCATGTGACGTATTCTTTCCAGAACGTTGTCTCCATTACAGCTGCTCTGAACGCATCACGATTCTGGGCAAGTCGACCTGCATCAGCCAAAGACAAGTTCAGACTCTCTGTGATGTCCTGGGTCCACCGTCGTCTAGGTCGACCCCTTCCCCTTTTTCCAGGGACCATGCCCTCCATCACTGTCCCCTCCAGACTATTATGTCTTTTCATATGACCGAAAAATTTCAGCCTCCTTATTGCGATGGTACCCAGGAGCCAACGTTCCCGTACGTTTAGTGAGTGCAGCACCCCTCTGTTGGTCTTTTTTTCTGTCCAGGGCATTCTCAACATCCCTCCGCAGCACTCCACCTCGAATGATGCAATCTCCTTTGCAACTGTTCCATTGAGTGTCCACGTCTCGCAGCCGCACGTTGCCACTGGGAACACACATGCCCTGACCAGTTGTAACCTCGTTTCTCCGCCTGTGCCTTGCCATAGGCCCCTCATCTGCACTAGCTTATGTGAAGCAATTGCAAGTCTTCCTTCAACCTCCACTGCACAGTCGCCAGAGCTGCCAATGACCGATCCCAAGCATTCGAATTCACCGACACTCTCCAGTTCTTCGTTATCAACCTCAATTCCCGGTCTGGTCCCCACTTTGTCTGTTGTCAATACCCTGGTCCTCCCGGTGTTTAGGCACAGACTCTGGGCCTCGCTGTGTTTCCTGGTGGACAGAAGTAATTGTTCAAGTCCTTTTGGGCTGGTCGACAGGAGGACTGTGTCGTCAGCACACCTGACCCCCGGGATCCGGCACCCGCCGACGCCAAATGAGTCAAACTCTGTGTGTTCCCGGTCATCTCCCACGCCTCTCATGATACTCTCGGCATAAATGTTAAACAGGTAAGGGGAAAGGGTACAGCCTTGTCTTACTCCTTTCTGTACTTCAAACCACTCCGATGTCTCCCCCTCCATTCCCACGGCCGCCCGTTGCTCTTGGCACAGCAGTGCGATGAGTTACACAAGGTGGCCTGGAAATCCCATATCCCTCATAATAGCCCATAACTGCTGATGTTGTACACAATCGAAAGCTTTGGTGTAATCAATGAAACAAGTATGTAGGTCAACGTTGAACTCTCTACACCTTTCCATGACGATCCTCATGTTGAACATATGATCTCCAGTGCCTCTACCCGGTCGAAAACCCGCCTGTACCTCATTTATTTCTGTTTCTAGCTTCTGTTGCATCCCCTTCACCATGATTTGCAAAAGTATTTTGCTGGCATGGCTTATAAGAGCCATAGCTCTGCAGTCCGTGCACAGTCCCAGGCTGCCCCTTTTTGGCAAGGGCATGTAAATCGATCGCCTCCATTCCTTGGGCCAAACTCCGCCTTGCCAGATCTTGCAGCACAATGCATGGTACACACGAGCGCCGCCCTCTCCTCCTGCCTGTATCATTTCAGCTGTTATTTCATCACAACCAGGAGACCCTCCACCTCCCAAGTGTCTGACCGCACTCCGGACCTCCTCCACGGCAGGCCCCGGCCCACGCTCCGCCTCACTCATGACGCCGCCATCTGCCGCTTTGTTTATTTCCGTATACATTTCTTGACAGTACTCCTTCCATCTGTTCAGAATATCTTTACGTTCTGTTAGAGTGTCGCCTTTCTTGTCGTTTATTGCTCGGGGTGATGATTTAAAGTTGCTGTTTTTCAATGTTCTTACTTCAGAAAACATATTCTTACTCAATCCCTGTTCGCGCATTTCCTCTATTTTCCTGCAGGTGTCGTTTATGTATTGTTGTTTGTCTTGTCTGACTCGTTTTTTAATCTGCTTTGTGTATTCCTTGTACAACTCCTGATTTTCTGTATCTTTTTTGGACTTCATTTTTCTTCTCTCTACCACCAACTTCAGTGTTTCGTCTGAGATGTACTCTCGTCTCTTTATACTTCTTTTAGGAATTAACCTCTGTGCATTTGTAATATATACATCTCTGATGTTATTAGCAAGTTCATCTGGTGTCATTTCCTCCTGTACTGCCATAAGAATGTCAAATTTGTTCTGAATATCGACACTGTACTCTTCTGGTATGGCGCTTGTGTCATAACGTATTACTTTGTCGCTTGTAACGACTTTTTTCAATTTGATCTTGAAGTTTGCAGCAAGAAGTTCATGGTCGGAGTCACAGTCTGCTCCTGGGAACGTCTTGATGGATGAGATACAAGATCGCCACCTTTGTTGTATTAAGATATAATCTATTTGGTTCTTGCTTTTTCCGTCCGGTGACGTCCATGTATATAGTCTTCTAGGGTGTTGCATAAAAAGAGTATTCGTGATGACTAGGTTGTTTTCTAGGCAGAATGTTGTCAAGCGTTCTCCTCTCTCATTTCTCTGGCCCAATCCATAACTTCCTTTCACTCTTTTTTCATGTTCTAATCTTTCGTTTCCAACTTTGGCATTAAAATCTCCCATTATTATCCTAATATCTTGCTTATTTGCTTTCTCTAATGCATTTTGCAGTTCATTGTAAAAATCTTCAATTTCCTGTTCTTCAGCAGCTGCTGTTGGCGCATATGTTTGTATAATTGTGATGTTCTTTCTTTTTCCCTTCAGTCTGATTGTGACAATGCGGTCATTTATGGGATTATATCCTAATAGGGAGGCAGCTGTCCTTTTAGACAGGTAGAAGCCGACGCCGCTCTGACCTCCTCTCTCTTTGCCTGAGTATATGAATGTTCCTCCTGATGGAATCGAAAAGTGTCCCCGGCCCGACCATCTGTGCTCTGAGATGCCCAGGATATCGATGTTTAGCCTTTCCATCTCGTTCTTCACTATGTACTGTTTTCCTTGGTATAAGCTTCTGACGTTCCATGTTCCTATTTTGATTATTTTTCTAAGACCGATGACATGGTTTTCCGTGGTAACACAGTCAGGCTTTTGGCCGTCATCACGATTACCTGTACTGACGCTGCCAACGATCTCTTCCCCAGTTAAATATGATCTGCCTGGCCTGGGGGCCTCACCACCAGATCTTTGTGTAGTATTCAGATTAGCCATTATGGATTTCTTGGCATTATACATCCAGTAGTTTGCCATTGCTTTCTGGATGGTTCTGGCCGCTTACCATTACAGTCCATGGTGCGCCCTCAGCCCGATACCAGGCCTTTCCAACTCCTGCCCTAGAAGCCGTTGTCAAAATATTATTGATCATCCGCCCGTTCGGCCAGCAGTTGTGTGTACTGTTTAAGGGGGACCTCCCTTTTTCAATTTACTCATGTAGTTTGGCCGGCCAGTCAAAGCCGTTGCCCGGGGGGTGGCGCTGCCATACACAAGCAGACTCGAGGAGCCATACATGAGCTGAACTGGAGTGGGGGAACCAAATAGGATCCAGGCCATCCTCAAAAAGAGGAAGTGACTGCCTCTCACCGTGAGGTACTATCCCTTACACACTCCAGCCCTACCTCATATGATCAACAACATGAAACTCAACCAATGTTTACAAGCTACTCTTCTGACACTCGAGGCAATACCTAATTTGTCTATACAGCTAAGCAAGAAAGAAGGCTCAATATCTTCCATCTACGGTGTCTACGTCACATCCTCGGCATTTCATGGAAAGATAAAGTGACAAATGTCAAGGTGTTGTCACGTGCTGGCCTTCAAAGCATGTATACACTGCTTAGACAGTGCAGACTACGCTGGCTAGGCCATGTCCGCCGCATGGAAGATGGTTACATCCCGAAAGATATTTTCTACGGACAACTGGCAGTTGGCAAATGACAGTTTGGCGATCGCAGCTGAGATTCAAAGATGTGTGCAAGAGAGACATGAGGGCACTGGACATAAATCCAGCAACCTGGGAGGATGAAGCTGCAGATCGCAATAAGTGGCAATGCTATCTGCGGCGCCACCTCAGGTTGGGCGAAAAGAAGCTCACACAACATGCAGAAGAGAGGAGAAAACGTCGAAAGGAACACCAAGAAAATAAGAAGCAGCTGAGGGCTGTCACCTCTGGGGCGAATTCCCATAGTTGGTTATGACTGGAGGGGCTATTATTATTACTATACAGCAGATAGACACTAGATCTGACTTACTTTGCATCCTTGGTCTGTTCAGCCATAGTCAGTTTTTCTGTGTCAATTCCTACTTTCTCCAGCTCACTAGTCAGCTGATCAAGTTCATTGCTTAGCTCCTGGGATCGAATCTTTTCATTCACAAGGTCCTATAATTTTAAATTGAAAAAGCAAATTGACTACACAAAATGAATGTGCTGCTTTGTTCATCATGTGTATCTGGTATGGTCTGGCTGTATCTTAGAAAGTATCATTAAATACATAATAAGAAACAACTTTGGTAAATATATTGTCCTATTATTTTTAAATGGTTGGTCTGGGTTTTCTAAGTCAAGTGGTGATCAAAGGTAATGCTTGGGTAGTTTGGGTTTTCATCCAGGTGTGACCAAGTGGTAATCTTCAGACTTTGCACAGGCCACAATAGATTAAGATACCATCCATTCAACAAGCTGAAGATAGGAACTACTGATGAGTGTAACTGAAGCACTGATAAAACGACTGCTGAACATCTACTTCAGAGGTGCCCAACATATAAGGAACAGAGAAAGTGCATATGGCCGTACTAGTACCATTCCTAGAAAGACTACGGAGATACCAAAAGCCTCAGTCTAACTACTGCTTTCTCTGAACATATTCAAGTCGATGTCTGAGAGTGAATGAAGAAGAAAAAGAAAATGGTTGGTAATCCATATAAGATTACAGATTACTTCAATATTTCACAGCTCTAAGCAGAAAAATTACATTTCACAAGATATAGTTTAAAGATATAGCTATTTAAAGCTGCTTCATTAAATACATATAGAAGAATGCCCAAATACTTCTCTGAGAGCTGCTAAAGTTCTTCTATCTGTGTTCAGGTCTTGAAGGAGCTCTTTGTTATCCTTTTCCAAGTCCTTCACTTTGTTGCATGTTTCCCTCATCTTCTCCACTGACTTTTTCAGAGACCTGCATTCCTGATTCAAGCTCATGAACTTGGCATTAATGTCCTCCAGGGATGAGTCCTTTATCTCAAAACTCTGCTTCAGCCTCCTGGATGGGCAGAAGGACAAATATATAAAACTTGTAGATCACAACATAAAAATGTTTCTCAAAGTAGCTGCATTTTCTTACATTCAAATCAAGATCTACCAGAAGATGACTGAGGTAACAAATCCATACACACAACAATGCAGATCTAAAAGTCCTGAAATCAGAAAGCTCTGCCCTATATCAGATCTACTCAAATCTGGACCATTCAGTCTAGTTTTATGAACTCTTGAAATGAATGAAATTTCATCTGTGAATTTATTTAAATGAAAGCAAATGACCAAAACAAAAACACAAGTTCAAGTCATGAGCTATCTCAATAGACAACATGCCTCAGTGAGAGAAATGAAATATAATCTGTAATGCATACAGCCTTTGCTCTATTCAAAGCAAGATGCAAGTATGCATTAATATGCATTAATGAGAGAAGCATCTTGTTTTGGTTATACTGATTGTTGAGAATGCAGATACATATGCGTGTGCTGATATGGTCAAGAAAGTCACTGCAAGTCACCTGGATCTCTAATAATTTGCTTGGTATGTTTGCAAATAATTAAGTAACAATGGCAATGCTACTGAGGAAGGCAATCAATTAAAAAGATTCAAAACACCACACATATCAAGATACTCCAATGGTTTTGTGGTTGAGTTTATGCATTTCAAGAAAACTTTCAGCTTTCAACTCCAAGCAGTCTTTTCCCCCTTAATTCAGTCATCTGTCTTCAATTTTTATAAGAGTGTTTTTGTTAATTATGGTTTCTAAGTTTCTATGTATTTGTATGTTGATGGCTTACTTGCTCAGTTGAAGGTGAAAGGTTGAAGGAAACAGAAAGGGGAAGAAACTGAATATATGAGCAATGGTGCTATTCTCAGGACATGAGACAGAAATTGAACACCGTAATTCTTCGCTGACATTTCTTGAGGGGTTTACTTGCTAATTATCTGCATCATTTAGTTCAAATGATGATATAAATCAACTGTGTGAAAGAAATTTATTGCTCAGTTTTTATCTGTTAATATATTTATTCATTCTGCTGTCTGAGTATAAAATAAACTATGCGTGTGCCATGCTTGCCTTTCACTTATACTACTAATCCCAGTTAACTTTTCTCACCTAGGGACTGCATTTCAATAAAGTGGGGGGAAAAAACTACTTGCTTCTTGTCCTATCAACACACTCATACCTCAAGTTTATTAATTGATTCATATAAACTGACATTTAATTTAAGCTGCTGTAACATTCAATTTTGATATTCAAAATTTTGAAATAATTTCTATATGCAGCTGTTGTTAAAGCAAATTTTTGGAAAACTTATAATAATCCACAGTGAAGCACTTCTGCTGCCTCAATGTATGCACTTTGGCAAGTGTTTGAAAAGTCCTTCCCCATTTTTTAATATTTTACATTCTTTATTTTGACCTACTGTATATATATTTTTTTAAATGTCAAAATGAGGAGCCATAGCTACCATAATAAAGTTTTATTTATTTTATTTTTTTCTGAAAGCAATATAAAAAAAAATTTTAATGGGCAATAAAGGGACATTACAATGCTGGTTGCCAAGAAGTCATGTTGCCAGAGCTGTTCTCCATAATATTAAAATTCAGATTTTAGTTTACAAAATTTCAAAATAATTTATTTATGCAGAATTTTTTTAATGTCACAATTTGAAAATCCACAATATTTTCCTTCTGTTCTCTTCCTTCTTATGATGATATTTTCAATTTATTACCCTCATAAAATTCAACTGTAACTTCACATTTGTGCTATGCATCTTCTGCACCGTAAATTAAAAAAACAATTTAAAAATCTAAATCCAGAATATAATGCACTTATTTTCTCACTTCATGCAGCACAACACTCTATGGCATGGGTGATAATGCTCTCAATTTCCTACAATGCATGGTGTCTTGAATCAGCTGTGCCTTAAATCTCTTTCCACCCCCATGTTTGCTCACATTCAACGATTCTAGACTTTATTAGGCATAGGCAGCACACAGAATACTGGCTGAGATAACTCAGAGGAATCTTGCCAATGTCATTGACTGCATCTATAAAACTAATAACTTTGTCAACTCCATTATATTCATTTCACTTGTGTTGTTATCTGGTCCTGGAGCCATTCAATGAACAGTTAACTTCTTTTATTAAGGTTTTATAACTGTGAAATGCTAAAATACTCTGACCACCTTTCCACTGGTTTCTCCATGTCCATAATGATTTCTCCTTCACTGGCATTTGGTCAAGGATCATACAGATCAGGGTTTCTTAACCTGTAGTGGTCTGTGAGTGGTTTCTTGGGGGTCAGTGTACATAATCAAAAATTATAAATTATGCTTTTATATACATTTTTTCCAAGAAGGGGTCCACAGTCTTCACTGGAAGCTCAAAAGGATCCACCGCCTTCATTGTACATTGGCACAAACAAGATTAAGAAACCATAATATTTATGTTATCTATAACCACATTCCACTACCAAGAAAAGGCTAGCAGCATCTTACCTGTTTTCTTTTTCCAGAGCAGCCATGTCTTTGTGAAGCCGTTGCACCTCCACTTCCAACTGTGAGGCTTCTGTGTCCCTGTTCTCTAACCGCTTCATTGTCACTCTCAGGGTTTCTAACTCTTTGTTCATCTTTTCATAATCTGTCTCTATGTCCATGTTGTCCACTTCTAGCTGATGAAGTCGTCGCACAGTCACTTCTAGAGTCTTCTGTAGACGCTGGATACAAGAGTAGACATTAAAATGAGAAAAATGATTTCACTCTGAGTGAGTATTGTATAAAAAGTTACAAGTCCTAAAGGTGAAGGGAAACAAGATACAAACATAAAAAGAAAGATACAACAGGAATATAGAAAGAAAACAAGAAAAGAACCCAAATAAATCAGACACTGAGAACTAGTGAGTGATGTCAAGGACAGAAAAGAAATCAAGGATTCATGTAACAAGATTACAAATATATTCCTGACAAAGACAGTTATAATGGGTTAATGAAACTGGTCTTGTTAATTTAATTTTTTTCTAAATATACTTTCTTTGTCTGATTGTTATAATTCATTCCCAGCCAACTTAGCCTGTTTGATATCAGGTATTTAGCGAGACCTGGCTATCCTAATTCCATATGTGTTTCAGCATTTAGAAATATAGGGAAATTGAAATCAATTTTAAAACAAATAAAAGAATTTTCATCTCAAGTGTTCAGGCATTCCTATGGTATGACTCTGAAACATGGAAAACAACAGCAATGTCAACCAAGAAACTACAGACTTTCATAAATGGGTGCATGTGCAGAATAGAGGGATTACAATGATATGACATGATCAACAGTATGGAACTGATGGTAAGAATCAAACAATGCCAGTGGAAAAATAGGTGAGGAACAGCTGTTGGTGTTGGGCAGGACAGACAATGCAGAAATCTGTTGAAAGTTTTACAATGTGGAATTTGTTCTTGATTTAAGCCATCTTTGCTCCACCACGTGACTGGACATAAGGGAGTGTTTTTTTCTCTTATTTTTATAGTTTCATGTTCTCTACTTAATTCTCATTTTCTTTCCCTCCTGTCTCTTGTTTGTCTGTCCCTGACGAAGGCCTTGTGGCCGCACTGTTGGTTTTTCTTGTCCTTTCTCTATGTAAGACTTATTACTATTTGTGTGTTTTTGAATATATATATATATAAATATTTTTTTTTTCATTCAACCTTGATTTAAGAAGGATACATAAAAAAAGGCATTGAAAGAATTTGAGCAGATGGCACCAGACAGGAGGGCCATGCTTCATAGGGAGTTGAAGGGTAATGATGTTGATCCTTCATTTTCTGGGTGTCCATTATATTTAATTCTCAGTTTTCTTTAATTAAACAAAAGCATGCTGACTGCATAATAGAAAATAGAGAAAGTTCAAGCTCCTCAATTGTATAATTTAAAAGGAAAAGCAACCATTAATGGAAAATATAAAAATATATCATGTTCAATAAACAGAATGACAAACAGACCACCCCACATGTTCAGAAAGAAAATATAAAGTGGAAAGTAGGCCCAAGCATGAAAAAAGGCAGGATAGCTAATAAAAAGGACTAATGTCTCTTTTACTAAAGTTCATGATGTGAAAACTGTATACAGGAAAGCTACAGCAAAAGTAGCACTTTCTGTAATCACAGCTCAGTGGGGAACTGTTGGGTTCGTTTCTAACGTTCAAGAGTGTTATTTACGCGAATGGTTTTGATAGAACGAAAATGTCATAAATGTTCTTCAACATGAACACCAACAAGTAGTGATGAACTGGTTATTGACTGGCAGCACACAAGGCTGTGATGATTGTACATATATTTTATTGAACGTGACATATACGACGTTGAACAAGACGGTCATATTTACAGTTGCAAAAAAAGGTCATTACATCAAAATGTTGATCATTGACTTTTCAAGTTTATGAAGATCCTCTACAATTAAGTCCTCTCATTCAAGTGACTAAAGATCGATCACTTCCTTTGCCATAGCATATGTATTGTAGTAACTTCCGTTGACCTTCTCTCAAGGACGTATCCTATGACCAACGGATTAATTCTCACTGAGTAATATTTCTTGTCATACTCGCACTAATTCCAGACTTCCTTCATACAATATTTAGGTAGCATAGATATATAACAATCCAAACAAAGTCATCCACAACAATACGACCAGGTTAGAGTTCTGTATTGACCAACCTCTCTGTATCCATGCCACGACTTTGGCATTTACGAAAATACGGCATATAAACATAAGAAGTATGCAAATCAATTAACTTTGTTTCTTCGTAGGAATCCTCCCCTCTACGGTAATTCAAAAGGGCTAACGACTCCGTCTGTCCATTCTAGGAAGGACATACTGTGATGACTTCCCGCTAGATCAGAACTATGAGCGGCCTTATACATTAATTTACTCAATAAACATTCAATGACATCTGCCATCAATGGTACCTATACCTTGTAGCGGTATGGCAGCTTGCGTACCCTGACAATCCCCAGAGCTATGCCAGTGGGAGTTTTACTCCTGGTAGGTTCAACCAAGCTGGACTGGTCTGTGTGGGTAGGGGTCAGACAAAAGCTGGTACCCTGGTCCTCCAGGTTGGGGGTTTTAGCATAGGGCTGACACCCCTGTCTATGTAAAAAAAATAATGAAGTTACGGAAACAACATCAAATGAACAAACTTTGCTGCGGGATGGACATTCGGAGTCTGTGGCTCGTATGACTGTCAGTGGTGAAAGCCGAAAGGAAGCCACTGACATGAAAACGGATGTCCTGACCGCAAAACAGGATACAAGAATAGGATTTTGGAATGTCAGGACAATGTAAGAGACAGGTAAACTAAGACAGGTCACGGCAGAAATGAGAAACTATAGGTTACACATCCTGGGGATAAGTGAAAGCAGATGGACAGGGGCAGGAAAAGTTAAAACAGCAACAGGAGAAACAGTACTTTACTCTGGAAGAGAGGATGGACAGCACAGTGAAGGCGTAGCCATTATTCTACAGAAAGGGATAGAAAGGACATTACTGGAATGGAAACCCATCAACAACAGACTGATACGATTGAGATTGAGAGGGAGATTCACCAACACTACAATAATACAATGCTACGCACCAACGAATGATAGCGATGAGGAGGTCAAGGATGAATTCTATCAACAACTGCAGAAAGAAATGGAAGACACACCTAGATATGATCTCGTTATAGTAATGGGAGACCTCAATGCGAAAGTTGGTACACACAATACATATAATGAAAGAACAATGGGGAAATGCGGCAGCGGAACAGCAAACGAAAATGGGGATAAGCTAATAAGTTTCTGTAGCATTAACAACCTGGTCATTGGAGGGACACTTTTCCCACATAAGGAAATTCACAAGTTAACATGGGAATCACCAAATGGTAGGGACAGAAACCAGATAGACCACATCATGGTTAATGGTAGATGGAGACATGCATTACAAGATGTGAAGGTAAGAAGAGGTGCAGATGTGGGAAGTGATCACCATTTAGTAGTAGCAAAACTGAAAGTGAAACTAAGAAGGGCTGGACCAACTGTAACTACACAGAAAAGGTTTGACATCAGCAAATTGAAGGACCCCCTTACCAGAAAAGTTTTTGCGGCCGACATTAAGAAACGATATCAATTTGCCAAAAGCCAGGAAAAGACATTGACTGATGATATAGACCAGAATTTCAACACCATTTCAACAATATATAAGGAAAGTAGCAAATCATGCTTAGGATTCCAGGAAAGGAAGAAGCAAGACTGGATAACACCAGAAACACTAAACACCATAAAGATGAGAAAGGAAATGAAAAGAAAGAAAACAGAAGCGAAGTCCCCCAGGTTAAAGCAACTATATAGCGAACAGTACAGCCAGCTGGACAGGGAAGTTAAACGCCAAACCCGAGCCAACAAAAGGAATTTCCTAGACGATCTTGCAAAACAGGCAGAAGAGGCAGCACTGAGAAATGAACAAAGCACAGTATACAAAATAACTAAATTCATCAGCGGAAAACAAGGTGCAAACAATATTACATTAGTAAGAGATAAGCAAGGAAATCTCATCAAGACAGCAGAGGGACAGGAAACAAGATGGGCAGAGCACTTCAGAGAAACTCTGAACAAGGAAATACCAGAAACACAATTGAATGTTCCTGAGGCTGAAAACGATCTAGATGTAAATACAGACATTCCACGAAAAGAAGAAATCATCACAGCAATCAAAGGGTTAAAGAACGGTAAAGCTCCGGGCCATGATAACTTAAATGCAGAGCTATTTAAGACAGACCCGGAGCTAGCAGCAGAACTATTAGAACCACTATTTGCACAAGTGTGGAAAACGGGGACAACACCATCAGAGTGGAACAAAGGAATAATTGTCAAATTGCCCAAGAAGGGAGATCTTGCAGACTGCAATAATTGGAGAGGAATCACTCTTCTCTCAGTTCCCAGCAAAATACTAGGCAGGATAATTATACAGAGAATTTCAAAGGCAGTAGACTACAAACTGAGGAAAGAACAAGCAGGATTTAGAAAGAACAGAAGATGTGTAGACCATATATTCACTCTCAGGAACATTATAGAGCAGTGCTCAGAATGGCAAAGACAGCTTTACATAAATTTTGTTGATTTTGAAAAGGCTTTTGACAGCATACATAGGGACAGTTTATGGAAAATACTGAGAGCTTATGGAATTCCAAGCTGCATAGTGTCAATCATAAAAAGCCTCTATGCCAACTTTACGTGTAGTGTTGGGCAGAGCAACCTAACCTTCGAGGTGAAGACAGGAGTACGACAGGGATGCCCCTTATCAACCACTCTATTTTTAACAGTCATAGACTGGGTGATGCGCCAGACAACAGAGGGCAGTCCAAGAGGAATAAGATGGACTACATTTTCTACATTGGAAGATCTGGAATATGCAGATGACATTGCACTGCTGGCACATTCACATCAACACATCCAGGAAAAAACGGATAGACTTAATAAGTTTAGCCAGCAGGTGGGCTTGAACATCAATTTAAAGAAGTCTGAGGTCATGACGCTCAATGTGAGCAACCCTGAGCCCATATCAGTAAGGAATCAGCAACTGGTACAGACAGATACCTTCACATACCTAGGAAGCATAGTAACACCGGACGGACGGTGGGGCAGGCAAAGACATCAACATCAGAATGAATAAGGCAAGAACAGCCTTCTTTAGCCTAAATAACATCTGGAAGTCCTCCCAATACAGCACAAGCACAAAATTAAGATTATACCAGAGTTGTGTGCTTTCTGTGCTTCTCTATGGTGCGGAATGCTGGAGAGTCACAGAGAAGGAAATGTCAAAATTGTCCTCTTTTCACACAACATGCCTAAGAAAAATTCACCGCATCTTTTGGCCAAATACCATCACCAACCAAGATCTGCTTACTCGTAGCAAGCAAGAGGACATGCACACCATCATAGTTGGCAGACGCTGGAGCTTGGTTGGTCATGTCCTCAGAAGAGACCCCGATGCCATCACAAGAACAGCTATGCTTTGGACCCCTGAGGGAAAGCGAAAGAGAGGCCGACCAAAAACAACTTGGCGGAGGACTGTGGAGGCTGAGATGCAAAGAATGAACCAGAGTTGGGGCACTGTACGAAGGATGGCCACCGACCGTGCAAAGTGGAATCAATTTGTTGTTGCCCTACAAGACGCCACTAGGCGTGATGGCCACTGACTGCTTTGACGGTCGGTGGTTAAGGATCGAAGAAGAAGAAGATTCAATGACATGGGGCGACACTTACATGATACTTCTACTCTTGGCTGCATCATGAACCAGTAGAGATCATACAAAAGTAATGGCTTCTTCCAAACTTGCCAATAAAATATTCCAAGAAATATACCTCGGACATAAACACAGTCCGTACTGCCCCGAACTCACATGACGTCACTATTTCCCAAACTAGGTTACCCGTGCGTCCAAAGCAACTCACACTGCATTGTGCACGTCAGTGCGTGAATCAATCGAACGCTCAAATAATATAACTATATAAAACTGGTGCGTACATTTGGCAGGACCGAAGACTACCCCCTTAGGTAATAAATGTACGTAACAGCTCCCTTATCACCTCCCCTTAAAAAAATTAATTCTATTAATTTTTTTTTTTTGAACTAAGTACCCGAGAGAGGTGAGTCAAAACTACAACAAGATATATGAAATGCATAAAGTTATACTATATTAAGAAAAGAATATTAAACGAAATGAATATAACTAAATGATAGTATGCATTAAAGCACACATCCACAAACGACCTACTTTTGGAACGATGTGGTAAAACAAGTTTGAAAATGAAAAATGAAAAAACCATTAAAAAAAAAAATGATAATAAAATTCAACTAAGTTTTCTAAAAAAAATTTGAAACATATGATTTCAAAAATGAAAATGAACAGCAACACTGATGATGATCAATGACAAGAGAATCAATAAAACAGAGAAATTGAAAATACAATGTGCAAAAATGAAACAATGCAAAATTAAACACATTAAGAATTAACACACTTAATGTTTTTCTAACACTAGTATGGTTGACTAGTGATCTAAAAGTGAGATATCATAACTAAGACCCGTGAATGCAGGCATTACGTGACAACTAAGAAAGTTAGTATGTGTGTGATCCATAATCAATTAAATAGATTAAGTTGAATTAATCTAATTTATATATTCCTTAATTACTAACAAATAAACAGTTACTAATATTTCTAAGTAATTCCAGTATCACTCATTGTCAATGTTCAGTTGCAACTAGTTAGTAATAGACGCGACGATGTACTGAATGTTCCATACAAGATAAAATATATTCTCGCACACGCCATGTAGTGTAATATGTTCCATAGAATAATGAATGTCTATTTGTCGCTCTTAACAATGTTGCCATATTAATAAAAAGTTACTGTAGTACCAATGTTCCCGTTCTAATAAAACGTTAATATAGTATCAATAACAATGTACAAAGTTATTCATGTTATCGGTGAGGATGTTCCAACATCTGGAAGTGGTTTAGTTTCAACACGTTCACTTGGGCATCTTGATAGACAGTCTGCGAACACATTCTGCACTCCAGGAATAGCTCGTATCTCAAAATGGAACGGTTGAAGCGCTATAGCGTAACGCGCTGACTTTGATGACTTAACGTTCCCTGTATTCAGTGCGGTAAGAGCTTTCTGGTCAGACTCCACCACAAAGTGTGATCCGAGGAGATAACGATCCAGTTTAGTGATTGCCCAGACAAGAGCAAGGAGCTCTTTATCCAGAACGGAATATTTCGTCTCGCTCGGCGTGAGCTTTCTGGATACGTACATAACCGGAAATAAGTTGCCGTTATATTCCTGCATCAAAACTGCAGCAATAGCGTAAGAACTTGCATCACTGCGAAGAACAAAGGTGAGATCTTTGTTAGGCAACCTTAAAAAAGGTGCATTTGAAAAAAATTGTTTTATATAGTCTAACGCCGTTTGGTGATCCTGCGACCACTTTATTACATTAGATGTGCCTTTCTTCAGTAGAGACGAAAAAGGTGCAGTTATAGTAGACAAATGAGGGATGAATTTTGAATAGAACTGTATTAGTCCTAAAAGCGACCTAACTTGTTTTTTTGTCTTAGGTGCTGAGATGTTTAAAATTTTAGAGACGTTACTGTCTTCTGTATACATGAAACCATGACCTATGCGGTGACCCAGAAATGAGATGTCATGAAAACCGACAAAAGCCTTTGAAGGTTTCGCTGTTAAGTTATAATCCCGTAAGGTAGAAAGTAAAGATTTTAAACCCTGAATATGTTCATCCCAAGAGTCACTGAAAAGACAGATGTCATCTATATAAGTAATGACATCGGGATGATGAGACAATATGCGGCGCATCATGCGTACAAAGGTAGCTGGCGCATTCATTAATCCGAATGGCATAAAATTCCATTGAAAAAGACCCCGTGGCGTCGAGAAAGCGGTGAATGGCTTTGCTTTAGTAGTGAGTGGCACTTGCCAATAACCCTTTGAAAGGTCAAATTTCGAAAAGAATGTGGCATGAGATAATTTCTCCAATAAGTCGTCTAAAAGAGGTAATGGTTCCGCATCGAATTTTGTAACTTTGTTTAATTTCCTGTAATCTACGCAAAGACGTATATTGTTGTCTTTCTTCCTAATGATTACCGTGGAAGAAGAATATGGTGATGAAGATGGTTCAATTATATTTAATTGGAGCATCTCATCCAACTCCTTATCAACCTTATCACGAAAGTGTAAAGGAATAGGATATGGGCGAACTCGAATAGGCGTATCGTCAGTCAGAATAATGTCATGTTGGATGACTGACGTATGACCTGGGATGTCAGTGAGGACATCCTCATACGAGTGTAGAATATTAGAGACTTGCTGACGTTGATCAGCCGAAAGAGTAGATGAGATTGTAACATCATTCCATTTCTCAGTGGAATGGAGTGGTACAACTGGTATTGGTAGTTGTACATCATCGAAAGAAGATTCCTCTTCTTGGATGACTGACAAACTAGAATAGTGTTGAATAGGAGGTGTAGGATCGTCAGTTGCCTGAAACACTGACTGTAGATAATCAGGACATGAGTAATACTCCTTCAACATGTTAATGTGGAAGGTTTTATGTTTACCATTAACATCAACGATGTAGTCGACATCGGATATTCTTGAGATGATCCTGAAAGGACCTCTCCAGGTAATTAAAAGACGATTGTTATGCGCAGGTAGTAAGACAAAAGCTTCATCACCAGGTATGAGCTGGCGAAGACGTCTATACTTGTTTGCAAATAGACGAGCTTTTTCTTTGGCTTGTTCAGATGATGCAGTAGCTAGTCTACAAGCATCTATGATTCTCTTTCTCAGAGAGATCACATACTCATAAGAGGATTGAGTTTCCTCTTCAATATTCTCGTCAACCAATAAGTCGTGGATTAACGACATAGGACCGCGTGGTTGCATGCCAAAAACAAGCTGGAATGGAGAAAACCCTGTGGCTTGATTTTGTACTTCGCGATAAGCAAAGAGACAAGCGGGTAGGACCCGATCCCAGTCTTGGGGATGGTCTTGAGTCATCTTACCCAACAACTGCTTGAGTGTCCTATTGAGACGCTCAATTAACCCATTTGACATCGGATGATAAATAGAACTAAGAGATCTGTCTATACCTAATGTCATCATAACTTGAGACATGGATTCAGAAATGAACTGAACCCCATGATCCGACAAGATTTTCCGTGGAAAACCAATGCGTGAAAAGATTAACATCAATGCCTCTGCTACACTGGCAGATGAAGTGTTCTTGAGAGGGATGGCCTCAGGCCAACGAGTGCACATATCAATGCACGTAAGGATATGCGTATGCCCTCTAGCAGATGGAAGTATCGGACCAATAATGTCAATGGCCATTTTATCAAATGGTCTAATCGGGATGTCCGCAGCTTGAATAGGAGCCGCATGAAATGGACCCCGTACCTTAACTTCCTGACATATCAAACAGGACCGACAATAGAGAGTGATGTCCCTATGGACGCCTGGCCAGTAGAATGCCGAAAGCACTCTGGATTTGGTACGCGAAAAACCCATATGGCCCGCACATTGCGAGTCATGCGCATGTCGTAATATACGAGATCTCATAGAGGATGGGACTAAGATCTGATAACATAAGGATGAATCCTTTTCCCGTATTACTCTCACCAAAATCCCATTTTTAAGTATAAAGTCATGTCTAGATTTTGCAAGTTTGTTGCTTGTATTCTTTTTGTTAACATACTGAAAAAAATTTTTTAATGAATCATCATTCTTTTGCAATGTAGCAAACAACTCCCGTGAAATAGGAGCATCATCATCACAAGTGGTATGAACTGTAGGTTCAATAGGTGTATCATGCGACATATTAGTAGCTTGCGCTCTAGTCACTACTGCATTTGCAGTTTGAATATGTCGCTCTTCCCATTCAGCAATTTGCTGTGGTGTACACTCTTTAATACCATGTATGCGACCAAGTATTAAATCACAAATTGGATTCGGAAGGAGACATGCTTGGATCTTTCCTGAAAAAAATGGTGTATTAAGATCAATAATAGCAGTGGGAAATGTTTCGACGGTGCCACCAAAAGTCACACACTTGACAACCCTGCCCGTGGCACAACTTGGGTTGATCAGCGAAGTCCGGACGCCCACAGTGGTACAACCTGAGTCGAATAAAAGAGAGCATGAAATATTGTTAACAAATCCTCTGTTAAACTTAAGAGAGCCCTGTCCCTGGTGTACTGACGCAGGAGTGGCCATGCAGACTGCAGGTAGACTAGGCAAAGTATGTCCGCAACGCAGTGTCGTGATCGCCTTAGGCTGGAAAAGAGTCGAGCATTCTGGACAGTCTTTCACCTGGGTACAATCAAGAGAACAAGACATAGCATTGTGAGTTTCAGCTACTTTACCCTGTTCAATGTTAGCCTGTGTATCAATTAAAGAGACATTAAAATGTCTACCCGTATTACTCGACGATCTTTCTCTGCGACGCGATCGATTTTGATTATTTGCATTAAAATTGCCATAATTGTCTTTTCTACTAGAGTTAAAATTTGGATGAGTCCGATAGTTTGTATAATTAAAGTTATGCTGTTCTTTAAAATTTTTATTCCAAGAACCTTGTCTGTTTTGCGGACCCTGAGATTTTAATCTCCAGTTTTGTTTATTATAATGTTCTTGATTATTTTTAAAATTATTGTTACCAAAATCTCGCGATCTGTGAGCTTGGTTCCAAGAAACATTAAATGGAGCAGATTGTTGAAATTGCTTCCCTTTGTAAAAGTTATCATTGTTAAAATTGTAATTATTTCCCTTATTGACATACCTATCAGCACTAAAAGAACGATTGTGTGAAAAATTGTTTTGTTGTGCTGCAAAAGCAACAGGCAATTCATTCTTAATCTGTGCGTTACTTAGATCCATGTTTGGGTGAGCAGTAAAAAAATTTTTTGCATGTTCTTCTAAGCCTTTCATAGATAAAGGTTTCCTTTCGTGTAAAAATGCGAGAAATGTAGGATTTACAGACGAAAGTACCTTATCGCGCATCAGTAAATCGAAGAGACCTTCATACGACTTTTCAATTTTGGATAATTCGATCCATCTTTCTAATGTTAGTCGTATCTGTGACAGAAAATCACTAAAATTTCTGCCAGATTGAGGTAGTAATGTATGAAATCTTAAACGATATTCGTCTTCTGTCATTTGGAATTTTTGCAGAAGTGCTGCTCTAAGAGCATTATAGTCATTTTTCTCACCAATGCTGGTGGTATGATAAACTGCTAATGCATCCCCTGTAAGTAATCTGGATAAATATGTACAGTATAGCGCTTTATCCACGTTATAAGATCCACAAGTGGCCTCAAACCTATCTAGGAAGAATATTACGTCATCAGACGGGGGATTAAATTTTGGTAATTTAAGGTGAATTTCCTTAAAATAATCATGTCTGGATGGAGTTTGGCTTTCAAAAGTTCTCTGAGAATTAGATTCCTGAGTTAACCTAATTCTCTCATATTCTGACTCTGCTAATTTCAGTTCATGCTGTCGTTTTTTTTTCATTCTCTTCCATCTCAAGCTGAAGTCGTTTTACATTTTGTTCAGCTATTAATCTCCTCTCTTCCATTTCTTTTTGTTTATTTTCCATTTCTTTTTCAGCTATTAATCTTCTTTCTTCCATTTCAATTTTAAGTCTTTCTTCAGCCTCCTTTTGCTTATGTTCTGCCTCTCGCTGAAATCGTTTCTCTTCTAATTCAGAGGCTAATCTCATTTTTTTCTCCTCTTCCTCAGCTATAAATTTCCTCTTCTTTTCATGTTCCTCAGCATCAATCCGTTTTTGATCTGCCTCAAATTTCATCTTCTTCTCTTGTTCCTCAGCCTCAAATTTCATCTTCTTCTTCTCTTGTTCCTCAGCCTCAATCCGTTTTTGATCTGCCTCAAATTTCAAATTTTCCAATCTTAACTTTTCAGCTTCCAATCTTTGAGCTTCCAACCTTTGAGATTCTTTATATTCCGACATAGCGAATTGTCGTACCTCTTCAGCAGGTATTTGCAAAGCTTTTGCTTGCTTAATGAAATAATCGAGTGAATACATTATTCTATATAAGTAGTCACAGTACTATAGATATTTAAAATGATAATTAATCAATATAAATTAGTTAACCTTGTTATTATAACAAGTGTTCTTCGTTCCTGTCCTTAGAACGGTTTAATGTTATCATATAATTATTAAATATGTTATTAATCAATAAATTTATGTAATCAAATGTCATGAAATGAACAACGAGAAAGACAATAGAAACATAACCGACAAGACATGATAAACTGGACGGGTGAACACAATCGTAGAAATCAAAAAAAAATAAAAATGTATAACTAAAATAGAATATCGTAAAAATATACGACGATAACTACGATCAGATAATTAACAGTACAATTGACAACACAGTGTAAAAACATAGGTTTTGTAAAAAACTGAACGACAGGAAAGGTGAGATGGACGCAAAATACAAACAAAATTCATCATAAAACTAAATTATGAATAAAAATAAATACGAAAACAACAATTAAAACTTGACACTACAGCTAAACAGTCAGGTGTCACAGACCACCAGACACAGTGGACCTAGAATCCTTCTACGCTCACGCGTAGGAACATTCCACTGAGGGAAGTCTGCAAAACAATTCCTAAAGAACAGTCACGAAGGCCCTGGTGTGAAACTGGGATGTATCCTCCGTGAGTCTCCAAACCCTACCTCCCACAAAGAATACACAACATATAACACATAACACGGAAAATATAAAGGTGGACATAAACAATTAAGGCACAGCTAATAATAATAAAATGTATAACGGATACAAGTTATACTTAGCTCGCGTGTGCCGGGAAAAACAAGGTGCCTCGTCTCCGTGGATGTACGTCAGAGGATACAATACTTCGCTCTGCGTATATAAAACCAGCTCGCACGTAATACTGACGAAGAGGTGAGCAAGGCAGTCAGTCACTGTAGAACTTGACGTGGAGGTTGATTGATGATCTTGAGCATTTGAGTTGATTTTGATTCATTATCACGCTAGGATCCAAATTGAGATGATGTCGCCTTGAAAGTACAAATTCTTCTTTTCAAACGATAATTTGGATGGGTACGTTCCTTTGAAATTACTTCCAGACCACACTGGCATACCAATTACTGTTGGGTTCGTTTCTAACGTTCAAGAGTGTTATTTACGCGAATGGTTTTGATAGAACGAAAATGTCATAAATGTTCTTCAACACGAACACCAACAAGTAGTGATGAACTGGTTATTGACTGGAAGCACACAAGGCTGTGATGATTGTACATATATTTTATTGAACGTGACATATACGACGTTGAACAAGACGGTCATATTTACAGTTGCAAAAAAAGGTCATTACATCAAAATGTTGATCATTGACTTTTCAAGTTTATGAAGATCCTCTACAATTAAGTCCTCTCATTCAAGTGACTAAAGATCGATCACTTCCTTTGCCATAGCATATGTATTGTAGTAACGTCCGTTGACCTTCTCTCAAGGACGTATCCTATGACCAACGGATTAATTCTCACTGAGTAATATTTCTTGTCATACTCGCACTAATTCCAGACTTCCTTCATACAATATTTAGGTAGCATAGATATATAACAATCCAAACAAAGTCATCCACAACAATACGACCAGGTTAGAGTTCTGTATTGACCAACCTCTCTGTATCCATGCCACGACTTTGGCATTTACGAAAATACGGCATATAAACATAAGAAGTATGCAAAATCAATTAACTTTGTTTCTTCGTAGGAATCCTCCCCTCTACGGTAATTCAAAAGGGCTAACGACTCCGTCTGTCCATTCTAGGAAGGACATACTGTGATGACTTCCCGCTAGATCAGAACTATGAGCGGCCTTATACATTAATTTACTCAATAAACATTCAATGACATGGGGCGACACTTACATGATACTTCTACTCTTGGCTGCATCATGAACCAGTAGAGATCATACAAAAGTAATGGCTTCTTCCAAACTTGCCAATAAAATATTCCAAGAAATATACCTCGGACATAAACACAGTCCGTACTGCCCCGAACTCACATGACGTCACTATTTCCCAAACTAGGTTACCCGTGCGTCCAAAGCAACTCACACTGCATTGTGCACGTCAGTGCGTGAATCAATCGAACGCTCAAATAATATAACTATATAAAACTGGTGCGTACATTTGGCAGGACCGAAGACTACCCCCTTAGGTAATAAATGTACGTAACAGGAACTCTTTCCATTTTTACCTGGTTCTCGTTGCCCATATCTATGATTTCAAATTCCATTTGCTCTTGCTTCAACTTCTGAGCCCTCAAACTCTCTATCATTTTCTTCAGCTGTTGAAGTTCTTTGTTCAGATCCTCTTTTTCTGACTCTAACTCAAGAGCCCTATCAGATCCAGCCTTTACAATCTCCAGCATTCTCTGTGAAGGAAACATTAGGTACTTTTATAATGCCTTTTTTATCCTAAGATTACTAACTCAAGCACATTAAGCAAATTTCATTTATGAATGGGCAAAACATAATGCTACAACTGGAAAGAGCAGATAAACAGCCATACATGCCACACGCTATGGTTTACCAGTAATCTGTACAAATAATTTGCATTTTCAGATGTGTACGTCCTGTACATAATTTCTGTACAGGTTTTCGCCAAGTGGACATTCGTAGGAGGAGCATGATGATGTCACATCTGACGTAATAAGCACATACGAATGTACAAGTGTTTATTCTCCTAGTATTCACAGGTTGTGCTGCAGACCGTTAAAATAATGGCTGGTGTGATAAGGAATCCATCCAAGGTCGATAAGCGAGCTGTGATTCAGTTCCTAACAGCCGAAGGATGTCGACCAGTCGACATTCATCGCCGAATGAAAGCAGTGTATGGTGACAAAAGTGTGTCTAAGACTACAGTGAAATACTGGGCACGAATGTTTTGAGAAGGACGTCAGTTAACAAAAGATCTTCCGCAGCCAGGTCAGGTGCACATTGTTGCGACAGAAGAAGCCATCGCCGAGATTAATGCAGCAATACGGGTGGACCGTTGTAACTGTCTTTTTTCTCTTGTTGATGTGATCACTGGCCCAAGACAGTATACATGTTGTTAGATGTGTAGTGCGAGCGTATGATGAATTGAGTGTGGGTGCGAATGAAGACGCGGATGTGTTTAGGCTCGTATAGATGTAGATCCTGCAACCCATACTCTCACATGCAGTAATCAAGGATGCTTTGACACTGCAGGCATGTTTCAAGACATTTATTGACGGGAACACACATAATATCAACAGGAACAGTCAGTGTAACAAGGTCATGCTGACCGGACATCGATAGGTATACATTTGGCATTCAAAAAGGTAAACATCAGAATAGACGTGCATGGTC
The DNA here is from genome assembly GCA_024509875.1 of Oreohelix idahoensis. Lineage (NCBI taxonomy): Eukaryota > Metazoa > Mollusca > Gastropoda > Stylommatophora > Oreohelicidae > Oreohelix > Oreohelix idahoensis. Next base: position 475,233 of record JAMPIV010020612.1, read on the forward strand.
AATAGCAAAGTTCTTCAATAATGACAGTTCGTAGCGTCGCCCTTGGCGTCTCTGACTAAACGCGTCAGATGCCTTAGTTACTATGACACATAGGTGCAACTTGGCACTCCCTGCCAATTGCACATATCAGGCTGTAGTATAATAGCCGGAAGCACAGGCCTCGTTCTGACGTCGGCCGTGTACTTCTGTTAAATAGGTTATCATCAACCCTGCAGTAATACTTATTGTAGATATGAATTCCGCCAATCTGCGGAATTCCACAATATATCTTCGTCACTGGATTTCTGGACAATATAAGACTAACAGTCTTGGATGGCTACCTCGAGCACAAATATATAAGTTCTGAAATGGCGAATCAGTGAGCTGCTGTTCACCCTAGGTAATCCTTTACATGTTCTGCCACCGAAAAGCGTAATAATGCATAAAGGTCGGTATTACCTGGAAAATGAATCCTCAGAACTAAACAAGGAATTCTGTCGTCATCCCGACGCACAGAGATTCACTGGGGAAAACTGCCATAGCAGTTACTTCGAAGATTCTCCCCGAAAAACAATGGACTCTTGGTCCCTTCAGAAAAACAGGACCTCCCGGCTTCCCGGAAGTATATCTCACTCCCGCTTAAAAAACCTTCCCATAGGCCTACGCCGAACTGTCAACCTCTGACCCTAAAGGTCAAACACAATGAATGAATAAACAAGGGAAGACAACCCCTAATCAACCTGACATCGCAGGTAAAGACACAATTATACTTATGATACAAGCATAAGCAAATAACTTGACAGATGACTCCGTCGAAAATGACAGCAACAACCGTCGTCAGAGCTTACGTTCGCTAGCAGAGGAATTCGCTGTGTCTCTTGGGACAGTTCAAATGGTGGTTAGGAAGAAACTGAAGTATCGAAAGGTGTGTTCACAATGGGTCCCACGGATGCTGACCGATCACCATAAGGAAGAATGCATGGGGTGGAGTTTGAACCACCTGCTGCGTTACGAAGAGGAGGGTGATGCATTTCTGTTGCGCATAGTGGCAGGCGATGAGTCATGGTGCCACCACTTTGAGCCATGCAGCAAATTAGCGAGCATGCAATGGAAACATCCCGGATCACCAAACCCAAAAAATTCAAGTCACAGATTTCCGCCGGTAAGGTTATGCTGACCGCATTTTTTGACAATGAAGGGCTTCTATTGGTAGACGCTAAAGAGCCTGGCGTGAACATCAATGTCATCCGCTACAAAGACACACTAGACAACCTGCATACAGCCATCAAGAATAAACGACGCAGCATGCTTTTGTGTGGTGTGATTTTGTTGCACGACAATGCTCGTCCACATGTTGCGAACATTGTGCAGGAAACGTTAGCAAGGAAAAGGTGGGAAGCTCTGCCACACCCAGCCTACAGCCCCGATCTGTCACCATGTGACTTTCATTTGTTTGGACCCTTAAAAAAAATCTCTAAAGGGACAACGATTCGACTCCGATGCAGATGCCAGGGTCTCAGTGACCAAATGGTTCAATAAGCAACCAGTCATTTTTCTCAGACGGCACCCACCGTCTACCCAAGCAGTGGGATGCGTGTCTGAATACCTATGGTGACTATTTCTAGAGAACCCTAGTGGGTACTTGCTTCAAAACAATTGCTGTATTTAATTCTACTACTCCTGCTGATGTACCTTACATATATTTGTTATAAAGCCACTGGGACGGGTTTCATTTGAACACACCTCGTATATATATATATATATATATATATATATATATATATATATATATATATATATATATATATATATATATACGAGGGACGGTCAAAAAGTAATGCCTCGTAATTTTTAATTTCATTCAATAGGCAAGAAAACAGATAAAATTCACATTGAAATGTAGCCCCAAGTCTGAACTTCAAAAATGTATTTCTCAGTGTAGTCTCCGTTATTTGTTACAGTTTTTGTCCATCTTCTCACAAGGGCATGTATCCCCGCACGGTAACAATTTGTGTCCTTTTTCCTAAACCACTGGCGTACGGCGCGTTTAAGGGTCTCGGTGTCCTCAAAGTGATGTCCGCGAAGATCTTCTTTCAGTGGTCCAAACAGATGGAAGTCAGAAGGTGCAAGATCGGAACTGTAAGGGGAATGTGGTAATAATGTCCAGCCAAATTCTGCAATCGCATCAATGGTGCGTTTAGCGATGTGTGGCGTGGCATTATCGTGCAACAGTAGTGCAGTTCTCTGATCTTTTAATGGGTAAAGTCGCCGAAGACGACCTCTAAGCTTCTTCAAAGTTTCGATGTAACGGTCTGCATTCACCGTGTTTCCCTGTTGCAAGAAGTCGAGAAGAATCACACCCTTCTCATCCCAAAACACGGAGGCCATAACTTTCCCTACAGATGGTGAACTTTTGAACTTCTTTCTTGTCTGCGATGTTGTGTGATGCCATTCCATTGACTGCCTCTTGGATTCTGGTTCAAAAAAATGAACCCAAGTCTCATCACCTGTCACAATATTCGATAAAAACTCTTCTCCTTCAGTTTTGTAACGGTGCAGGAGGTTGATGGCTATGGTTTTCCTTGTTTCTTTATGTCTGTCTGTCAACATTCTGGGTACCCACCGTGCACAAACTTTTGAATAACCCAGGTTTTTAATGATGTTCTGGACACTGCCTTTACTAATGGACAACATGGAAGAAAGTTCATCCAATGTTACCCGACGGTCACCACGAATGATGCCATCAACTCGATGAATGTTGTGTGGAATCACTGCGGTAGACGGACAACGATGTACCCAACGTCGGACAGTGCTAACATCCACTGTTGAATCTCCATAAACATTCTCCAAACGTTCGTGGATGCGAATTGGGGTCTCGCCTTCAGCATTGAGGAATTCTATGACATAACGTTGTTTTAACCGAACGTCTTTGGCAGCCATTTTTAAACTGTTACAGTGGTGCCACCTGTTACTGAAACAGGTTGGTAATGCTATACAGTGCAGAAGAGTGTTTGAGGAATCCTGCTAAATTTACAAATTGCACACCGATGCAGTATTTGCATACATAAAAAATAGGAGGCATTACTTTTTGACCTTCCCTCATATATATATAAATCGATCGTCTTGCGCAACACTGTAGTCAATATTAGCAGTGCGATGTTAGGCCACGTGAATAAAAAATCAACCAATGAAATCAAGCTGCCTATTTTTTGATTGATGTGGGATTTGCAAGAGTCCACGTGGTGTGTCGTTCATTCATCATTTTTCGCTAATGCTGACAGCAGCCAGCACGTTACAGATTATTTTAACGATTGCGTCACATTCAGCATAATTTATTATTTATGGCTGCTTATAAGCGAAAATAAAAGTGGATATCACTACATATTACTTGATTTCACTATAACATGTAGAATCTGTGTAAGAAATGTACATTTTAATAATAATATTTAAAAAATAATGAAACTGGAAAAAAATAATCATGAAAGCAAGGCAAATTTGTATCTTAACCCTTTCTGAGCCCCTGGAAACGTTTGTTTGGAGTTACTTCTCTTTTAGTTTTAATTATCTTTCTTTAAAAACATTGTGATTTTTCTTTGGTGGATATTTCATTATTACGGTCAACCAGTGAGTTCCTCTTCTTCTTCTTCAAGTACCATGCCTAGTGGCATAGGAGATCACAAATTCCTGTCTCCAGGACAATTTATCAATTCTGCTGTTGACTTCTTTCCATGCCACGATGTCAAACTGTCCAGTATTTGTTCTCTTTGTCTTCCCCTATCTCTTTTTCCTTCAATCTTACCTGTTGTTGCGATATATTCCAGCTGTCCTCTTCTCATATCATGCCCAAAAAAAGTGGATTGCTTCTTTATAACTTGTGAAATAAGTTTCCTTTGCGCATTGGCCTCTTTCAGGACATCCTCATTACTCTTTTTGGCTGCCAATGGTATTTTTAACATTCTTCTGTAAAACCACATCTCTGTTGCCTTTAATGACTTCCCTACTTGTTTACTAACTGTCCATGACTCACTCCCATATGTCAGGATTGGTTCTAAATAACAATGAAGAACTCTCTTTCTTAGTGAGTTATTTTTATTAAATAATTATAATTAATTACTATCAATGTTCATCTTATTGACGATTGCCACTAAAGTCATATGGGTATTTAAAACTGCCAATTAGGTTAAAATGGCTATTTTCATTTTTGAAGTTTGGTAGAGAATAAATTACAATAGCGCCAGTTTATATTTTTGTCGCAAATTATGAGCTTTTTGTTTTAAGAAAATTAATATTATTTTCTTATTTTTAAAATTACATCGCATATTTATTGAACTAATTCTAAACCGCCCTAGAAATGTCCCCATTCCATTTCATATAACAGGATAATAAAGTTTAGTTCAATTTTTCTCTTTGCAATAATAATAACGAAGTAGTAAAATGAGTTGTGAGACAGTGAAATGTCTTCTTCAATGTCATCCTTGTATGTCGCGAACGTCGTTAGGGTTAAGATTAAGGTTTGGGTTCAGGGTTAGGTTTAGGATTTCTAACCCACAACCCTTTATTACTGTGTCTTAGAATTCTTTTATAAGGGCCTATCAAATGCAGGATTTCCCAGTCTGTTAGTGATAATTAAGTGCAGAAATAGACTAAATAATGACTCGATCACATCATTTTTACAGTGTAAAATAAACTCAGACATTTATTGTCTGGGTTTTAAAATAAGTGAAGACCTGCTTTAAATGGCAAAGTCCCCATGCCTGAATTATAATGCTGCCCACTGTAATTGAAAATATTTTTTACACAAATTAACTCTTTCGATATGTTTTTTCAGTCTTTGTACAGGTTTTGCAGGTCTTTGTACACAGTTTTTTTTATTTTTTTGTACAAATTTTTTCATCTCCGAGGTGTGGCATGTATGAACAACTAATTCAGCACTGAGAGTTTTCTATATTTTTAAATTTGAAATAAACCCATAAAAAGTGTTACTATGTAGTACAAGAGACAAACAGCAATCTCTGTAAACAACTGTAACAAATTAAGCACTACAGAAGGATGAAGCCAACATTCATTTTGCATGAAGGCTGTGATATTTTAGAGCAGTGTCAACCAGGTGTGCATGCATCCTCTGGTCATGCATGGCCTGACTTCTGGGGGTTTGAGACGTGCCAGATATTTTAGAAGGCAAATCATCATGAACACAATATACAGAACTCCAGTGCATTTGTACAAAACAGAGCACTGATAATGTGAATTCAACACCAAACCTAAGATCCATTTTTAAATAAAATTTTCTCAAGTATAACTGAAAAGAAGCAGCAGCAGAAGGGTCATTAATCTAGTAAACTCGTGATTACTAACAAATGTAAAATGGTCAATTTTCATATATTCCAATGTTTATTATAAAATTCTAAACATATTTTAAAATGTTTATACATCATTCTCTCTTAAGTACTAAGAATATTATCCTTCTTCAAAAAGTTTTGAATATTCAAAAGAATTATTTTCACTATGTCTACAGCTGTATGACAAAACGCAGGAAATTATTCATAAAAGCACTCCTAATTTATGTGCGTATAACAAACAGTTTGCCATTTTTCCAGGCTCGCTACACGCATTAAATACCCATATTACTAATTATTTAAGTGAAACACTATAACAATGAAAAGAAACCTGACAGCTTATTGGGAAAATACGAAAAAGGCACGCACAGTGACAGCTATACTGAACACCTTATTGAAAGAAAACGCAAGCCTTTCATTTTTGTGTGGTGCATTCATTACTGACCATAAGTAATGATGAGTTTGACTACAAACATCCAGTAAAGTTGAAATGGAAAGGTATGAAATGAAAACAGGAGAATTAGTGCCATCATCAGGACAAGCAGCAGAAAGGACACAACATAATTATTTCCCATCATGTGACATGACAAGTTACTTGCTTGTATATAAATAAAATGATCTTTTTCATATTGCGTAAATGACTGTCCTCGATTTATGATGGGATTTTATTCTGATGACCCTGTCATAAGGTGATATGGTCGTAAGTTGAAAAACACTATATACTATATGAACCTTAAGGATATGACAACATTTAACATGCCTGAATGCTGAAATCCAAAGGTCTGATTTTTAAACTAATTTTATTCTTTGTTTGTAGTGACACAAAACAATATACAAAGTATAACATAAAATTACTGTACCATTCAGTACTGAACTGTAATAAATAAATAACATAAACAATATGAGAGGATTAATAGGATGGCCATTGTAAGTACGAGTGGTCAGAAGTTGCATATGTCATAAGTCGAGGACAATCTGTACTTTTATCTGCCATATTTTGTGAGTTCGAAGATAACGGTGTGGGAGGCTTCTTTAGATGATGTAAAAGGGTGCTGGACCTGTAAAAGGTTAAGCAGCACTGTTTTAGAGTGAGGTTGATTTTACCTTGATCATGTTAATATTTACTGTACCTCTAAGCGTTGATGCTCCATGGTGAGAGAGACATGATCCTGCTCAAGCTGTTCTTTTCTCTGAGCTGCTGCCCGGAGGGTTTCCACTGTTTTTTGCAGCTTGCGCTTCTCCACACTCATGTCTGAGTTCTCCTGCTCAATGGCCTCAAGTTTGTCAGCTGTATGTTGTAAAGTAGCCACCTAAATAAAAATACAATATGACACTTATTACTTACGAATACTTACAGAAAACGAATGGTAAATTTCTCATACTGTTCTTCTTCGTTCACCCTCAGACGTCAACTTGAATATTGAATATGTTCAAAGAAAGCAGTGGGCAGTCTGAGGCTTAGAACATCTCCATAGAGCTTTTCTAGTAATGGCACTCATTCATTAAGCAAATTACGTAGCACTGTTTTGTTAAGCATGTAGCCCAGTGCATCAGATTTCAACAGGTATTTCTGTAGGGTCATCTTCCTTAGTCCTTGACTGTCCCCAGCCTACCTGCAAGGCAGTAGGTGGTTTAAAATCAGAGTTTTCCTTCTCCTAAATGAACTACTATCCAAGGCTTACACGCTTCATCCATCCAGAATTTAACCCATGTCTGGGGTTTGGGTTGGTGTTGGCCGGAGTATGGTCCACTCGTCAGTGGGTATTGCGCCTGCACCTTAAGATATCCCAAACTACTCCTGGCTCGGTTATTCCGCCTGGCATTCAGTCGTTCCCATGGCAAACTCTGTGACAACAGGGTCACCGTGTGAAGGTATTGCCATTGACATGTTTGTGCAGGAGAAGCCATATGCTAGAAGCTTACTATCACAGAAGACAGTAGCTTATGTGCCAATCACTGCACATGGATGTGAGAGGCTGTGTGTTCCCATTAACATCGATTAATGTAGGCAGGGACTTTGGGGCCTGGACACTACATAGACCCCTCATACTATTCATGTGCAAAAGTTAATAATACTGCATAACCAGTCATTAATTCTGCTACCACCTTCACATTTCCCAGTCCCTCTTGGTTTTCTGCTAAAATTGATTCATGTCCCAACAAAAAGATTATGAGAATAAATGCAGGAACAATAACAAGGTTGTACTTCAATAGATACCCTTACAGATGTAGAATCATACATATATCTTGGCAGCAATATAAACCAAGATGGAGGAACAGATAGTTATATCAAAATAAGAATATAAAAAGCAAGAGGAGCTTTGATTGCATTGGGGACTACATGGAGATCAAAAGAAATCAAGTCCAACACAAAAATCAAAATCTTTAACTCAAATGTCATGCAGTCCTATTGTATGGCTGTGAAACATGGAGAAAAACAAAAACAACAACCAAGAAGTTACAGATTTTCATAAACGGACACATGCACAAAACAGAAGGATTAAAATACTCGTAATATGTCAGGATAACCAATGTGGAACTGATGAGAAGATGCTGTCATGTGACTAGACACACAGTGAGAAGATGCTATCATGTGACTAGACACACATTGAAGAAACCTGCCCTGACAGCATTAAAATCAAGTCCTTGTTTTGGAATCCCCAAGTACAGACGTGGAGACATATATAAAAAAAATGATAAAGTAAATGTGAGAAGACTTTGAGTGGATGGCACAGGACACAAAGACTTGGGATGGGTTTGTTCAAGGCCTATGCTCCTAAGACAGCTGAAAGGTAATGACAAAGATTTATGTATAAACATATGTCAAAAGCTGTGTATGCTGCCAGTATAAAGCAGTAGGTTGTGTACTGCCACTGTAAATCTGCTACGTATATGTTGTAATACATCTGTACTGCAAATCATAATTCTACATTGCTTGTACTGACATCATCAATGTGTTATTATGTGCTGCAATAATGATTCTATAATTTATATGTTGCCACCATATGTAAGGTGACCAGACGTCCCGGTTTTTCCGGGACAGTCCCGGTTTTCGACCATTTTTTATAATTTGTCCCGACTTTTTTTCGATGCAATCCGGGACGCCAATTTGTCCCGGTTTTGGACGAATTTGCCAATTTGGCATAAATCTCACAGATTAAAAAAAAAATTATTATTCCGTGGCTGACTTGAGGGAATTTTTAATTATTAGTGAACTGGCGCCGAAACAGCACAAGAGGTTGTCAGGGCCGTGAATTAGTTTTGCAGTTCCAATGTGATATTCGCAGTTATTTGAAATTTTAGGTAGTGGTAAAGTACCAAGATTTTGCGTACGGTATACGTTTATTTAATTTAAACGGTGAACTATTTGTGCATATTTTGTTATTGTTGTAAGAAAATGGTACCAAAGCGTAAATGCAGTTTCAATGAAGATTTACAAAAGGAATATCCGTTTATTAAAAAGAGTACATCAAACTTCAATGTACGATGTATTTTTTGTGCCTCCGGGTTTTCGATAAGCCAGTGGACGTGGTGATATTAAGAACCACATAAGCAGTGAGAAACATAAGAGAGCCGTCGTTACAGCTGCATCAAGCTCGTCGTTAACCACTTTCTTCAGAGCTGATAAAATTGGTGACCAAGAAGAGCAATTAGCTGCTATAGAAGGCGCCTTTGCATACCATACGGTGCTACACAATTATACTTTCAGGTCTATAGATTGCACATCAAAATTACTTCAGGTTACTTTAGAGCCAAAATTTGCATGTGCACGTACGAAAACAGAAGCCATTATTCGAAATGTCTTGGCACCCCATATTCTAAATGAGTTAAGGTGTGATCTAGAAAAGTCTACATTTATTTCTGTACTAACAGATGCATCCAACCACATAGAATTCAAGATTTTTCATTTGCTTGTCAGATACTTTGATCACAGTAATGGAGTGAAAATTAAAATATTAGAGTTAAAGTCATTGCCAGGTGAAACATCTGATATTGTAAGTAGTTTTCTTAATGACTGCATAACTGAAAATGGTTTAGACAGGAAAATAGTTGGATTATGCGCAGACAACACAAATTCCAATTTTGGAGGTGCTGAAAGGAAAGGACAGAACAATGTTTTCAAAAAACTGCAAGAAAACCTTGGACATGGTTTTATAGGAGTTGGGTGTGCAGGTCATATTTTCCACAACACTGTTTGAACAGCTGCAGATGAACTGCCTGTTGATGTCGAGCTGATTATTGCTAAAATTTATCTACTCTTCAAATCATACACAGTACGAGTTGAAAGACTTAAGGAGTTTTGCCAGTTTGTGGAAACAGACTTCCAGATGATCTTAGGTTATGCTCAGACTAGGTGGCTTGCTCTGCTGCCTGCTGTTGAAAGGGTTCTTCAGATGTTCCTGCCTCTAAAATCATATTTTCAATCTCAAGACAGATGCCCAGTTTTTATACAGACATTCTTTGAAAATCCTCTATCTGAGGCATGGCTTGTTTTTGTTCACAGTCAGGCCTCTCCATTCCACGAAGCAGTGCAAAAAGTAGAGGGACAGACGGCCTCTGTGTTTGAAGTCATTGACAGCATCAACAGGTTGAAAACTATTTTGAAGTCCAAACTGGAAGACTGTTTCTTGCAATCAAGAGTTAAGCTAATCCTTGAAAAGCTGGAAATGGAAGGACTTCCAAAGGAGGATGTGAAAAAGTTTCATGCTAGCGTTTCTTCGTTCTATGAAACAGCTTTCAATTATTTGAATAAATGGGCTGCAAAAAATTTTCAAGACCTAGAATCCTACAGCTGGCTAACGCTGAACAGAATACCAATTTTGGCAGATATTGATATATCATCATCACTAGTGATTCAAACATTACCTTCAGCCCACTTTACAGAAACTGAAATTTATGACGAATATGTCTATATGAAGCAGTTTGTTACTTCTTAGAAAATTAGTGAATGGAGTGCCAAACAAACATTGCTACCACAACGTTGGATTGAAATGGTTTCCCACTTCAAAAACAATAATGTGACATTTTCAAATATTTTGAAGTTGGCAGAGTTTTTTTTTTCTGTCTACCTGGAACAAATGCTGCCACAGAAAGAGTGTTTTCTTTGATGAACAGCTTATGGGCAAGTGATAAAACACAGCTAGGTGTTGAAACTTTGAAAGCTATGTTGACAACCAAAGTGAACTGTGAGGAAACATGTGTTGAGTTTTTTAAGATGCTGCTTGCAAAGAAGGACCTATTGATAAAAATCCACTCATCTGAAAAGTACAGTAACTCAGCTTCACCTTAAGTAAGGATTATTGATGTTTTTCTCTCTTATTAGTTTAAGTAGTTAAACTTATACAGTAAAATGTATGTTATTCAATGTTATTCAAATGTATATATAAAATGTATATTATTTTAAATTGACATCAACTTGATTTTTCCGGGACATGTCCCGACTTTTGACCTTTTCTTTACCCTTTTGTCCCGATTTTTTGCATTGAAATAGGTCAAATCTACTATTTTGTCCCGGATTAGGGTTTTGAAAATATGGTCACCTTAACCATATGAGTGTTTGTTATAATAAAATGTGTCCACCAGAATAAATTTAAACCGTTTCAGAAATTAAAATGCATATTTAATAAAAGCTTGACAAACTTTCTGATGAAGGTCAGCATTCTCTTTCTCCAGAGCCTGATTTTCCTGCTCCAGTTCCTGAACTCTGTGTTTCAGCTCTGGCAGCTGTTGAGACGACCGCTGCAGATGTCGGTTTTCACACTCCAGTTTATGTAGTTGTGAGTTTTTGGCTGTAACTGTCTCATGAAGACGTTTGTTCTCTCTTTCTAAGTCTTTGACCTGAGTCAAAAAGGATTTAGTATTTAATTCTTGGTTCATTTAAAATACAAGAAAGACTTATTGCATCAAATGTCATGATACTCTAAATGACAATCATGTTATTAGCTGTGTGACACAGTCTCATCAGAGAAACAGTAAAACAACAATTCATGAGGAGATATTCTATAATCATCAAGTAAAGATACAACAGCTGTATTTACAACTTCTGGTCATATATTTATACATGTACTTATAATATATGCCACGTGTGTTTCCGGTAGATATGATGAGACAAAAAAGTGATTGGACCACAACTCCCACCAGGTACACCGTAAATTTCTTCTTTGGTCCTTGTCCGCTGACTGGACAGCAATCAGTGACTATAACGTCTGATGGTGTCTTGTAATGCAGCAACAAACTGTCTCTACTTTGCTCAATCAGTGGCCATCCTTGTTGTGTTGCCCCAACTCTGGTCCATGTCTGCATCTCTGTTTCCACTGCTCTCCCCCAATTTGCTTTTGGTCAGCCTCTCTTTTGCCTTCCTTCTAGGGTACACAGAATGCAGTTCTGGTGATGGTGTCAGGGTCTTTTTTTGAGGATGTAGCCAACCCTATTTCAAATAATACTAGGCAACCAAAATGAAGTTGTGCATGTGACTGGCAACTCCTGAATCATGTAAAATTAATTGCTACATAAACCACCACTGACAGGGCAAAGGAATACACAATCATAGAAAACAAAGGCAACACCTATTAAACAATAATCAGCATGCAATATGATCACATGAACATCGCATGTGGTCTGTCGTCAGCTTTTCTGATAAAACTGAGTAAACACTACATTATCTGAGCATGTCTAAAAACATGCACCAGTAATATAATCAAACTTTAAGAGCTCTCAACACATACATTACAGTGAACTTACTTTCAGATCACTTGACTTTTCACTCCTCTCTCTGAGCTGGTGCAAAGCTTGAGACAACTGTTCTATCTCTCTCTCTAACTCATGAACATGCTGCTCGGACTTCTCATTTGCATTGTCTAACACTTTCAATAATTTGTCCTTCTGTTCTCTTGTGGCAGACAACTCACTCTCCATCTGAACTACTTGCTGAGAAGACTCGCATGCACTAGACTGGAGCTTCTCGACCTGTTTAAAAAAAAAAACCCAGCAATTTCATAAAATCGGATTAACTCACTCTAACACAGGCATTTTTTCGGTTTTACCCAGGACCCAAAATGCAGAATTATTTTTTTCTACAAATGATGTTTTAAAAACAGGCAGTAGACATATTTATTAATTTAGTAGATATATGTATTATGCATCAAACTTTAGGAAATTGGCTGCAAAATATTTTGAAACAATGTTGAGTTCTTATGTGATGTTATAATTGTTTGTTATATATTGTGGAGTGTAGAAACAATAAAAAATCAAAACAAAAAATGAATTAAAATTATGCACATACACGTAAATATTTCAGCTCTACTTAATCCCTTGGTAGTAAAACACCAAGAATTGAAAAGTATATCCAGTTGACAACTAATTCGAAAAGTTTGATAAAAAACAAATGAAAATTCTAATTTATATTAATTTTTGTGTGTGAAGCCCCATATCGCTGAACTGGGATCTCACACATATTCCTGTCCCATTCAAATTAATTAATTCATTACTTAAAAATATCACATTTGTTCAACATCCTTATCGGAATCTAAAATAGGTTATTATTGCTATCAGTTTTGCTGAAATTCATTTAGAAATTATATATTGAGGTTGATTCGTTAATAGTTTATGAGTGTTATGTATGTGACTACATTACATGTAAACAAATAACCCATGATGTCATTAATTGATAAAAGTATGCAAAATCTAAGCACCAATATAATTATTTCGCTACCAGTTCAAAACACGTTGTCCACAAGAAGTGTTTACATGATTTGAACACTCTACGGCCACTTATTTTATAATTTTTTTGTTCAATTTTGGGATCTTATAAAGCGGGTGTACCACGTGGCCTGCGGCTAGATCTATAGCAATTCTAACTTCAGTAATTACTTCAGATGCTACTTGACACTAATTGGATTGACTTCAGTAGTGGGATCCAAAGACGCAGCAATAGAGAACGCAGTCAGCAACTCATAGCTTGACTGCCTGTGTCAGGACCAGCGAATCAGAGCTGGTCAAGACCGCACTCCACCTCCACGTGGTGGTCCTGGAAACAGTCTGCAGCAGTGCAGTCTGGCTGAGCGAGTGTGGATCGAAATGGGAAGGCAAACCCGGTCCTAAAAAATGGCGTGCAGAAGTTGGATGTTTCGACCGAAAGGTGCAGATATCACAGCTTAGGCGTAAACAGACACAACGCAACCACCGTACTTTTCAGGACGAACGAAGAAGAAGAAGAAGAACTTCAGTAGTCACTTCTACTAGATAACATAAATATGTCTTCAGCAAACACTGTCAATACACAACAGATGTTTCACATATCAGCAACAACTTTTGAAGCTAGATGACATGTCTGACTGACTTCCGCATCACTTCTCATTCTAGATAACACAAATATGACTGACTTTAGCTACTGTTTTCTATTAGTTAACACACACATATCTAATTTACTAGCAATCACTTCTAACATCTATAAACGATACAGATTTGACTGGCTTCAGCAATCACTTCTGTTACTTGATGGCTCGTCTGAATGACTGTATTTACTTCTTGATTCAAGATGATACAAGCTTGACTGAGTTCAGTAATCACTTCCAACAGTTATTGTTATTCAGAATCGACGTCATTGCACTCCGGGCAAACCCATAGATGCTCAGTCTCCCACAGCAAATGTCGAAGGGTATGAATGCTAATTGTTCCTGTTGCGCAGTGGTTGTATTCACGGCATTTTACACAGTAGATGGCATAAACCTGACTGATTTTCAACAGTATATGACTTAAACCTGACTGACTTCTAAAAGCAGATGACAAAAGCTTGACTGACTTCTAAAAGCAGATGACACAGCCTGACTGACTTCTAACAGTAGATGGCACAAGCCTGACTGACTTCTAAAAGCAGATGATACAAGCCTGACTGACTTTCAGCAATTACTTTTCACAATATATGACACAAGCCTGATTGACCAGCATTCACCTCTATGAGTCGATGACACAAGCCTGACTGACTTTCAGCAATCAGTTCTAACAACAGAAGACACAAGCCTGACTGACTTCAGCAATCACTTATAGTAGTAGATGACACAAGTCTAACTGATTAGCAATCACTTCTAATAGTAGATGATAAAAGTCTGACTGACTTTCAGCAATTACATCTGATACTACTAGATACAAGTTTGACTCACTTCTGCAATTATTTCTCATACTAGCAACAACCCACCAAAATTGGCAGGTTTTTAATTATAGTCTGTTGTTTCAGTTACACGTATTACATTGCTGCTTCTTCTATAGTCTCGCTTGCTCGCTGTGAATGACGCGATCATCTCTTCCTTTTAGCCATCTTATCATTTGATCCATAATAATAAATCTGCAATACTTTAAATTAAAATTTTGTCTCGAAGAAACAATCAGAAAACTTACATTTTAAGGTTATTTTTAAGAAAAATGATGAGTTAAATCTGTTTCCCGAATGAAACTGGACAGAAAAGTATCTTGATTGTCTGTTGATTTAATGCACACCGTCACATTTTTCTATTTTCGGGAGAGTACATATAAGGGGAAACAATACAATTATTGTCTAATTTTCAACCACAGTTGCACCCCCTTAGCTGTGGTCGAAAGTTAATGCACTCTCTCTAAAACAGAAAAAAGTGCGCAAATGACTGTGTGCAAAGTGTGACAGACCGACCGACCGAAGTACCTTACGGCGGGAATTATAGTATTTGACTAGATGACACAAGCCTGACTGACTTCAGCAATCACTACTCACACAGTGTCACGTAGCGTTTAAAGGATAAGAGAATTATTTAGAGGAAATAATAGATCTGATGTGGAAGATTTGGCTCAAGGAATCCCTGCTGGGTTTTCCCACTTCCGAAGGGTGACGAAGAGGGTAAATTCTCCTAACTCGACAGGTCTGGAAAAGATTGTAAGGAGATATTTGGTCTCTCGCTACCGTCGTCCCCTTCTCAGTTATCTATTATTATTATTCTTTAATTTATATTATATTTTACAAGCCCCCCCTCCCTTATAAAGGAAGATAAACATAGACAATATTCAACATCTAATGGAAGGAACAAAGCATGGGGTACAGTATATACACCCAATTGGTTTATTGCAATAAAATGAATAGATGGTGAATGATAGTATTGTCGATGGTATTAGTGTCTGCTGTATGTATTATGTGTCTCACAATTCAAGTGTTTTTCATCATGGATGACAAACATATGTGGCATTGATTAGGTGAGTTCCCTTTTTCGTGGGACTTAGCTTTTCAGCCCCTGGCTGATAGTGAAGTGAGGTTAGTTCACCGGTCTCCTGACGTTGCCCCAGGTAGGTCTTGAATGGTTCGGATTTGCCTTCTCTGTGCTCGACTCCGTATTCTGCGCTGAGATTGGACTGTCGTGCAAGGCTCCACCATAGACTGAAGACAAATACGACGGCTTCATTAATTTTCTAGCTTTAGAAAGCAGTCTTTCCCTAAGCCGTCCCTCTGCCAGTCATCTCAGATTTTAGTCTCTAACATCATATGTCTAGAGTCTAATCTTGAATTCAAGTTTCTCCTGTCTGTCCTTAATTATATTTCTCTGCCCCAGTGGCAGTATTATAATTCTTTAGACTGATTTATCGTCAACTTAGCCCGATGAATTATTATAAATGTCAGTTAAACCCACCAAATTTATCATAGAAATGTCGGCAACAGTATTCTAGTTCTGTGCCTCTAGCCTACTCGTCATGTCATTATGATGAATTTAACAAATAATTGGACATCCGTGTTTTAGAATTGTCTGACAACATTATCACACACTTCATGTCTGGTCGCATCGTCATATAATTTATAATGAATATATGTCACTGTCTGGCAACATTATCGTTAATATTAATTTCCGTTAGTCTAAACGTCGGGTCGAAAATAATCAAATAATATGGAAATTAATAAAACGGGTTTCTTGCTACCGAGGTCATTGGTCAACAATGACGTCGTATCTAAAAATAGCGAGGAGAAAATACCGAACGCTAGGAGATTTTCCGCAAGTGACAATTCCCGAGACTTTGCAATCATGCATTGAGGATGAGAAAAAAATGATGTCACGTAAATAATAAAAAAAATGAAGAGAAGATTGGGCAAGTTGTCACACACAAGATGACACAAATTTGACTGGCTTGAGCTATCCTCTGTTACTAGATGACATAAACATGACTGACTAGATGTCACCACAGATACTAGATGATAAAAATGTGACTTCAGCACTTACTTCTATTACTAGATGACACAATCAAACTTCATTCTATTCATCATCACCCTGTAGCTTCCCAAGCAACACAGGCCTTCAACAATCTCATGTCAAGTCTTCCTGTCCCACGCCATCAGCGCAAG
Organism: Oreohelix idahoensis; assembly: GCA_024509875.1. NCBI lineage: Eukaryota > Metazoa > Mollusca > Gastropoda > Stylommatophora > Oreohelicidae > Oreohelix > Oreohelix idahoensis. The sequence continues at coordinate 491,898 of JAMPIV010020612.1, forward strand.
GTCGTTCCATGTCTTCCTTATTCCTTTCATGTCTGTCTCCAATTCTCTTCTCCATGTGTTCTTCTCTCTCCTTCTACCTCTCTTACCCCAGTGATTCCAGAATAAAGACTGCCTTGTAATGCTATCAACAGGTTTCCTCAGTGTGTGTCCTATCCACCGCCAGCATCTTCTTCTCATCTTCTGTTCAACTGGTATTTGTCTTCTATTACTAGATGACAACAGTTTGACATCAGCAGTCACTTCTGATAGTAGATAACATCGACTGACTTTAGCTATTATCTTATGCTAAGATGATGCAAGTCTGACTGACAAGCAATCACAATTAATACTAAATGGCACAATCTGACTATCTTCAGCAATAACCTCAGTTACTAGGTGATAGAAAGAAGAATGATTTCAGTAATCACTCCTGTTACTATACATTACAAATATGACTGATTTCAGCAATCGCCTTTCATTCTTTATGACACAATTTTGACTCATATCAGCTACCTCTTGATTCAAGATGAAACTAATCTCGCTGACTTAATATATCACTTCTAATACAAATTTGACTCACTTCAAACATTTAGATGACATATATTTCAGGGACATAGCAATCATTAGATGACATTCCCACCACCACCTCAACCCATATGGATCCAGTGCCCAATAATTGGCAGCAAAGACCTTGAACACTACACCACACCAAAGATGTAATACAGGTGACAGGAAGGTTGTAACAGGAATAACCTCAGGTAAAGAAAACTGCTATAAAAACGACAGATAAAAGCACATAAAATGCGTTACCACAAAAATCAGCAAGGAGGACAAGTGTATAAGAATGAAACCTTTGCCGTGCCTTATTCTTCACTGAATGTACCTAAAATAATTTGAAAGATTTCTTCTTTCTTTAATTATCTCCCTGTGAAAAACTGGATTCAACATTTTGATTTTGTTCATAATGCTGTCACAGTCAATGGTTTTTCTCAAAAGCTGTGCTTCTCAGATGCCATTTTCATTAAAAAAAAAAAACAAGACCTCATCATGTGCTCCTCTTCTGGAGAAAAACAAATTCTTCAGTGAAGAATTCTCTGCTAGAAGAAATAGGGATTATGCAGTATTGTAAACATCCCAAGTAATATATGGACTATCTAACCCCCCCCCCCCCCAACAATTCAACAAAATAGGTAGAAAACCAATTTATATATTTTTTAAATTTTACACATTCATTAACATTTCTAAAGCATGTGTCTGGTAAGTTAAAACGTTCTGCTAGCTCTAAAATTGTACCTAATATTTCTACCCAAGAGTACTAAAGAAGAGGAAGACCACTTTTCTCTTTCACACATGTAGTACAGCATACGAGATGGAAGTGGGATAGGTGTCACGAAGTGGTTTTAAGTTTTTAGAGTTTGCCTGAATGAAAACAAGACCCTAGTATGAGAAAGTCTGAGAAGATAGAATTTAGATGGAAAATGACATGCCTGTGGACAGATGAGACTATTGGCTCAAGGGATAGAACCAGATTTTGACTCGCCCTTGCCGCTTCATGACTTCAAACTGGCTATAATCTCACCCTCCTCTGACTTCCTTTAAATACAAGGAGATAAGGTGTATAAAACGACCACAGACACCACTATACAGACGACATAAAGTGAGTATAGTAAAGAGTAGAAGCTGATCCAGTAAATATATTATATATATTTATTTACAAAAAATAAAGCATTAAAATTTCATCATCAAGCAATCACATAAATAGCGTGCGTTGTTGCACGGCCTGAAAAACCAAAGTACACATTAAATTGGATAGACACTAGAAAACCCCAACTCACATTCACTCTTTCTGTCACCCTGCTGAGGAACAACAAAAATGGTTAGTGATTAAAATTAACTCTACTTTTGTGGGGGCTGTCCACTTTAGCCTCCACTCTCTAACACAAATAAGATTCTACTGTCTCAGTCCGGTTGACTCTTCCTCAACGAACGTCTACACCGCTTTCCACTTGTTAGGCGATATGCGCCGCTATCGAACACCACTGGAAATGCTATAATAATAGACTTGGAGTAACACAATGGCTCAGTGTCTATCCTTCGAGTAGATACTGAACAGACCCTACTGGTCCTGTCTATTTTCCCCCTCCTTCTCTCTCTCTCTATCTCTCTCTCTCTCCCTTGGTCTCAGTGTCTCTCCAACACTCGACGACTGATGATGCGGCGTCTCCGTTACGCTCTTCTCTCGTTACCTTCACGACCCAGGTATGGTAACCCTATCACCTGTTCCTGAATTCTGCAATGATGATGATGAAGTTCTGGCATCAAGCATGAGGTACTTGATTAACTGTCGAAAACTTCTCTGCTGCTGAATAGCTTCCCTCTTTTAACCCACTCCGGAGTTATAGGAAAAACCACAGCCTTGATTTCCGGCTGTATGCAATTGAAACCAGTCTAGCTGAAGAATTGAACTTCACTGCAATAGACCGTTTAGGTTATCTTCTTTTGCTCCTGACGATAACTCGAGTACTCTGACCCTGAGATATGTCTTTTTGCCGTGGATAATTTTATTAGACAAAATTATGCTCCCCACTGTTTCGCCGTGACTCGCAATTCATCGCTGTTTTTCCCACAGTGGAGACGATAAATTACGTAGTCTGACGGCAGGCAATATTTCTTCAAGAGATTTTCCACAGTTCTAACTGGCTATTTATACACCCAGGGAACCACTCCCGCGTATCGCCTACGCATCGGCTAAGTTATCCGCTCGGGCCAATGGAAACGCTAGAAAAATAAACTAGCAACCTACGCAAATCGATTTGAAAACAACGCGAAAACCACGTGTCTAAAAATTGCGTCACGTCCACGTGCGTTTCTGACGCGTCATACAGGCATGCCCGAAAAATAGCGATTACCGTAAAAAACGAAAAATCAGAAAAAAGAAAAACTGGTCGAGTGTAAATAAACCTACCATCATAAACGACCCCATTAAATCCCTACCGAAAATTACCAAACACGATATATATTCAAATGAGAAGAAATAAAAAATGGTGAAAATTCCAAATAAAAGAACAGAATCGGGCCGGTTGAAAGACAGAATTACAGTGCGGCATCACATAAGTCCCCCCTTTCAAGTGTGGGAATCCGTGCTAAATCACTGAAATCTCTGGGTTTCATACTGGTCCGTATCTAGATCGACATCCCGATCTAATCACTATCATAATTAGCATTATCATACAGGCCCATCTCCATATCCTTGAGAATCTTTGCAAGCCCTGGATCGTGAGGGTCACGCCAGGGGATTTCCTCCTGGCGACTGCAACTTGACTGGTCGCCCTTCCTCCTCCCTCTCATGTGTTTCCTTCGCCCGCGAATTTTCCTGGCGGCGCGTGGTAAATAATGATTACCAAATGGTGCGGCCTCCCAGTGTTTTGAAACAGTCTGACTGGCTTGGCCAGACATCGCCGTAACAGGACATAACTGTTTACGATTGCTTGAAGAATCGTGCACATGTTCCTTCTTGTCAGTATTTCCCTCCCTTGAGAGATGTGATACCATCGGGGGCCTAATTCCCGACAAAAAAGAAGGTACTTCCGAAATTAGAGGCGTCACCACTGTTGACCTTTAGGCTGAACAGGGCTGACAGGCGAATACGCCTCTGTAAATAACATTCCCCTGTCTTTAGAGGCTCCCATCCTCTTCATCGCAAGACAAGGATGTTTGAGCTCCCGTGGGGCTTCGTGAATGTGGGGCTCTCCCCTTTCACTTTGCTGGCCTGCAGTAGGCCCCCTTGCGTTAGCAAGGATCGGTGTGGTTGGGTTTCCCAAAACTAAGTATGGGCTTCCCAGGATGAAATCATGTGCTGGCTGTGCCATTACAGCTGCCTTGATGGTGCCAGACACAAACTTGCATTTCACCTCAATATTGGCTACAGGCAGACGCTGTGAGATCCCTCTTCTCAAAATTCCACCAATCTCAACTATTTCTCCGGTCCACTGCCCTGGTTTCACCAAATGACGAGCGACGATACTGGGGTATGTAAGCGTGCTGTCAAACAAACACGTAGTGGCCATCCCATTCACTACGGCTGGTCCACTGTTAGAGAACAACTTCTCTGCCTGGACTGGTTCCCATTTATTCCCTTTAGTCCATCTCACCGGTCTTAAACAAGCTGCATGGTGAGCTGGGGGTTTGTTCATGCACCGTGATGTCCAGTGGGAAGTGGTTCTACAATTCTGACAATACCTCTCATTATCTCCCCTGTTCCTAGCGGATTACTGAGATGGTGTTGGCTGTGCTCTGTTATGCAGCTGGGGGCGCAAGTGATAACCTGAATGAGGCTCCTTGCGAGAAGGCCCTGGTTGCTGATGAGCTGGTGAAGTAGCCGACTGCGATGACGAAGCTCCTTTGTCCTTTGTCTGGGGCTGGCAGGTCTGGGTTTTTCCGTTTCTGTCCCAGTACTTCGGCCTGTGCTGTCTGGTACCTTTCCGCGAACACGATAATCTGATCAAGTTGCTGGGCACCCTGCTCTGCCAGATACCGCCTCAAGTCGGGGGACATGTTTGCTTTTACCTGTTCACACAGAACTAACTCCTCCAATCCTTCGAAGGTTTTTGCCAGTCCTGACAGTTCCCTCCACCGAGTTAAGTAATTTCTCACCCGCTCTGCAAATTGAGCAAAACTCTCTCCCTTCTCCGGCCTGCTCTCCCTGAACATGGTTTGGCATTTACGTGGTGTCCACTGAAACCTTTGCAACAAAGCGTTTCGCAGTGCCTCAAAGTTGTTCTGATCATCTATGAGCAGCTTGTTGTAAACTTCATACGCATGACCTTTGAGTGATTGTGATAATTTCAGACACCAAAGACTCTCATCCAACCCATATGCCTTTGCCATTCTTTGAAATTTCTCCAAGAACATGTCAATTTTTTCATTCCCGTTAGGGAACGAGTCAAATGGGAAGCTCATGGCTGCCATTCGGGGCCCTCCGTTTCCTGAGGTGTCTCTCGCTCCTGCTACGGGTGAATCTCCATTAGCTGAACTGCCTTCCGAAGATCGGTACTGCAGTTCCAGAGAACGCAGGGCAAGTTCGTGCTGTCTTTCTGCTGCCTTCTCCTGTGCTTCCCTTTCTGCTTGCCTCTCCGCTGCTTCTGCAGCGGCTATCCTTTCCTCTTTCGCTGCTTCTGCGGCGGCTATCCGTTCCTCTTTTGCTGCTTCTGCGGCGGCTATCCTTTCCTCTTTTGCTGCTTCTGCGGCGGCTGCCCTGTCCTCTTTCTCTCTCTCTCGCTGAATATGCCTATCAGTTTCCCTTATCAGGTAGGCCTTAGTCTCCTCCTTGTCCATTCCCATGTCCTGAGCAGCCTCGCGCCAGGCAGCTCGTAACTTGGCCATATCCGCATCTTTCCTGTAAACTGCTGTAAGTTCACAAATACAAAGAAATGACAGAAAAGGAAAAGAGAAGGAACAACCTGTTACGTAATAGGCAATATTCCCTCTATAACCGCTGTCCCAAAACCAGAACTCAGACTAGCACCAAGTCTGAATAATAACCTAAAAAATTGTGTTAAGAAGTTACAAAACCCGAAATTACCTTCCTGTTAAAGAAAAATATGTTGGTATGCCATCAATTACCACTAAGTTATATAAATCAAAATTACCACAAAATCTACTAGACTGCAACCTGTGGAAAAAACCTATAACTGGATCAGTTCTAATAGCTCAAGTCTAGGGGATATTTAAAGAAACTCTATTCTCAGAAAACTTTCTAGAGACACTCTATGAATCTAGATCACAGAATTGATCTCCACAGAATGATCCACCGGACGATTGCCGCCCACTTGTCACGAAGTGGTTTTAAGTTTTTAGAGTTTGCCTGAATGAAAACAAGACCCTAGTATGAGAAAGTCTGAGAAGATAGAATTTAGATGGAAAATGACATGCCTGTGGACAGATGAGACTATTGGCTCAAGGGATAGAACCAGATTTTGACTCGCCCTTGCCGCTTCGTGACTTCAAACTGGCTATAATCTCACCCTCCTCTGACTTCCTTTAAATACAAGGAGATAAGGTGTATAAAACGACCACAGACACCACTATACAGACGACATAAAGTGAGTATAGTAAAGAGTAGAAGCTGATCCAGTAAATATATTATATATATTTATTTACAAAAAATAAAGCATTAAAATTTCATCATCAAGCAATCACATAAATAGCGTGCGTTGTTGCACGGCCTGAAAAACCAAAGTACACATTAAATTGGATAGACACTAGAAAACCCCAACTCACATTCACTCTTTCTGTCACCCTGCTGAGGAATAACAAAAATGGTTAGTGATTAAAATTAACTCTACTTTTGTGGGGGCTGTCCACTTTAGCCTCCACTCTCTAACACAAATAAGATTCTACTGTCTCAGTCCGACTGACTCTTCCTCAACGAACGTCTATACGGCTTTCCACTTGTTAGGCGATATGCGCCGCTATCGAACACCACTGGAAATGCTATAATAATAGACTTGGAGTAACACAATGGCTCAGTGTCTATCCTTCGAGTAGATACTGAACAGACCCTACTGGTCCTGTCTATTTTCCCCCTCCTTCTCTCTCTCTCTATCTCTCTCTCTCTCCCTTGGTCTCAGTGTCTCTCCAACACTCGACGACTGATGATGCGGCGTCTCCGTTACGCTCTTCTCTCGTTACCTTCACGACCCAGGTATGGTAACCCTATCACCTGTTCCTGAATTCTGCGATGATGATGATGAAGTTCTGGCATCAAGCATGAGGTACTTGATTAACTGTCGAAAACTTCTCTGCTGCTGAATAGCTTCCCTCTTTTAACCCACTCCGGAGTTATAGGAAAAACCACAGCCTTGATTTCCGGCTGTATGCAATTGAAACCAGTCTAGCTGAAGAATTGAACTTCACTGCAATAGACCGTTTAGGTTATCTTCTTTTGCTCCTGACGATAACTCGAGTACTCTGACCCTGAGATATGTCTTTTTGCCATGGATAATTTTATTAGACAAAATTATGCTCCCCACTGTTTCGCCGTGACTCGCAATTCATCGCTGTTTTTCCCACAGTGGAGACGATAAATTACGTAGTCTGACGGCAGGCAATATTTCTTCAAGAGATTTTCCACAGTTCTAACTGGCTATTTATACACCCAGGGAACCACTCCCGCGTATCGCCTATGCATCGGCTAAGTTATCCGCTCGGGCCAATGGAAACGCTAGAAAAATAAACTAGCAACCTACGCAAATTGATTTGAAAACAACGCGAAAACCACGTGTCTAAAAATTGCGTCACGTCCACGTGCATTTCTGACGCGTCATACAGGCATGCCCGAAAAATAGCGATTACCGTAAAAAACGAAAAATCAGAAAAAAGAAAAACTGGTCGAGTGTAAATAAACCTACCATCATAAACGACCCCATTAAATCCCTATCGAAAATTACCAAACACGATATATATTCAAATGAGAAGAAATAAAAAATGGTGAAAATTCCAAATAAAAGAACAGAATCGGGCCGGTTGAAAGACAGAATTACAGTGCGGCATCACATAAGTCCCCCCTTTCAAGTGTGGGAATCCGTGCTAAATCACTGAAATCTCTGGGTTTCATACTGGTCTGTATCTAGATCGACATCCCGATCTAATCACTATCATAATTAGCATTATCATACAGGCCCATCTCCATATCCTTGAGAATCTTTGCAAGCCCTGGATCGTGAGGGTCACACCAGGGGATTTCCTCCTGGCGACTGCAACATGACTGGTCGCCCTTCCTCCTCCCTCTCATGTGTTTCCTTCGCCCACGAATTTTCCTGGCGGCGCGTGGTAAATAATGATTACCAAATGGTGCGGCCTCCCAGTGTTTTGAAACAGTCTGACTGGCTTGGCCAGACATCGCCGTAACAGGACGTAACTGTTTACGATTGCTTGAAGAACCGTGCACATGTTCCTTCTTGTCAGTATTTCCCTCCCTTGAGAGATGTGATACCATCGGGGGCCTAATTCCCGACGAAAAAGAAGGTACTTCCGAAATTAGAGGCGTCACCACTGTTTGACCTTTAGGCTGAACAGGGCTGACAGGCGAATACGCCTCTGTAAATAACATTCCCCTGTCTTTAGAGGCTCCCATCCTCTTCATCGCAAGACAAGGATGTTTGAGCTCCCGTGGGGCTCCGTGAATGTGGGGCTCTCCCCTTTCACTTTGCTGGCCTGCAGTAGGCCCCCTTGCGTTAGCAAGGATCGGTGTGGTTGGGTTTCCCAAAACTAAGTATGGGCTTCCCAGGATGAAATCATGTGCTGGCTGTGCCATTACAGCTGCCTTGATGGTGCCAGACACAAACTTGCATTTCACCTCAATATTGGCTACAGGCAGACGCTGTGAGATCCCTCTTCTCAAAATTCCACCAATCTCAACTATTTCTCCGGTCCACTGCCCTGGTTTCACCAAATGACGAGTGACGATACTGGGGTATGTAAGCGTGCTGTCAAACAAACACGTAGTGGCCATCCCATTCACTACGGCTGGTCCACTGTTAGAGAACAACTTCTCTGCCTGGACTGGTTCCCATTTATTCCCTTTAGTCCATCTCACCGGTCTTAAACAAGCTGCATGGTGAGCTGGGGGTTTGTTCATGCACCGTGATGTCCAGTGGGAAGTGGTTCTACAATTCTGACAATACCTCTCATTATCTCCCCTGTTCCTAGCAGATTCCTGAGATGGTGTTGGCTGTGCTCTGTTATGCAGCTGGGGGCGCAAGTGATAACCTGAATGAGGCTCCTTGCGAGAAGGCCCTGGTTGCTGATGAGCTGGTGAAGTAGCCGACTGCGATGACGAAGCTCCTTTGTCCTTTGTCTGGGGCTGGCAGGTCTGGGTTTTTCCGTTTCTGTCCCAGTACTTCGGCCTGTGCTGTCTGGTACCATTCCGCGAACACGATAATCTGATCAAGTTGCTGGGCACCCTGCTCTGCCAGATACCGCCTCAAGTCGGGGGACATGTTTGCTTTTACCTGTTCACACAGAACTAACTCCTCCAATCCTTCGAAGGTTTTCGCCAGTCCTGACAGTTCCCTCCACCGAGTTAAGTAATTTCTCACCTGCTCTGCAAACTGAGCAAAACTCTCTCCCTTCTCCGGCCTGCTCTCCCTGAACACGGTTTGGCATTTACGGGGTGTCCACTGAAACCTTTGCAACAAAGCGTTTCGCAGTGCCTCAAAGTTGTTCTGATCATCTATGAGCAGCTTGTTGTAAACTTCATACGCATGACCTTTGAGCGATTGTGATAATTTCAGACACCAAAGACTCTCATCCAACCCGTATGCCTTTGCCATTCTTTGAAATTTCTCCAAGAACACGTCAATTTTTTCATTCCCGTTAGGTGTGGCGAGAGGTTTTGTTTGGCTCTTGGATCAGTATAGTACTGACAATTACAGAAATAGAATTTCTGCAGAAAATGGTGAAGTCCCAGTGTCTGAGAGGACTACTGGTATCACAAATTAGTTACGGCTGTGAATGTTCTGATCTCGAAATAATAGTAGAGAGGAGACCGACATAAAGCGCCACCTCCGCTGTGTAACTAACTGTGATATTAATAAACAAGGAAACAGATTTTACTTAACTAAATAAAATTGACAAGTCGTTCAAATACAATTTTCTTCTTATTTATTTAGTATATACACTATCTACTCTTGTGCTGAAGGGTGAATGTTGAAAAATGGAATGTAATGAATTTGTAAGTTTACATATGATTTACAAATATATATATATATATATATATATATATATATATATATATATATATATATATATATATATATATATATATATATATATATATATATATATATATATATATATATATATATATATATATATGTATATGTATATATATATATATGTATGTATGTATGTAAATAAATATTACAAGTTTTCCAATTATAGGAACAAAAATTATATCAGCTGTGCTGTTAATTAAGGATATAACACTTATCAGCTATGTTGTTATTTTTGTCTCTTGCTATGCTAATTTCACTTTCTCATCACTGACAGTTTCTATGCTCACAATGCTGACAGAAATGGTACTAATGTGTACTCATCTCTTAAAACGTTCTGTTCTCCCTAGTATGGTTCACACAACTCCTGCTGAGGCTCGTTACTTTAGCCCACCCAAGACTGAGGGGGACTAAAGATGTAGCTTCTGTACAATCTCTATGCTCCTGCGAAGTTCCAGGCAGCGGGATTGACTCGAACATACGACCTCAGGTTTTTAGGACACAAATGAAACCTGTAACAAGGAAAAATAGGGGCTAATTTCTGTCCTCAAGCCCACCTATTTCTATTGTATATGATATGAGCGTGTCTCAGTGTCTGCATGTGGGATGAATGACAACATGGCTCAGTATGATTTAGCAATAGCGAGACAAGACAGGTGTCTACTTGCAAAACATTCTTTTTGATAAACTAATGCATGGATACATTCAATAATATAGATTCAATACATGAATACATTTAATACATTAATACATCCCATAATATAAATCAATACATGAATAAATCCAATAATATGTACACCTAGGTGTGATACAACAATGTCCTTCCCCCTATAATCCCAGGCCCCCTCTGACGAGTGCTATACAAGCTGGTAACATATATCCTAACAATAACGTTATGTTCTTATGATAGGAATATATGTGACGAGGACTGTTTGGTTATATATATCAGGTGGGAGTTATAGGTGACAATAGATTGGAGTTAGATGAGACAATAGATTGAGTCCTAACAAGGACTGTTTTGGTTATATTGCAGTTTGGAGTTATCAGAGACAATAGACTGAAGTTATAGACTGACAATAGATTGAGTCCTAACAAGGACTGTTTTGGTTATATTGCAGTTTGGAGTTATCAGAGACAATAGACTGAAGTTATAGACTGACAATAGATTGAAGTATGAGTCCTATTAGTCTTCGTCTATTCAATCATAATAGGAAATACAATCATTATACTAAATTTCCCCAAGATACAATCAGTGAACCAAAATATATTAAATATATACAGGTCTGCTGTAAGCCTCTTTTCCTAAAGGTTATCGTAAATTTATATTTACCCTCCAAGATTTAAAAAAAAGGCCAGTTTGACTCGACTAGTGAAGTAGGTTGCAGGTCGATGCCCTCAGGTAAGCAACAAATCAAGGTGACAGCTTCTTCCTCTTCAGTCAGTATCTCTGGCGTCAAGTTCGGGGTTGCGTGGTTAGCATAAAATCCGCCCGATTATACAGGCAGGTAAATACTTAAGGAAAGCTTTCGGTTGGTTCCTGGCGGAGCAAGTTGATTGGTTTCCTCCGGTTTCATCTTTTGCTCATACCGCCTAATTTTATTCAGTTTTTCGCAACCATCTTGCGTGAACTGCGTGAACAGTATAATTTATTCTGTCTCAGAGACTGGTGAACGGTGATCGTTGATTGGTTGAAGCAAATCTGTATTTCGACATAGTGATTAACCAAGTAGTGGCTTACACTCGTTTCACGACATTAGGGAACGAGTCAAATGGGAAGCTCATGGCTGCCATTCGGGGCCCTCCGTTTCCTGAGGTGTCTCTTGCTCCTGCTACGGGTGAATCTCCATTAGCTGAACTGCCTTCCGAAGATCGGTACTGCAGTTCCAGAGAACGCAGGGCAAGTTCGTGCTGTCTTTCTGCTGCCTTCTCCTGTGCTTCCCTTTCTGCTTGCCTCTCCGCTGCTTCTGCGGCGGCTATCCTTTCCTCTTTCGCTGCTTCTGCGGCGGCTATCCGTTCCTCTTTTGCTGCTTCTGCGGCGGCTATCCTTTCCTCTTTTGCTGCTTCTGCGGCGGCTGCCCTGTCCTCTTTCTCTCTCTCTCGCTGAATATGCCTATCAGTTTCCCTTATCAGGTAGGCCTTAGTCTCCTCCTTGTCCATTCCCATGTCCTGAGCAGCCTCGCGCCAGGCAGCTCGTAACTTGGCCATATCTGCCATCTTTCCTGTAAACTGCTGTAAGTTCACAAATACAAAGAAATGACAGAAAAGGAAAAGAGAAGGAACAACCTGTTACGTAATAGGCAATATTCCCTCTATAACCGCTGTCCCAAAACCAGAACTCAGACTAGCACCAAGTCTGAATAATAACCTAAAAAATTGTGTTAAGAAGTTACAAAACCCGAAATTACCTTCCTGTTAAAGAAAAATATGTTGGTATGCCATCAATTACCACTAAGTTATATAAATCAAAATTACCACAAAATCTACTAGACTGCAACCTGTGGAAAAAACCTATAACTGGATCAGTTCTAATAGCTCAAGTCTAGGGGATATTTAAAGAAACTCTATTCTCAGAAAACTTTCTAGAGACACTCTATGAATCTAGATCACAGAATTGATCTCCACAGAATGATCCACCGGACGATTGCCGCCCACTTGTCACGAAGTGGTTTTAAGTTTTTAGAGTTTGCCTGAATGAAAACAAGACCCTAGTATGAGAAAGTCTGAGAAGATAGAATTTAGATGGAAAATGACATGCCTGTGGACAGATGAGACTATTGGCTCAAGGGATAGAACCAGATTTTGACTCGCCCTTGCCGCTTCGTGACTTCAAACTGGCTATAATCTCACCCTCCTCTGACTTCCTTTAAATACAAGGAGATAAGGTGTATAAAACGACCACAGACACCACTATACAGACGACATAAAGTGAGTATAGTAAAGAGTAGAAGCTGATCCAGTAAATATATATATTTATTTACAAAAAAATAAAGCATTAAAATTTCATCATCAAGCAATCACATAAATAGCGTGCGTTGTTGCACGGCCTGAAAAACCAAAGTACACATTAAATTGGATAGACACTAGAAAACCCCAACTCACATTCACTCTTTCTGTCACCCTGCTGAGGAACAACAAAAATGGTTAGTGATTAAAATTAACTCTACTTTTGTGGGGGCTGTCCACTTTAGCCTCCACTCTCTAACACAAATAAGATTCTACTGTCTCAGTCCGACTGACTCTTCCTCAACGAACGTCTATACGGCTTTCCACTTGTTAGGCGATATGCGCCGCTATCGAACACCACTGGAAATGCTATAATAATAGACTTGGAGTAACACAATGGCTCAGTGTCTATCCTTCGAGTAGATACTGAACAGACCCTACTGGTCCTGTCTATTTTCCCCCTCCTTCTCTCTCTCTCTATCTCTCTCTCTCTCCCTTGGTCTCTCCAACACTCGACGACTGATGATGCGGCGTCTCCGTTACGCTCTTCTCTCGTTACCTTCACGACCCAGGTATGGTAACCCTATCACCTGTTCCTGAATTCTGCGATGATGATGATGAAGTTCTGGCATCAAGCATGAGGTACTTGATTAACTCTTAAAGGACGATCGACCAGTTTTCTTGGTCGACGTTTCTAGCCTTAGATGACGGGAAGCCCCGAATCTTGGTCGACATGTTTGAACTAAGTTTTTGTTTCGTTTCATCACAGTTAGAAGTTTTCGATGACTGGGAAGCGGAAGTATAGCCATTTTTATTATTATTTCTAAAGCTGGAGAGTTATAGCGGAACTCTTTCTATTAAATTCAAAACGATTTCGAGTGCATCGTCGTGTTTTTTTTACGAAATTTGGGTTACCTATTTTCGATACATATTTTCGATGGCATCTAATTCATCTTCTCAAAAGCGACCTGCTCGTTTAAGTGCTCAGCAGGCCCTTAGTTTGCTAGAAAATTTCAGCGAAGATGAGGACGGCTATAGCAGTAGTGATTTTAGTGCTAATTCGATGAATAATTCGTCTTTCAGTGATGTCGATTCAGAGAATGAAGGTAGGCCTATTATGTTGGAAAGAGTGGGCGTGGTTCTATCACCTAACTTTGATTCTTCAACATCAGACCCAGTAGGACCTAATTTAGTGTTACAAGAAGGGGAAAGACGAAAACAGGAGTGTGTCAGAAATATAGAATGGCACGAAGCAAACTTGGGTGTAATAACAAGGAATAGCTTTAGATTTCAACCTAAAGACGGAAGAGCAGTGGGTGTGGCCGCAAATTTAGGCCTAAATGAATCATCTACCCCGATCCAGTGTTTTGAAAGCCTTGTATCATCAGCTGTAAGGGAGGAAATTTTAAAAAGCATAAACTGCTTTGCAGAAATTGAAGTACAGAAGCATACACCGTCACTGAAAAGATCAAGATATAATCGATGGAATCCAGTAAGCGATTATGAGCTGCTAAAATTTTTTGCTCTGCATCAAGCAATGGGTATCGACAAAAGGCCAAGCATAAAAGATTATTTCTCCTCACAAGAGCCTATGTTTCACACTCCATTTTATTCCCAAATGATGGAGAGAGACAGATTTTTGTCTATATTGCAAACTATGTTGCATATCTGTGAGCCTGTTGCAGAAGGGAAAAATAAAATAGAGCCCTTCATTCAAATGTTATGCTCTAAATTTGTTGCGGCATACACTCCAAACCAAGACGTAGCTATTGATGAGATGATTATAGGATGGAAAGGTCGGTGGAAATATAAGCAATATAACGCAAAAAAACCACACAAATACCACATTAAAAGTTTTGGGCTTGTGGACAGTGAAACAGGTTATGTGCTAAACTTGCTAACATATTTTGGATCAGACACCTCCTATGATCCTTCAGTCAGAAGGGACTCTGCTGGTGCCAATTCCGTAAACATTTTTGGAACACTTTTGTCTTGTCTGGGAACTGGCTATCACATTTATGCTGACAGGTGGTACACTACAAAACTTTTAGTAAATGAAATGCTTAAATGGAAACAATATTACACTGGGACACTTCAAGCGAACAGAGTCGGATTCCCACAGCAGCTGAAGTCTTTGAACCTAAAACATATGGAGACTAAGTATTATATCAATTCTGAGCAAAAGATGCTAGTTGCTGCTTGGAAGGACAAAAAAGCTAAAAAAAACCTGTCACAATTATTACCACAAATGGGTCTGCTGTGCCTGTCATGGTGAATGGAAAGGAGAAACCTCTTATCATTCATGAATATAACCATAACATGAATGGTTGCGACAAGGCAGATCAGATGATAGGGTATTACGGCTTCTTCAACAGAAAATTCTTGAAGTGGTGGAAGAAGATTTTCTTTTGGATATTAGAAATAGCCACCTGTAACGCTTACATTCTGTACAAATTGACAAGACCAGTTGGAGTTGGAAAATCGCAGCTTACGTTAAAGTTGTTCAAACAAACACTGATCAGAGAATTGTGTGCTTCGGCCGCATCTTCAATGCCTGAAATCAGCCGCATGCTAAATCCTCCAAGGCCAAGTAAATTATCAGATAACCCATTGGAAAGACTGGAGGGTGCAAAACATATAATGCAAAGAAGCACTAAGTTCAATAGGTGTAAAGTTTGCAGTACACCTGACGACAGGAAAAGGACAAACTATTATTGTGCCGGATGCACTGGCCACCCCCATCTGCACATAGATGAATGTTTCCTAAAATGGCACACTAAAGTTAAGTTGTAAATATAAGTTGGGGTGTAATGAGTGTTCTTTGTGAGAGCAGTTCAGCATATATATCACATTTTGTGATCTTTTTCAATTATTTGTAAATTTGTGACAATAGAGTGTATTTCATTTTCTGGATGACACATGGAAAGTAGTTAGAGTATAAACTTGATGTGTGGTTTATTTCCAAAATGGATATAGTTTACAGTGATTTCTATATTGGATGGTGGATTAGCTGTCTTCAATTGGTAAGTCTGATATGTTTTTTGTTGTGTTTTTTGTTTAGTAAAATATTTTTCTGTCTCGTCTTTAACTACTTTATATTCATAAAAATTTTGTACATTTTAAAACTGAGAATTTTCACAATCTTCATTCATTTTCCTTTTTAAATATCTATAACATGACTATATTCAGTTAAAAACTTTGAAATAACTGACTCTTACATGGTAACACTATATGCAAAACCTGTGCCGCAGAAAATTTGTGACAAAAGAGTGTCTTTCCTTTTCTTGAAGCCAATTGAAAAGTAGTTAGAGTATAAACTTGAGCTATATGTATTTTATTTCCAAAATGAATGTAGTTTACAAATATTTGTATCTTGGATAACATAAATGATGCATTAGCTATCTTGAGTGGGTAATTCTGATATGTTTTTATTTATTTTTTTTTTTTGTCAAATTTATTTTCCCAGTCTCCAACTATTTTATACTCATAAAAATTTTTTAAAATTATAAACTGAACATATTCAGAATTCTCATCCATTTTCCTTTTTAAATATATATAACATGACTATATTTGTTAAAAACTTTGAAATAACTGACACTTATATGGTTACAGTATATGAAAAACCTGTGCCGCAGAAAATTTGTGACAAAAGAGTGTCTTTTCTTTTCTTGAAGCCAATTGAAAAGTAGTTAGAGTATAAACTTGAGCCATATGTATTTTATTTCCAAAATGAATGTAGTTTACAAATATTTGTATCTTGGATAACATAAATGATGTATTAGCTATCTTGAGTGGGTAATTCTGATATGTTTTTATTTATTTATTTTTTTTGTCAAATTTATTTTCCCAGTCTCCAACTATTTTATACTCATAAAAAATTTTTTTAAATTATAAACTGAACATATTCAGAATTCTTATCCATTTTCCTTTTTAAATATATATAACATGACTATATTTGTTAAAAACTTTGAAATAACTGACACTTATATGGTTACAGTATATGAAAAACCTGTGCCGCAGAAAATTTGTGACAAAAGAGTGTCTTTCCTTTTCTTGAAGCCAATTGAAAAGTAGTTAGAGTATAAACTTGAGCCATATGTATTTTATTTCCAAAATGAATGTAGTTTACAAATATTTGTATCTTGGATAACATAAGTGATGCATTAACTATCTTGAGTGGGTAATTCTGATATGTTTTTTTTTTTTTTTTTTTTTTGTCAAATTTATTTTCCCAGTCTCCAACTATTTTATACTCATAAAAAAATTTTTAAAATTATAAACTGAACATATTCAGAATCCTCATCCATTTTCCTTTTTAAATATATATAACATGACTATATTTGTTAAAAACTTTGAAATAACTGACACTTACATGGTAACACTATATGAAAATTCTGAGTCGCAAAAAATTCCTTGCGTAAAACATGGGAAAACTCCTACGTCCTGAAAGAGTTAACTGTCAAAAACGTCTCTTCTGCTGAATAGCTTCCCTCTTCTAACCCGCTCCGGAGTTATAGGAAAAACCACAGCCTTGATTTCCGGCTGTACGCAATTGAAACCAGTCTAGCTGAAGAATTGAACTTCACTGCAATAGACTGTTTAGGTTATCTTCTTTTGCTCCTGACGATAACTCGAGTACTCTGACCCTGAGATATGTCTTTTTGCCGTGGATAATTTTATTAGACAAAATTATGCTCCTCACTGTTTCGCCGTGACTCGCAATTCATTGCTGTTTTTCCCACAGTGGAGATGATAAATTACGTAGTCTGACGGCAGGCAATATTTCTTCAAGAGATTTTCCCCACAGTTCTAACTGGCTATTTATAAACCCAGGGAACCACTCCCGTGTATCGCCTACGCATCGGCTAAGTTATCCGCTCGGGCCAATGGAAACGCTAGAAAAATAAACTAGCGACCTACGCAAGTCGATTTGAAAACAACGCGAAAACCACGTGTCTAAAAATTGCGTCACGTCCACGTGCATTTCTGACGCGTCATACAGGCATGCCCGAAAAATAGCGATTACCGTAAAAAACGAAAAATCAGAAAAAAGAAAAACTGGTCGAGTGTAAATAAACCTACCATCATAAACGACCCCATTAAATCCCTACCCAAAATTACCAAACACGATATATATTCAAATGAGAAGAAATAAAAAATGGTGAAAATTCCAAATAAAAGAACAGAATCGGGCCGGTTGAAAGACAGAATTACAGTGCGGCATCACAATAGGGGATACAAAGAAAGAATGAGCTGATTGCCTAGGGTAGTAATGCTTGTTGAAATCTGGTATAGATCTTCCCTCCAAAGGGAGCTGAAAGCTATTTGAACAATGATTACAAGTAAACAACTGAATAAAACATGTTACCTTCTTTAACAGTCTCTGCTTTTCCTTTTCAAGCTCAAAGCTCATTTCTGCATTCTGTGTAAAGGTATTTTTCTTCACTTCAGCAAGTGTGGCTGCAAGGCGCTGATTTTCTAATTCCAGACGCAGAATTTGGGTATGTGATGTCTCAGAAAGTTGCTCAGACAGAGAGTAGCCTTTATCTGTGGAAGAAGAGAAGACTGGCCCTGCTGGCAATCAGCAATCTTTAGCAAAAACACAGTTCTTCCTAGCTTGAGGACCATATTTCACATCATAGATAATATTAAACAGCATAATTATGAGAAAATGTCCTCAACTGTAAATCAATTAGTGACTTCTGTGCAAGTGCTCTAGCTGAGACCTCATTTATTTAAATATGTTTCTTCAATTTCCAAATATTTCAGTGTTATTTGAACAGAATTTGATCACTTTGTAATTTTTTTAGTTTAATGCAGACTATTAAAAAATATTTTGAAGTTATCTCCACTAAACGTTTGTCACCCATAAATATGGAATTGTAAATAAAAGTGCCTACCATGCATATGAAGTAAACAAGGTATGAAGAAAACTAATTTAACTTTTATATTCTGTCATGTCCAGATATATGTTTTCCCGCCTTCTGGTCCTCGCCTGTAAGATTTTCTTGAACGATTTCTCATGAGAATTTTTTTAGTAAAAATGGAAGATCAAATACAAAAGGAGAAGTGAATGCCAGAGACAGGTCTTGACAATATATATATATGAATGGACAGAAACAATAAACTATATCATGTCAAGCATGCTCTTATGTAAAATATATGTCAGAAATATCACAATGTATGAGATGAGACGTAAAGGGAAAGACCCTAAAACAACTATTAAAAGCGAGTGTTGGAATAAAAGACAGAAGTTGGTGTAATTCTACCTTGTACCAATTAAATAAAAATGAAAGCAAATATATCAGTCACCTTGTTCAAAAGCAGTCAAATGGTGGAAAAGAGAAATGGTGACAGATTTAAAGAGGATAAAGAAACACTGAAAGACCTTCAACAGATGATACTGGATAGGCTGGGAGTAGACTTACTGAAGGCCTATGCCCCTAAGGGAGTCAAAGGGTAGTGAATGAATGATTTAAGCATTGGTGCAAAAAAGACTCACACTACAATAATAAGCTCAGCACAGGACACTTTCAATACTTTTATTTGATGAGAGGTATCAATGAAACACCGAAGTAAAATGGATAGACATAAACCAAGCTAAACCACAACGTTTCTTAATAAAATAAGTGAAAGAAAAAATCAGACTAACTCTCGTTTTAGAAAAGTTCACCTATTAACTGGTGATCTGCCTTTTGAAAAGAGTGGACAGATTACAGGTGAGTAAACATTTTTCTACACTTCTGTACTTAAATATGAATGCTGGAAAGTGTGAGTGTTTGTTTTATCAATTAATACCATTAAGTATTAGCTTCCACTTTTTCTGACACTGATTGTATTATTCACATTATCAAAGTTGCCATCCTGTTAGCTAAACTAAATAATTCAAGTCTTTTAAAAAAAAAAAAAAAACCAACAAACAGCTGTGGCACTCACCATCAAATCTAGATCTGGCTGCTGACAGTTCTGATTCCAGGCTTGCACTTTTATTCACACTGGTCTTCCTCTGAAATTCCAACCTTGCATTTTCCTCAGTCAAATATTCAATCTTCTCTCTCTCTGAATCTCTTTCCTGGAAAATAAAATTAAAATGTTTGTGGCACAGTGCGGTTAAAGCAATGATGACAGTGTTGAAGAGCTGCGCATGATCATTGAAGACTTCAGGTTTTTCCGATAGAGGGTTCCTTCAATTATTGTTGTGCAGTCTTCATAAAAGAAGTAAAATATGCATTGTTAAGGATGATGTCAGTGTGAAAGTGTGATGTCAGTTGAAGTGTGGACATTTGTCGAGCCTGTAGAAGGACAAGGTGTCCATTTTAATTGTGTGTGGATTTCATAGTATTCAGGAATTGTGAATTTCCGAGGCTGGTTAGCCTCTCAGGTATCCATGGGGATAAAGTAAAGCACATGCAGTTTATATTAGGAAAGGCCGACAACAGAAACTTGGGCAGTATGAATGACATGGGCAATGACTGAAGATGACGGACGTGTGAGGTCAGAGAGTGAAGCCTGACTTGATATGTTTACAGTTTGCCCTGTTATAAATTATTGTGCAGAATAAACCTTTGGATCGTCCTGGCCGGGTTTGTTCATTGAATCCATGTTGTTTAAATCTGTACACCAATCCATCTTGTGAGAGGTGTCAAACATCAACTATCAGGGCTTCACAACAGACAGGCTTTCTTAAAACTTCTTAGGCAGTAACACAAGCAAGTCATGATCATTCAAAACGACAAAATATCTTT
Organism: Oreohelix idahoensis; assembly: GCA_024509875.1. Lineage (NCBI taxonomy): Eukaryota > Metazoa > Mollusca > Gastropoda > Stylommatophora > Oreohelicidae > Oreohelix > Oreohelix idahoensis. The sequence continues at coordinate 512,338 of JAMPIV010020612.1, forward strand.
CACGAATCTCATCACATCTTATTATTTCATCTCATAACTTATGTGGCACATTTGTGCAGTTATTATAAGGGACACATATCACAGTCTTTATTCAGCTAATGCTTAGGACAATTTTCATTAACATTATGAAGGAGAATCTTTACAGCTATTACTGTACTGTAACAAATTAATTCTTCTGGTAGTGAAATCTATTTACAGCATTCTCAGCAATCTGACAGCTTTTATGGGAATCAGGAACATGATACATTAGTCAAGAATGGTATTATGTCAGTTGTGCAAGTGAACATGATTTAACAACACTAAATACAATACCCTAATAGAACAAAATATAATGTTCTAATAACACACAATAATATAGCTATGCTTCAACTGTAAAAGTATCAGCATTTCTTCTCAAGCTTGCCTATATCAGTGTTCCTACAGTATTAGTTCATCTATAATGAAAACTTGTGCATTTTAGATCTTTAAAATTACACCATGTTTTGGTTAACAAACGAGAAATATGAAAGAATATATGACAGGATGAATGGATGACAGAAAACGAAGATGGCTGTATACCGCTCCACCTATGTCCCAGTCTTGACATATGGATGCGAGTCATGGGCAATGACTACAACCCACAAAAGCCAGATCCAAACCTCAGAAATGAGGTATCTGAGGAAGGTGGTTGAAGTAACAAGAAGAGACATGGTCCGCAACCAGACGATATGTCAAGGCCTAAAATCCCACCCCCTGCACACCCAAGTAGAACAGTCCCAACTAAGATGGTTTGGCCATATCTGCAGAATGGGAGAAGATCGGCTACCACGACAAGCATGGGAAACAAAGAGCCAGGGATCCAGACCGCCAGGACAACCCAGAGTCCGCTGGGAGGACAACATTAGACAATCTTTGAAGGACCGAGGACTAGAATGGAACCAGGCCAGGAGGAAGACAGCCGATAGGATAGTGTGACGCTCTTTCTTCCAAACCTCTACACCTCACGGTAGAAGGGGAACGACTAAGTAAGTAAGTAAGTATGAATGGATGACAAACTGATGTTAAATTTTACTTGGAAAACTTACAAAACTGAGTGACAAATGTTAATCTGAGAAAAAACAGGCAGCTGATTAAACTGAGCAATACATGTGAATTTGAATCAGTAAATACATGGATGAATGAATGAAAGGTGAAGGTTAGGATTAAATATTTATTTATGTTTCCACCATATTTACACATATACAAAAACTAACCCTAGACAGTTCCTCTATTTGCTGTCTGTATCTTCCGAGTTCAGACTCCAGTTCCACAACTGTTTCTATCCTCTTCCTGCTGTTTGCAAGTTGGTCTTCAAGCATGATCTTGGTTTCTTCAAGAATGGCATTGTCTTCCTTAAGCTCCTAAAAATTCACAAAAATTCTGTGTCAAGTATTTATCAATGGCAAACTGAAAAGAAAACAATACTTTAAATATCACAAACTTTATGCAAGCTCCTTCAAATTTACTTTCTAATAGTGAACGGTTGCAAACAATATGAACATTATACCTGCATGATTATGTAACTCATTATGAGAACTCAGTCATCCACTGTGCCTGGTGGTATGGGCATTAATGACTTCCAGATTTCTCTCTCATATATCAGTTTACATGTCACACTCTTCACTCTGTGCTACTTATTCAAAATGTGCTACTTATTCAAAATGTGCTACTTATTCAAAACAACCAATATCTCTTTTAATCAGTCTTCCTATAAACTGTACAGCAATGAGAGAAGCTCCTAAGACAGACCGCCAATTTTAGGACAGAATTAAATGCGCATATAAGACAGCAAATGAAGAGGTCTTCACCTTTAATTTTTCATCACGTTTTCTTCTGTAACAATGTTCTCTCTTCTTCCCCTTCTCAAAATATGTCTAATTAAAATGGGCTTGTCCTTGTTTAATTTTACTGGTATTCTGTCTTCTTGGTGATAAAAATGCCAGTTGTAAAATGACATAAGAGGTGATATATATGTCAACCTCATATCTGTAAAGGACATTGTATGTACTTTAGAAACCAGTAGGAACACTGCCCCTTGTCCTGATGGAGTACAGTACTACCACATAAAACAATTTGATCGCACAGGCATTAAGACTGTGGTGAGGGATTTAAACACTAGCATCCCAAGGTGCTGGTAGACTGGCTCTTTATTCTCTATGACCACATCCTAAACCTGGTAAAGATGCAACATTTCTCTCCTGCTACTGAATTATCACCTTACAATATCTATGGCAATTTACTTGAGAAGATGATAGTGAGACAAGTAAAATCGAAATGCACGTATCTCCCCAAGACCCTCAGTAGCTACAGGCCCATGAAAGTAACCTGGGGTTAACACTGAAACATTTGCAAACGATGTGTATGAGGGATTCCAAAGTAAATGAGAAATGGCTGCTGTGGCAATTGACAAGGAGGATGCATACAGCAGTGTGAATTTTGCAACATTAATGGCATGTGGTATAAACCCTTGGTTGACAAGATGGATAGCAACTGCTTTAACAGAGAGATCAATTGCATTCTGATTGGGAACATGAATGTCAGAATCAATGCACACATGCCCAGGAATACCCCAGGGTTCTCTATTATCACCGATGCAGTTTAACTTCTACACAGCATAAGTAGCGTCAATTCAACCAACAGGGCCGAGACAAACATATGCAGGCATATTCATTTACAGGACTAGCTCAGACAGACAGAAAATGGCCTAAAGCAGACATATGACACTACAGGCAGTTTCTAAAAGGAGCGAAGAAACCAGTTCAAAGGTCAATACCAACACAGCCTTTATGATGTGATGCTTCTTGAACAACTCCATAGTAAAGGCAAACCTCACTAACATTACTCTCAACGAACAGAAAACTGAAAGGCAGGACAAGTTGAAAAATCTTGCACTAACGTTCTTTCGTGGGCTACTGTACAAGTTCCATGTTTAGTTAATCAGATAGATAGTGCAAGTGCAGCCTGACAGCACTAAAAACAATGGCCATTACACACCTGCAGCAGAGACTACTGTTTCTCCTGCATTATCAGCTAGTCCTGTCAGTAATCGGTTATGGGCTGGGAATACTCGTGCAGTCAAGGGGGAAGAGTGGAGAAAGTTGGGTGAGAACTGGACCAACTATCAGCAAGTCATCATCACCCTTGGCAGGTAGTGTAAAGATTGATGAAATGAGAACGCAGAACTAGAAATTAATCAACTTAAAAATAATCATGCTAGGGATGATGATACCAGTGTATACACTGATGAGTTTGTACTCCATGGTGAGAAATTAGGTTGGGGCTTCTCAGCTGGAGTAAAGGTCAGGGTCATTGCTGAACAGAGCAGAGCTTACATGTTAACAACCTCCAGCATGAGAATGGAGACAGAATCATCTACTGCAGCCATAAGGTGGTTGTCTTAAACTCCATTAACAAAGGGCAGATACTGTGTCAAACTCTCAATCCAAACCTCAGAAGGTCAAAAATGGATGGCTATGACATGAATGGAGAACATACAGAGGCATCATACCATCAGGAACTAGTGTAGATCTACTGTCCTTGTCATGCAATGGTACGTGGCACTGAGTGAGCCTTGCCCCTTGTCCTGATGGAGTACAGTACTACCACATAAAACAATTTGATCGCACAGGCATTAAGACTGTGGTGAGGGATTTAAACACTAGCATCCCAAGGTGCTGGTAGACTGGCTCTTTATTCTCTATGACCACATCCTAAACCTGGTAAAGATGCAACATTTCTCTCCTGCTACTGAATTATCACCTTACAATGTCTATGGCAATTTACTTGAGAAGATGATAGTGAGACAAGTAAAATCAAAATGCACATATCTCCCCAAGACCCTCAGTAGCTACAGGCCCATGAAAGTAACCTGGGGTTAACACTGAAACATTTGCAAACGATGTGTATGAGGGATTCCAAAGTAAATGAGAAATGGCTGCTGTGGCAATTGACAAGGAGGATGCATACAGCAGTGTGAATTTTGCAACATTAATGGCATGTGGTATAAACCCTTGGTTGACAAGATGGATAGCAACTGCTTTAACAGAGAGATCAATTGCATTCTGATTGGGAACATTAAGAGCACCCAGAGCATGGACAGTGGTTATGGGTAAGTGACAATTAATAATCCCCAGTTAGAGAATGACACTGCAATCGATGAATCAACAAGCGGAATTCGGCATCAAACGTGAGTAGCAGGGATGGTGGTATGACAGGATGCATTAGAAGTGTATACAACTAAGCTCGCTATAAGAACAATCAGTATTCATACCCTTTGACATTAAATGAGGAAGACTGAGTGCCTATGGGTTTATCTGGAGAGCAATGATGTTTCTGAGCAACAATAACTGTCTTCTTTGACTTGTTTCTTTCGAAATTCATTAGTTTGTTTCTTTGCCTGTCCAAGGCATTCTCAACATCCTTAGAAACACATTTCAGTAGCATGCAAAGATTTCCTCACTTATACCCTTATAAAAAACAAAAAAAAACACACTGCGAACAAAAGATTCGCAATATTTACCAAAAAACCAACATAATGATCAATTTGATTTTTAATCAAAATATTGTCCCCTGCACTTGAAAATGGACTATGATTAACAATGGACAAGTTTCGACAGCAGATTAGAATAACTGAAGTGCTAATTAAGCACACAAATAATAGATTTTAAGGGCATTGTCAAAATATTAGGGGCACTGTATTGGAATAAAAAATTGTGATGCACATGGTGGTGGAGAATCTGGATAAGAAAAGTGCAGTGATATACTGCAAGTCTCCAAGACATATTCCTTATAGCAATATCACCTTACAGTTCATGGAACAGCACTCCCACTTTAGCATCAATAAAATTTGCCACAGACGCATATTTCGTCAATGATATTTTAGCAGCAGAACCTTGATCTCATTGTTTCTCGCTATATCTTTTGAGTCTACTCAGCTGCACTTCAAAGATATCTCATTTCACAAGTGAAGAATTTTTTTTTTTGCTCTCCAGGTAATGTCCATATCTGATGCTTAAAGCACAATTCTTATATAGTTACTGTAATCACCAGCTGTTTCTTTATAATCATTCTGGATCTGTGGATGGCTGAAAACCATGTTATGCCTTTTACGGCAGCAGTTTTTGATCCGGGATTCACACAAGCACTTTATAAGTCCTCCTCTAGAGTGCATTCAGTGGTTATTCAACGACTGATACATGCTCTGCAGTGACTTCAGTGGTTGCTGTAAAACTGGTATATTCTATGAAGTAAGTGTTTAGTGGTTTCTCTGGAACTGGTATATCCTCTGAGGATCTAGAATTTGCTTTACAACTAGTATATTACGATAAAATCGCAGTGCTTTCAACCCCAGTATTAAGTGCTTATCTATCATTTAACTGCAAACATAATATATGCTACGTATAAACTGCATATGTATCATATCAGGAAGGACAGAAAGGAAATAAGTAATAAGACATTTGATAGAAAATGGTGCTACAATGGCCAACATGTTACAGGACAAAGTACAGAAAGAATGAAAGGTTTACATCATAAATGCATACACAATACAAACTGCATGCATCACACAAATTGCATCCGCATTGTGCTGAGAACATATGTAAAATCTTTACATATAATAGACTGTGTTAATGCAGAAACATGGACGATGAATAAGCATTTGGAAGAAAGAATTGAGGCTCTTGAAATGTGGATATATAGAAGAATGGGGCGTATCTCATGGAAAGAGATGAAAACAAATAAGGAGGTCCTAGAAAATCTAGGTGTGAAAAGAGAACTAATGAGGGAGGTCAAAGTTCGGCAGCTAAAATACTTTGGCCACATAAAAAGGCATAACACCTTGCAGGAGACCATAACAGAAGGGAGAGTTGAAGGCAAACGTGCAAGGGGAAGACAGCGCTATAAGTGGGAAGATAACATCAAGAGATGGACAGGAAAGAGTCTATCAGAGTGCACCACCAAGACAAGAGACAGAAGACATTGGCGATCCATTACAGCCAACCTTCGTTGTGGAGATGGCAACTGATGATGATGATGTTAATGCAATAAACTGCATGTGTATTAGAGACTGCATACATACTGCTGTTCTTGCTTTATAAAACTCAAATTCATTCAGCCTTTCCTTGTACTTTAGAATTTCTTTTTCACACATGTCCACTTTAGAAGCCTGAAATGAATGAAAATAAATATTTAACATTTGGGGAAATTTAATAATATTCATGAATTAGATGAAAATAAATAAAATCTGCAGTTCAGCATTGAAAGAGTACAAATGAAATGCCACAAACAAGAACACTATTGTTTCTTTTTTTAACAAACTCATGCATGCACACAGATGATGTGATCTATTATTTAACATGTATCTGTTACGATGCATCATCACATAGTTCCTCTGATGACAAGAAAGCATAGGATCACTGCACATCAGGCATATCAGACTAATATGTGGCTGTATATGTGGCTGCAAACATCATCATGTCAAACATAGTCTTACAGAAACCACTGCTGCAAGATACTTGGTGCAGACTTCCTGTAAGGGGACTAGCTGCAGTGGTGGCTCCAAGTTCTATAAGGGGTGAAATGGAAAATGGTGATGATCTGTTACAGTCAAACTTCTTACTCGCTACTTTCATCGTAATCATCTTAGTCACCTGACCAATCGTAGCCTCTGCCTGTGCCATCCATGACATCCCCCTCTTTATTCTTGCTCCTTTGATGTCAGCTACGTTCTTAGGTAGGGGGTGTCTTTTGTCGATGGTTACCCGCATATAGGCTTTTGCCTGGGCCATCGCATATCTGGATCTAATTGACAGCAATCCGAGCATGTATCTCATTGTCACAAAGGGGGTATCACGCGTACAGCCCAAAACTAGTCACATAGTTACTCTTTAGGTTCTCCTGGGTAATGCCATGAAGTCATAGTTGACCAGATCGTGTTGGTTTTGACGTAAAAAAATATTTTATTTTTTTTATTTTTTTTAAAAAGGTGATGGGTGGAGAGAGGGCACTTAACAGCTGACCATTATTGCCTCTGCTCGTCCACCATCTTGGTCTACCCTGTTCAACCTAAGATTTGGTTATAATTAGGTTATTTAATGTAACTTTATTTTTAGTTTTGTATTTAGCTAACTATTGTCTTTTGCAGTTGATGGTTTTAATTTATATTAGTATTTCTTCTTTTTAAGTCTTGTTTTTTGTTTGTTTGTTACTTCTTTGTCTTTCCTTTCCTTTTAATTAGGATTAACTTTGAAAAGCGGATTTTAATTTAAACTCAGTTTAACAAAGTGGATTCTTATATAAAATATTAAAGTACTTTCACTGTTTTTTTATATACCCTTAAAGGCTGAATCAATGGAAATAACTTAATGCGAAAAGTCAAGGGAAATAATCAAAATGATAAAAACAGTCTTTTATTTTTGCAATGAATAAAGCCAGTCTTTATTATTTTACAACACAATTTAAAACTGTTTATTATATACTTATAATCTAAGAGAAAATTGTAAGTTTTATGTAATGTTTCTGTTTATTTGACTATATAAAGTTAATTTTGAAAAGCGGATTTTAATTTAAACTCAGTTTAACAAAGTGAATTCTTAGATGATAAACATTATACCCTGACCATTTTTATGTTTGGACATGCACCCAAATAATAAATATGCCCTAATACAACCAAACAGACCCTGTGTCTAGATTGAAAGGGGCATGCCTCACCAAAATATTTTATTTAATAGTTATTGATATATTGGCTGTATACCGCTCCACCTATGTCCCAGTCTTGACATACGGATGCGAGTCATGGGCAATGACTACAACCCATAAAAGCCAGATCGAAACCTCAGAAATGAGGTATCTGAGGAAGGTGGTTGAAGTAACAAGAAGAGACATGGTACGCAACCAGACGATACGTCAAGGCCTTAAATCCTACCCCCTGCAGACCCAAGTAGAACAGTCCCAATTAAGATGGTTTGGCCATGTCTGCAGAATGGGAGAAGATCGAATACCACGAACAAGCATGGGAGAGATCAGGATACCCCGAGGACACCCAAAACATTAGACAATCTTTGAAGGATCGAGGACTAGAATGGAACCAGGCCAGGAGGAAGACAGCCGATACGCTCCCTTCCTCTAGAAATGTAAGTAAGTAAGTAAGTAAGTAAGTTATTGATATAGTTAGTAATCCAGACCGCAAGCTCTTTCCTTTTGAACATGACGGACAAATGCGAGTCATGGGCAATGACTACAACCCATAAAAGGCCAAGATCGACAACCTCAGAAATGAGGTATCAGAAACGAAGTCAAGAATCCTAGAGACCCCTACAACATTAGACAATCTTTGAAGGATCGAGGACTAGAATGGAACCAGGCCAGGAGGAAGACAGCCGATAGGATAGTCTGGCGCTCTCTCTTCCAAACCTCTACACCTCACGGTAGAAGGGGAACGACTAAGTAAGTAAGTAAGTAAGTAAGTTATTGATATAGTTAGTAATCAAATAATTTCAGACCGCAAGCTCTTTCCTTTTGAACATGTGCCCTTATAAAACTGACGGACAAAGTGTCTAGGTTGTTGTTGTTTAACTAGGACTGCTGAGCTTCACGCTCTTTTGCAGCCAATACCAAGTTGAAAACTCCTTGGTATTATCTACACTGTAGATCTAGGCTTTTCCTTTGGCTTTTCTGCCATTCTGAAACACGCTGAGTTGAAGTCATGAGCTCCAGTTTCTCCAGCCTGGCTTGCATTTAAAGGATCATCACATCTGGTCCCAAGCTAGGAGAAAGAAGTGCATGGCATACTGTGCATTTCCCGCCATCCAAGGGGGCTCTCCAACTATGCAGAGCTAAAATACTGTGCTCTGGTTCTGGGCTCTCCCAAGGAATTGTCATGTCCTGCACAGAGCCACTTCTCAGCTCCCCCTGCCTATCGCCGGGTCCACAGTGAGATCTTCCTGCATGCAGTCAACCAGCTCAAATCCAAAGAATCACGTCTGGAGCTCAAGTGACTTCTCCAAGCTTAGTGTGCAATGCTGGGTTCCCAACAAGTTTCACCACAGGGGGAATCCCTGGAAGTGTGTGGATGATTTAAAGAGTCAATGAGGATGTAATTAGTCTCACAGACAGAGGTTCACTTCAACATATGTATTTTGTAGCACTGTGCATAGCTGGTGGTCATATAAAGACGACTCCTGATATGCCTCCATGCATAAGTGTCTAGATTGAACTAAGCAAGCCTCGCCAAAACAAGGTAACATTTTATTTAAAAACAACCACTTAATAAGATACTGAACACGTCAAATCAAAATTTTTTTATCTAACATGCGCCCACATATAACTGATGGGATCCTGTGTCACGGTTGAACAGTGCACGTACTGCCAAAACAAGGCAAACATTTTCTGTTTAAATTCATACATACCAAGGGCTGTAATCAAGGGAAATAACTTCATGCAAGAAATCAAGGGAAATAATCCAAAAGATAAAACCAATCTTTTTTTTTTGCAATTTACAATGACAGTCTTTATTATTTTACAAAGCAATTTAAAATAGTTTATTATGCACTTATATCTTAAATGAAAATATAAAAAAAAATTTAGTTTAGTTTTGTGTAGATTTTCTATTTATTTAACTATATAAATTTAATTAGGATTAATTTTGAAAAGCGGATTTTAATTTAAACTCAGTTTAACAAAGTTTTTTTTTTTTTTTTTAACAAAGTGGATTTTTATATGTTAAACATTATACAGTGCACATATTGCTAAAACGAGCCAAAATTTTATTTTTTAAAAATATAACCCAAAACTAAACAATACATCAGACCGAAAGGTCTTTTTTATTTGGAAATGTGTTCTAATATAACTGACGTCACCGTATGTCTAGGTTTAACGGGTCACTTCTCGCCGAAATATGGTAAACTTTTATTCAAAAGAAAATAGCTCAACACAAGCACTAGGTCTTTTATATAAGAAATATTTTATACGAAGACCAAAGCTGCGGTATATAACGCCTTCATCACCAGCACCCTCCTATATGGCAGCGAGACATGGACAACCTAATGCTAAGCAAGAAAGAAGGCTCAATACCTTCCATTTACAGTGTCTACACCACATCCTCTGCATCTCATTTACGGCGCCACCTCAGAGTGGGCGAAAAGAGGCTCACACAACAAGCAGGAGAGGAGAAAACGTCAAAAATAAGAAAGGAAAATAAGCAGCTGAGGGCTGTCACCTCAGGGGCACATTCCCATAGTCAGTTATGACTGAAGGGGCTATTATTATTTTATAAATATGCCCTAATATAACTTATCAACATTGTGTCTAGGATTTAAAAAAAAAACATTTTAAAATACGAGGGGCGTTCAGAAAGTAATGCACCACATCGTTTTTCTCAGCTAATAATGAAGATAGAAGCATGAAATTTTGCACACTTTAAATATGGCATGTGCCAATTGTGTGCACTAAATTGCACCGCAACCAGCCAAATAATACGGCTGCCCTAAACCGTTGAAATGGAGCGTGTTAGCAACTTGCATTATAAACAGCGAATTGTGATAGAATTTCTCGTTGCAGAGAAGGAAACTGTTGTGAATATTCACAAGCATCTATGTGATGTTTTGTGGAAGTTTTGCAGTCAACAGGAGTACAGTCAGTCGCTGGGTTCAGAGAATCAAAGAATCAGGAAATGGAGATACGGAGCGGCTTGATCGGCCCCGCTGTGGACGTCCTGCCACAGCCACCAACGCAGAAATGTTGAAATGTGCTGAGGGCATTATTCTTACTGATAGGCGAATCACTACTCAACAATTGGCCTTACAGCTGTCAGTCAGCATTGGTAGTGCAAATGCAGTTATAAAAACTCTCGGATTTTCTAAGGTTTGTGCAAGATGGGTTCCTCAAAGTCTCACAAATGACCACCGATTGCAAAGGAAAGCAATTTCTTCTGAATTGTTGGAGCGTTTCAATGCTGATGGAGAGAACTTTTTGGCTAAGATCGTTACAGGTGACGAAACCTGGGCACATCATTTTGAAGAAATCACCCCGAAGAAAGAAATTCAAGACAATTCCTTCAGCTGGAAAGGTCATGATCACTGTCTTTTGGGACATTGAAGGTGTGATTCTTGTGGATGTTATGCCAAGAGGAGAGACAATCAATTCGCAAGCTTACATTAAGACATTGAAAAAAACTCAATCAACGTTTTCGCAGAGTTCGGCCGCACAAGAATCCAGCAGACCTGCTTCTCCTTCACGACAATGCGCGCCCTCACACAAGTCTGGCAACACAGGAAGCAATCGCCAAATTGGGTTGGACTGTACTACCCCATCCACCCTATAGTCCCGATTTGGCACCCTGTGATTTTCATCTATTTGGTCCACTTAAAGATGCACTCCGTGGGACAAGGTTTGAAGATGATGAAGGAGTGATTCATGCAGCGAAGAAATCACTACATGATCAAGACAAAATCTGGTACGGGCTGGGAATACATGCACTTGTTTCGCGCTGGCATAAAGCCGTACAAGTTGATGGGGATTATGTTGAATAATACCGATGTTTACATGATATATCCATGTATATTGTGTATAAATTTCATTCTTTTTGAATAAACAGCGCCTGAGAAAAACGATGTGGTGCATTACTTTCTGAATGCCCCTCGTAATGATGCTCACAAAACTTTGCAGACCCTCTTGCTTGCTTTTCCAGTAGTTCTGCTGTAGCAGACTCCACCAGAAAGACACAGACTGACAAAACCAAACCTCCAACCATTATTACATGCACGCCAGTATAGACTATAATACGAGGGGCATTCAGAAAGTAATGCACCACATCGTTTTTCTCAGGGGCTGTTCATTCAAAAAGCATGAAATTTATACACAATATACATGGATATGTCATGTAAACATCAGTATTATTCAACATAATCCCCATCAACTTGTACAGCTTTATGCCAGTGCGAAACAAGTGCATGTATTCCTAGCCCGTACCAGATTTTGTCTTGATCATGTAGCCATTTCTTTGCTGCATGAATCACTCCTTCATCATCTTCAAACCTTGTCCCACGGAGTGCATCTTTAAGTGGACCAAATAGAGAAAAATCACAGGGTGCCAAATCGGGACTATAGGGTGGATGGGGTAGTAGAGTCCAACCCAATTTGGTGATTGCTTCCTGTGTTGCCAGACTTGTGTGAGGTCGCGCATTGTCGTGAAGGAGAAGCAGGTCTGCTGGATTCTTGTGCGGCCGAACTCTGCGAAAACATTGATTGAGTTTTTTCAAAGTCTTAATGTAAGCTTGCGAATTGATTGTCTCTCCTCTTGGCATAACGTCCACAAGAATCACACCTTCAATGTCCCAAAAGACAGTGATCAAGACCTTTCCAGCTAAAGGAATTGTCTTGAATTTCTTTCTTCTTGGTGATTGCGGATGATGCCCCTCCATTGACTGTCTTTTTGTCTCAGGTTCAAAATGATGTGCCCAGGTTTCATCACCTGTAACGATCTTAGCCAAAAAGTTCTCTCCATCAGCATTGAAACACTCCAACAATTCAGAAGAAATTGCTTTCCTTTGCAATCGGTGGTCATTTGTGAGACTTCGAGGAACCCATCTTGCGCAAACCTTAGAAAATCCTAGAGTTTTTATGACTGCATTTGCACTACCAATGCAGACTGACAGCTGTAAGGCCAATTGTTGAGTAGTGATTCGCCTATCAGTAAGAATAATGCCCTCAACGCATTTCAACATTTCTGCGTTGGTGGCTGTGGCAGGACGTCCACAGTGCGGCCGATCAAGCAGCTCCGTATCTCCACTTCCTGATTCTTTGATTCTCTAAACCCAGCGACTGACTGTACTCCTGTCGACTGCAAAACTTCCATACACATCACATAGACGCTTGTGAATGTTCACAACAGTTTCCTTCTCTGCAACGAGAAATTCTATCACAATTCGCTGCTTATAACGCAAGTTGCTAACACGCTCCATTTCAACGGTTTAGGGCAGCTGTGACAACTTGCCCAATCTTCTCTTCATTTTTTTTTATTATTTACGTGACATCATTTTTTCTCATCCTCAATGCATGATCGCAAAGTCACGGGAATTGTCATTTGCGGAAAATCTCCTAGCGTTCGGTATTTTCTCCTCGCTATTTTTAGATACGACGTCATTGTTGACCAATGACCTCGGTAGCGAGAAACCCATTTTAATTTAGGACTGCTTGAACTTGGGGAGAACCAGTTTAGGCCACTTAAGAAAACATCACGTGACTTTTAACATTATTGATTGGAGCGTCTAAACGAGGCTAAGGTCACATGATGCACGCTACGGATCACGTGTCCAAGCGTAAATGTCCCGCTAAAAGTGCGCCAAACACGGCCATTTTTCACTTACGCCCCAGGTAACCAAGAAAGCTAGACCTAAGCCAGATCGGCGAATTCTCACATTAAAAGCACTGAAGCCATGTGTCTAAATTGCGGGGTAGCGTCCATCTTTGAGTAGTCTATGGTGGAGCCTTGCACGACAGTCCAATCTCAGAGCAGAATACGGAGTCGAGCACAGAGAAGGCAAATCCGAACCATTCAAGACCTACCTGGGGCAACGTCAGGAGACCGGAGAACTAACCTCACTTCACTATCAGCCAGGGGCTGAAAAGCTAAGTCCCACGAAAAAGGGAACTCACCTAATCAATGCCACATATGTTTGTCATCCATGATGAAAAACACTTGAATTGTGAGGCACATAATACATACAGCAGACACTAATTCCATCGACAATACTATCATTCACCATCTATTCATTTTATTGCAATAAACCAATTGGGTGTATATACTGTACCCCATGCTTTGTTCCTTCCATTAGATGTTGAATATTGTCTATGTTTATCTTCCTTTATAAGGGAGGGGTGGCTCGTAAAATATAATATAATTTAAAGAATAATAATAATAGATAACTGAGAAGGGGACGACGGTAGCGAGAGACCAAATATCTCCTTACAATCTTTTCCAGACCTGTCTAGTTAGGTGAATTTACCCTCTTCATCACCCTTCGGAAGTGGGAAAACCCAGCAGGAATTCCTTGAGCCAAATCTTCCACATTCAGATCTATTATTTCCTCTAAATAAAATTCTTACCCTTAACGCTACGTGACACTGGGGTCTCGGTCCGGGATTTGAACTTAGGTATTTTATCATACCTCTGGGATAGTATCATTCATTCAGTCATTACAGTATACCATTTTAACACATGTATTTTCACACAGTGAGCTCTAGAAGACAGAAAACATTTTTTCTAGAATTTCAGGCATTGATTGGTGAATCCCTTTATATATGTTGTGTTTAATTAAGTTAGTTCATGATTTTGTATTTCATTGAATTACAGACCTTAAGTCTCCATAACTGTAGTAATTTCATTCTACAGCAGTTGATAATTAGTCAGTTTTGCTTGTTGTTAGAAATACTATTGGAAGGTAGCACTAGCTTACTCAGTGTGGACTATAACAGCAAAAGATGGCTGAAATAGTTAAGCTTAAAGCAGCACTAGGGGAGGCCGGTCGAGATCTAGGTTATAGTGGGGTGGACCTTGCAAATTATGTCAGTGTCGAGACTGATAAGTATTACGCTCGAGAAACAGCGAAAGCTGAAAGAGAAGAGCGAATAAAGTTAGCAGAAATAGATGAGAGGATAAAAGCTGTAGACGCTAGGGAAAGAAGCGAGAGAGATGAACGCGAGCATGCACTGAAGATGAAGCAGTTAGAGAAGCAGGGACAAGCTCAAAGAGTTGAACCGGTAGCCGGTGCGACAGCATCTACCTCCTCAGGCAACCTATCGCCACGGTCAGATGATATGCCCTCCTTGCACGCAGGGGACACAGGACCTTTGCCATCCTCACTCATGTCAAACTTGGGACCCTTGACGTTTCCGTTTGAAGCTTTCTCGGAACAAGCCGACTCGATCGATAGGTATTTGGACAAATTTGAGAAGTTTGCCACCACGTTTGGTTTGGAGAAGAGCAAGTGGAACCTGAAACTGTCGCAAGGGCTTAGAGGAACTGCTTATGACGTGTATAGCAAGCTTCCTCCAGGTTTACAGGATGACTACGACTCTCTGAAAAAGGCACTATTGGTTCGTTATGAGCTACATGCTGACGCCTATAGGAAGAGGTTCCGTAACTCTAGGAGGGAAGTCGGAGAGAACTTTGCTCAATTTGCCGCTAGACTGGATTCCTACGTGGAGAAGTGGGGTGCCCTAGGGAATTTTACTCATGATTGGGAAGGCCTGAAGGAAATGGTCATGATCGAACAACTGAAGGACACCATGACTTCCGACATGAGAAGATTCCTGACAGAGAATGGGGCCAGCACTTTGGAATCCATAGTCCAGTTAGCGGAACAATATCAGGCAGCACTATCAGAGAATCCACCACCCAGACGGAAACAACCATATTACGTACCTAGACAGACAGCTCAGTCACACATGGACCCCCAAGTGAAACCACTGTATACTAACTTCAAAAAGCATGACAAGCCAGACTACAAGACTACTCAGAGATCAAATTTCCAGCAGCAGAGGCAAGGGGAAAAATGGTGTAAGCACTGTAGAACCATCACCCACAATACGCAGGAGTGCAACCGGAAAAACCCACCTCATCATGCTGCCTGCTTACGTAAAAGTGCCGCAAGGGGAAATGGACCGGAAGAACCTCTGGACAAACCCCGACATCCCCCGGTCGTTGAGACAGTCCTCGTAAATGACCAAGAGGTGACCTGCCTTTATGATACAGGCCTTGCATTCGACGCAGTTGTCTGTGCATCCCTAGTCAAGCCTGACCAGATGACAGAAGACACTATAGAAATACAAGGACCTACTAAAAGTGCAGCACCTATGCGTTTGGCCATAGCCAAGATTCAGGTCAAATCAAAATATGTGACTGGGGAAATCAGTACAGCGATCTTGGACGACCCTATTTATCCCTTGATCTTAGGGTGTAGGTATGTGTTCTTGGGAGAACCCATTCACCCTCTGGTTGTGGCGGCTGTCACCACTAGAGGACAGGCCAAACGGAATACGGAGTTGGAATCCCCACCCAACATCCTTCCTGAGGAATTAAAAAAGGCACAAACGGAGGATCAATCTCTAGCACCCTGCTACAAAAAACTACCGACAGCGCACACTCCTCTCCAAAAGGGAGACTTCTACAAGAAAAATGGGCTGTTGCTGTAGTGGATTTTGATGGTATTGTATGGTGGTGTTTTCACCTAGTGTGATGCGTGAGGTCAGCTGTGAAGGCTCCTGAGATAATTGTAACTGTGAATATACAGAAGGCCCTTTCGTGCTACCACTTTATGACCTCACACATATCTTTTTTTACTAATGAATGTGGCTACGTTAAAATCTAGGGTACTGAATGCAATGTGTTGTATGGACATATACACACACCCACAGATATCAATTAAGTCTAATACTATCAATAAAATTTATAACACAATGAACTAAATTCAGCTGGTTAAATTTTGAATAGAAAATCTTTTTTTAAATTTATTTGTTCTGAACCAAGGTTTTATTTTGGCCAGAACTTATGCAAAGATTTGAAATTTATGAATGAATGGCATGAATAAATGGCATGTTAAATGAAAGATGTTTACATATGCAATCTTCAAGATTAATTATAGTATTACTGTTCGTAATGTTAATTTTCCTGGGAAAACTATGAATGGATGTGCTGTTGGGGTGGCTTCATCCCTCCCTGTTTATGCCTACACAGCATTGTCCATTAATGATGGAAGGAAATGGGATGCTTCAGTAGTAAATTCTCTTGGGTGCTAGTTTTATGAAGTTGGTGTAAGTTCAGCAGGCCAGCTAGCCTACTTAACTTTGCCAGATTTGTTCTGGTGCTGGAATATGATGGCCCCACCTCTCCGTGCTTGAGCAATACAAAGATGTTCTGTCGAAATGTACCCTGCACGGGTCCTCACTTCAATTATTAATCAGCATTTGACACCACCTTAGTGTCAAGATCGAACTCACAGCTCTGAAATAAAGTATTGGTTTTTGCTCAGAACCTTACCTAATAAGCCACTTCTACACATAACAAATTACAATAACACCACATAAACAGGGTCAGTTCTCTCTGACCAGACAGCACATCTTACCTAGTTGGTTTCGCATAGGGTAAGTTTCCCCAGTCTACAGATTCTGAAATAGGTGCATTATCTCACTGCCATAGAATAGGATAGGTGATATGATTCACTGTTCTCAACACTTGATCACCCCTTCCTAAACCTTGCTGTAGTTTATATATTGTTTGTCCCTAGACCCTGAACTAGGGCGGGGGGTCCAGAGCGAATCCTTACTTGTTTGTAAGGCTAGATTTCGATATGGTAGTATCAAATCACTCGAACATTAAACAATATTCAAAATATACAAAGAAATAATTTCAATCTTACCAGATTATGAATAAAGAACACAGAAATGCTAGCAAAACTCAGCTGAGCTGCTGGCTATAGTATGGCGTCCCTGAACTTATTTCAATTTATTTCATTTGGAAATCACCACACTTGAAATTTACTGTGTCTATCACTGGACAACTATTGAGGAATGGCAAAAAAGCTCGTCTGAGCGCGGATAATATGATTGTCTGTGGCCAATCAATGCCTTGGTTTTTTTAAATTCAAATTTCCTACACTAAAGTCATTTCAGTCATGCTTCAGTCAAGTATGGATTTTTATCTGTTAGTCTGTCCGTCTCTACTTGCGTTTTCACAAAAACGTACTTGATTTTTGAACCAACCTTTCTCTCCCCTCCAAAATTTTGTCGTTAAAAGTTATTTTTAGACACAGCTTCCACCAATATCCCTTCTCTTCCATGCTAAGTAGATTTGAACACCTGCGTCTCAAGGTCGCGATTTTTGTGCAAATAGCGACACTTTTGATTCAATGCAGTCTTTCGCTGTTGTGAACAACACTGTCTTTTGTCATTATTTTCATTATTATCTATCCGTCTGTAAAATTAAAAACATATTATTTCACTGCTCAGAATGGGCCATCCGGCCAGCTAATTTTTATATTCCTAACATTAATATTAAGAAAAGTTACTTTTTAAATTTTGTAATATTTCAAGCATCTGCGTTTAGCCGCTGAATTCAAATCAAAGGCTTGGTATCGCAAAAGCGTCCGTTTCCGTACCTCGTGTCAATTTGGGGACGTGAATTTTTTCCTCCGTTTCCCCCCCCCCAAGTGCGTCTCCTTAGCCTTGCTAGTCTCACGCAATTTTTTTCAGTCATATTTTTTTTTTCCTTTTGATCCGCCGTTCTCATCCCTCCAAATGGTAACCGTTTTGATTTCCCGTCTAACAAGTCAATTTTTATGGAGGGTGATGACCCGCGGTCAGGGCGATCATGTACTATCAGCAGCTTACGCGTTATGTTTTTATCCCTACATTTTATCCTTTGGAGATATTTTTACGTTGTATCACTTGTTAATTTTATGACAGTTGCATCGGAAATCAGGAAATGGAGGACAGGAACATGGGCAACTTGTGGTTCCGTCAGCATACCGAGCCCAGGTCCTAGAAATGGGCCATGCCCTTCCGTTTAGTGGCCACATGGGCATAAGTGCCATGACTCAGCATATTTCATGTCATTATTATTGGCCAGGTATCAACGCCGATATCCAGAGATATGTGAAATCATGCCCGCAGTGCCAGAGGACAGCGCCGAAACACTGGACGACCCCAGCCACTCTGGGAGAAATGCCAATCTTGGGCACACCCTTCGAACGAGTAGCAGTGGATATTGTGGGTCCACTTACTCGTAGCAAAAAAAGAAACAGTTATATACTCACGTTAGTGGATTGTTGCTCCATGTGGGCAGAGGCAATTGCTATGCCCGCCTGTGATTCCAAGCATGTTGCTGAGGCTCTGCTCACCATATTTACTCGGCTAGGGTTTTCGTCACAGATCCTGACAGATAATGGTTCCCAATTCCGAGGAAAACTCACCGAGGAAGTGTTTAGGATATTTCAGGCCCGACATATCCACACCTCTCCCTACCACCTCCAGGCAAATGGCCAGGTGGAGCGGTTTAACGGGACCCTTATTTCCATCCTTCGGAAACTTGCGCAGGAAAAACCAGAGAGCTGGGATCAATACTTACCCGCAGCACTATTTGCTTGCCGCGAAGTACCCCACAATTCTACTGGGATGCCTCCTGCCACATTGCTGTTTGGTAGACCTATAAAAGGACCTTTAGAGGCACTGTTACGTACTTGGACAGATGATAAAGCTGATGAGACGGTCACCTCTGCATCCCAATACGTGAATGAGTTGACCCAACGCCTTAAAACAGGATGGGAACTGGCAAAGGAAAATGTACGCCGTGCCCGTCGTAAACATGCGCGTTACTACAACCGCACTGCGAAGGATAGGGAGCTAGAAGTAGGAGAACAGGTATTATTACTCCTGCCCAGTAGCAATAATAAATTGCAAATCGGGTGGAGAGGTCCATATAAAATTGTTGAGAAAATGTCGCGCACCAATTACAAGATTGCCATAAAGGGGAAGCAGAAAATTTACCACATAAACCTGCTGAAGCGATATTATGAAAGACCAGGTGCAGAACCAGCACATTTCCTGACACTGGCTATTGTGACGGAAACTGAGGCAGAACCCCTGACCTCCTGTGAATACCCTCTTCGTCAGTGCAAAACTCATCAAGATGTTCAGATTAGTTCAACTTTAACGGAGGATCAGCAGGCACAGGTTCAACAGTTGTTGAGAAAACACACTAGTACACTCACGGATAAACCTGGCATGACCAACCTGATAGAATTTGATATGAAGCTAACAGACCTCGCCCTGGTAAGAGTTAAGAACTATCCTGTTCCTTATGCTAAGGCAAAGGCATTGAGTGAAGAAAGCGAGTACCTGCTTAAGGAAAATATTATCTCAAAATCAGAGTCTCCTTATAGTGCGAGTGTGGTGTTGCTTAGAAAATCCACAGGAGAACATCGCCTCTGCATAGACTACCGAAGGCTCAACGCTGTAACGGAATTTCAAGCGGAGCCCTTACCTGATCAGAATCAGCTTTTCACCAAGCTGAGTAGAGCGCGATACTTTTCGAAGATAGACCTTAGCAAAGGGTACTACCAGATCCCGGTAAAAGAGGAAATTCGACACATGTTAGCATTTAGTACTTCTGAGGGCCATTACGAGTTTAATGTATTGCCATTTGGGCTAAGCAACGCCCCAAGCGTCTTTACTCGTATGATGAGGAAGCTACTGGAACCCCTGAACCACCCAGGGATAAGTAATTTCATGGACGACATACTTATCGCCACGAACACCTTTGAGGAGCACCTGGACGCAGTTTCCCTACTCTTCGAAAGACTTAGAGAAACAGGACTCACCGCTCGCCCTACAAAATGTCAAATTGCCTGCAAGCAACTAGAATTCCTGGGACACACCATCTCGCATGGATGCATGTTCCCAGATGCACGTAATATTGAGAAGTTACAGCGGGCCCCATGACCCCAGACTAAAAAGGATGTAAGGTCATTTGTGTCTCTATGTGGCTTCTACCAGAGATATATTAAGGATTTTAATACCCTGAGTGCGCCACTGACCGCGTTAACCAAGAATGGGAACCCAGACAAAGTAACCTGGACAGCGGAGTGTGAAAATGCCTACACGCTGCTGAAGGAGAAACTCACAGCTAGGCCAATTCTGCGACTGCCTGACTTAACTCTGAACTTTACGCTGCGAACAGATGCTAGCAATATAGGGATAGGAGCCACTCTCCTGCAGCCTAGTGATAGACCTTCTGCAACTCTATTCCCCATTGCATATGCTAGTAGGAAATTGAACCCTGCTGAACAGAACTACTCTACCATCGAACGAGAATGTCTGTCGCTAATATGGGCTGTGCAGAAGTTTCAACCATATTTATACGGGAAAAAGTTCACGGTGCAGTGTGATCACCAACCGTTGATATTTCTTGCAGCGTCGAAGAACCTTAATGCCCAGCTTATGAGATGGTCACTACTGTTGCAGCCATATTCATTTCACATAGAATACATACCTGGGAAGAACAACGTAGGGGCAGATTTTTTGAGCAGACATTCGGATGCAACCGAGGAGATAGGAGAAACTGAAAAAGAAGAGGAAGACAGGACCAGAGGAGTTGGACGGAACGTCAAACTTGAGGAGGGGCTTGCGTGACAACTTGCCCAATCTTCTCTTCATTTTTTTTATTATTTACGTGACATCATTTTTTCTCATCCTCAATGCATGATCGCAAAGTCACGGGAATTGTCACTTGCGGAAAATCTCCTAGCGTTCGGTATTTTCTCCTCGCTATTTTTAGATACGACGTCATTGTTGACCAATGACCTCGGTAGCGAGAAACCCGTTTTAATTTAGGACTGCTTGAACTTGGGGAGAACCAGTTTAGGCCACTTAAGAAAACATCACGTGACTTTTAACATTATTGATTGGAGCGTCTAAACGAGGCTAAGGTCACATGATGCACGCTACGGATCACGTGTCCAAGCGTAAATGTCCCGCTAAAAGTGCGCCAAACACGGCCATTTTTCACTTACGCCCCAGGTAACCAAGAAAGCTAGACCTAAGCCAGATCGGCGAATTCTCGCATTAAAAGCACTGAAGCCACTTGTCTAAATTGCGGGGTAGCGTCCATCTTTGAGTAGTCTATGGTGGAGCCTTGCACGACAGTCCAATCTCAGAGCAGAATACGGAGTCGAGCACAGAGAAGGCAAATCCGAACCATTCAAGACCTACCTGGGGCAACGTCAGGAGACCGGAGAACTAACCTCACTTCACTATCAGCCAGGGGCTGAAAAGCTAAGTCCCACGAAAAAGGGAACTCACCTAATCAATGCCACATATGTTTGTCATCCATGATGAAAAACACTTGAATTGTGAGGCACATAATACATACAGCAGACACTAATTCCATCGACAATACTATCATTCACCATCTATTCATTTTATTGCAATAAACCAATTGGGTGTATATACTGTACCCCATGCTTTGTTCCTTCCATTAGATGTTGAATATTGTCTATGTTTATCTTCCTTTATAAGGGAGGGGGGGGCTCGTAAAATATAATATAATTTAAAGAATAATAATAATAGATAACTGAGAAGGGGATGACGGTAGCGAGAGACCAAATATCTCCTTACAATCTTTTCCAGACCTGTCTAGTTAGGAGAATTTACCCTCTTCGTCACCCTTCGGAAGTGGGAAAACCCAGCAGGAATTCCTTGAGCCAAATCTTCCACATTCAGATCTATTATTTCCTCTAAATAAAATTCTTACCCTTAACGCTACGTGACAGCAGCCGTATTATTTGGCCGGTTGTGGTGCAATTTGGTGCACACAATTGGCATATGCCATATTTGAAGTGTGCAAAATTTCATGCTTTTATCTTCATTATTAGCTGAGAAAAACGATGTGGTGCATTACTTTCTGAACGCCCCTCGTAATTAAAACATAAAAACATATCTGAGCGGAATAATACAGTACAGCAAACGAAACATACACAATAAGAAAAATATCACAGAAAATAATAAGCATCCTTTTACAAGCAACAATGTATATATTTGAATGGGGTGTGCTATGAAGAAAAGTAGTAAACACATTAAAAAAATGAAATGGTAGACTACTCTCTCTTGGTGTGCCAGGTCGGATGGAAAAAATATGTCTTATTAATTTGGTTCTTGTTAAAACTCGGAAGCAGAATGAAATTGCTGTCATAAGAAATACCAGTATTTTGTGTGGAATACAGCTCAACACATTCACTAGGTCTGTTATATTAGGAGAATTTTAATTTTTTTTATGCACACACGTTATTATAACAGACAGAAATTGTGTCTTGGATGAACAAAGTGTGCCACAACAAAATGATGTAAACATCTAAAAATAAAGATGCTCGCCAAACTTTACAGACCAACTGACTTGTCTTTTCAATAGTTCTACCGTAGCAGACTTCCACAGAAAGACACAGACTGACATAAATTAACCTCCAACGAATATTAAACATATGCAAGTACAGATACAGCAGAGCTTCTGATCGACAAAGTAATCTAAATAATAACTAAGATATAAATACATCACTGAGAGGAATATTACAGTGCAGCACATAGAATATACACAATCAAGAAAAATATCACAGAAAATAATAAGCATCTATCTAGCTTCAAGAAGCAATGTATATTTTTGAATGGGACATGTTATGAAGAAAAGTAGTAAACACCTAAAAAAAGGACATGGTGGACTATTCTTTCTTGGTGCGCCAGGTCGAATGAGAAAATTTGTCTTATTAATTTGCTTCTTGAAAAAAACTCAAAAGCAGAATGAATAGATGCACCAGATGCTGAAAATTCAGAAAAAAAGGTGGCAGGGCTGGACATACACAAAAAAGCAAATGATAAACAAAGAAAGAGGCTATCAGAGAATTAATTGGTGCTGGTCTCAGATTTATTTGTTTTGGAACATTCTGGCCTGGGAAGCTTTTCAAAATAGGAGACACGGCAAACAGCGTGCATAATGTGTTCTGTGTGAATGTGCATGCTATGGATGGATGATTGTGTACACTTATGTATCATGTATTGATGCAAAGTCTTTAAACACTGAGTACCATGGCAGCTTTTTGGTGTCGGACTCTAATTTTCATTGAGTACCATTTGTGACGAAAGTACTGAGATTCTGTCTTTCAAATGGCCCATGTCTTTTTCTCCTTGCCTTTTTGGTTCACTTTTTAGGAGGGATTACAGATAATCCTTCTCCATGTTTCTTCTCCTTCTATTATTTACGTTTTTCAGAGTGAGATCACGAGGGAGTTTGATCTCATCTGCTTTATGGTTCTTCCTTATGTGTTTAGAGTGTCTGTGTAGGGAATTGTTGCAGTAGTATTCTAGATTAAGACTATAGAGCCTAGATCAGATTGGTACCAGTTTGTCTTTTTAAAGATTGAGGGCATGCGGCTAGATGCATTTTCGGGATTTTATATATATATATATCAGCCATTTTGCTTCAATTGGCAGTAGAGGGCTGAGTACGATATCCCGTTTCTTTGTCTAGCAGTAACAGATTGCATCAGTATTGTTTACAATTCTGATTGGCTGAGAGCTAACGGCATTTGAAATTATTGGGTAGAATCAAAGCCGCGTATATGACGTCACGAGGTCAGCGTGCTGTTAGTGATTATAAATAGGGCCGTAATTAAATTCTCGTTCTCTCTAAATGTAATTGCCAAGCTGCGTACCAGAAACAAGTCGGTTCGCCTTCAGTGGGAATTCGAATTTGGTAAGCATGAATTTTACGTGGTACTTTATTTAATTTTTCTAGTCCTAGGCCGATCAGTTAAGTTTCTTTGGGCAGTTTAAGTTTAATGTTAATTCTTAACGCCAGAGCCATCAAATACGATCTGAGTGATAGACATGAGAAACTTAAGAGGTTCATAATAATTCGTTATTGAAGGAATAGCGGTATTTAAGCTGGGTTTAAAAGTTGAGATGTCACCGGCGTGCTTTGTATTCTTGCAAAGTAGGTCGGGAGAGAAACCCGCATCTCTGATTTATGAATTTACAGAATGACAGGAGCATGGGTATTTGTGATTTTATTGAGAGTGTAATGCTGCTAGTGGATGGGAGTGAAAGAGGCATAATTTGTGAGCACGTGGGTGCGTTCATTACTGTTTATTTATTTGATACGATGTTTAGAGGGGTGAGGGGGAGAGAAGCACGTGGATGCTATCATTATGAATATGTATGCAGGAGCACGTGGTGGAACTACGGGGTTTTCAATTTGATAACCTGGGTTTATGTATAACTTTTAAGCAGTATGTATATGTTAGCATCTAACAGGGTTATACGTTATTAATTATGTATTGTGGTTCTGAGTAAGAAGACGGAGATGAATTATTTCTTTTAAAGGAAAGTATTTTGTATTACATTTTTGAAAGTGATTTTTGATGGGAATTTTAGGAATTCCTAGAGAGGTCTAGTTATTTTGTGTTAAGCATTTTGCTGCATTCAGTGTCAGCGAGAAGTGGGCCAAAGTATTTTGGACAGGTAGATAGGCCTCAGAAGAATACTGTTGTGATTGTAACCAGCCAGGCAGAACCCTAGGCCAGACGGTCTGTGTGTTGTATTACCAGGTAATGTTTACTTTGGGCTCAGGTAGAGAAGGGAGCTGAGTGGGAGAGAGAGCTGTGTTGGCCTGATTATGGTTGTATGGAGGTGCATAACGGGAACAGACAGTAGGGGAGTTAATTGTTAGTAGAAATATATTATTACTGTGTGTTTAGCTGTTGTTTTATTTTTTTTGTCTAAACAGCAGGTACCGGCTTTTTGTGTGGGGAAGAGCAGAATTTTTGATACCACAAAATTTCTCCCACGGCAAAGTGGTGGCATTCGCCGACACGCAAAGTCGTGCGTTAATTGCCAGTGGCGGACGGAGCGAAAGAAAATATGTTTTCCCAAGGCAGGGAAGACATTCTTCAGTTGAAAGGGATTTTGGCGGAAAATCCGGAGCTCTGATGCTCAATCTTCTTACACCCGCAAATCGGCAAGTTGCCAGCGTGGTTGTAAATTTATTTCGATTCGTCCCGGCCATAATAACGCCGAAGGCCTAAACCCAGAGTAGGGAGCGGGCAGGTAAATCCAGAGTGGTAGCAGCAAAACCAGCTACCAAATCGTAGTTTTTCCAGAAGCCAGTGGTGAAACTTAGTCGTCATTTACAGAATTGTAGAGAGCAACAGGGTAAAAATCCTCTCTACAGATTTTAGAGCAGAGGACAGCTGCTGAAGTGTAGTTTACAGGTAGTAGACCAGAAAGACAGAACTGAGACATAGTTTTGTGAAGGTCATAGCAGAGAACAGCTGTTGAAGTGTAGAGGTGCAGTTAGCTGTGTAGCAGTTCAGGAGATTTTCAGGATAGGTTGTGTAGAAACGAAGTCTGTGCAGAGTTGGTGTGGACACTTCGTAGTAGATCCAGCTGATTGTGTACTTAGAGTTTATATTAGATTTTAGAATAGCTAGTTTGGAGTGGAGGCTCGGCAACTGAGACCCCACCCAGTGCTGTGTAGTTTATTTCATTTAATCTTACCTTCTCTCTCCATACAGGTGAAACTTGTGGGTGAAGGGTTGGGTTTTAATGATACAACATTTGTAATTTTTCCTGAATTTGTTTGTTTTCAGGAGTGCTTACACTGCAATTTTATGTATTTGACATGTATATGAGTTTTGTTTATAGGTGTAAATAAAACTTGTAACTTAGAGCTGGACTCAGTCATTTTAATTACGTACAGTAGCTATCTGTTGTCTGTATCGTGTATGTGAGTCATAATTGAACCTTAAGCGGCTAGACGCATTTTCGGGATTTTATATATATATATATATATCAGCCATTTTGCTTCAATTGGCAGTAGAGGGCTGAGTACGATATCCCGTTTCTTTGTCTAGCAGTAACAGATTGCATCAGTATTGTTTACAATTCTGATTGGCTGAGAGCTAACGGCATTTGAAATTATTGGGTAGAATCAAAGCCACGTATATGACGTCACGAGGTCAGCGTGCTGTTAGTGATTATAAATAGGGCCGTAATTAAATTCTCGTTCTCTCTAAATGTAATTGCCAAGCTGCGTACCAGAAACAAGTCGGTTCGCCTTCAGTGGGAATTCGAATTTGGTAAGCATGAATTTTACGTGGTACTTTATTTAATTTTTCTAGTCCTAGGCCGATCAGTTAAGTTTCTTTGGGCAGTTTAAGTTTAATGTTAATTCTTAACGCCAGAGCCATCAAATACGATCTGAGTGATAGACATGAGAAACTTAAGAGGTTCATAATAATTCGTTATTGAAGGAATAGCGGTATTTAAGCTGGGTTTAAAAGTTGAGATGTCACCGGCGTGCTTTGTATTCTTGCAAAGTAGGTCGGGAGAGAAACCCGCATCTCTGATTTATGAATTTACAGAATGACAGGAGCATGGGTATTTGTGATTTTATTGAGAGTGTAATGCTGCTAGTGGACGGGAGTGAAAGAGGCGTAATTTGTGAGCACGTGGGTGCGTTCATTACTGTATATTTATTTGATACGATGTTTAGAGGGGTGAGGGGGAGAGAAGCACGTGGATGCTATCATTATGAATATGTATGCAGGAGCACGTGGTGGAACTACGGGGTTTTCAATTTGATAACCTGGGTTTATGTATAACTTTTAAGCAGTATGTATATGTTAGCATCTAACAGGGTTATACGTTATTAATTATGTATTGTGGTTCTGAGTAAGAAGACGGAGATGAATTATTTCTTTTAAAGGAAAGTATTTTGTATTACATTTTTGAAAGTGATTTTTGATGGGAATTTTAGGAATTCCTAGAGAGGTCTAGTTATTTTGTGTTAAGCATTTTGCTGCATTCAGTGTCAGCGAGAAGTGGGCCAAAGTATTTTGGACAGGTAGATAGGCCTCAGTAGAATACTGTTGTGATTGTAACCAGCCAGGCAGAACCCTAGGCCAGACGGTCTGTGTGTTGTATTACCGGGTAATGTTTACTTTGGGCTCAGGTAGAGAAGGGAGCTGAGTGGGAGAGAGAGCTGTGTTGGCCTGATTATGGTTGTATGGAGGTGCATAACGGGAACAGACAGTAGGGGAGTTAATTGTTAGTAGAAATATATTATTACTGTGTGTTTAGCTGTTGTTTTATTTTTTTTGTCTAAACAGCAGGTACCGGCTTTTTGTGTGGGGAAGAGCAGAATTTTTGATACCACAAAATTTCTCCCACGGCAAAGTGGTGGCATTCGCTGACACGCAAAGTCGTGCGTTAATTGCCAGTGGCGGAAGGAGCGAAAGAAAATATGTTTTCCCAAGGCAGGGAAGACATTCTTCAGTTGAAAGGGATTTTGGCGGAAAATCCGGAGCTCTGATGCTCAATCTTCTTACACCCGCAAATCGGCAAGTTGCCAGCGTGGTTGTAAATTTATTTCGATTCGTCCGGGCCATAATAACGCCGAAGGCCTAAACCCAGAGTAGGGAGCGGGCAGGTAAATCCAGAGTGGTAGCAGCAAAACCAGCTACCAAATCGTAGTTTTTCCAGAAGCCAGTGGTGAAACTTAGTCGTCATTTACAGAATTGTAGAGAGCAACAGGGTAAAAATCCTCTCTACAGATTTTAGAGCAGAGGACAGCTGCTGAAGTGTAGTCTACAGGTAGTAGACCAGAAAGACAGAACTGAGACATAGTTTTGTGAAGGTCATAGCAGAGAACAGCTGTTGAAGTGTAGAGGTGCAGTTAGCTGTGTAGCAGTTCAGGAGATTTTCAGGATAGGTTGTGTAGAAACGAAGTCTGTGCAGAGTTGGTGTGGACACTTCGTAGTAGATCCAGCTGATTGTGTACTTAGAGTTTATATTAGATTTTAGAATAGCTAGTTTGGAGTGGAGGCTCGGCAACTGAGACCCCACCCAGTGCTGTGTAGTTTATTTCATTTAATCTTACCTTCTCTCTCCATACAGGTGAAACTTGTGGGTGAAGGGTTGGGTTTTAATGATACAACATTTGTAATTTTTCCTGAATTTGTTTGTTTTCAGGAGTGCTTACACTGCAATTTTATGTATTTGACATGTATATGAGTTTTGTTTATAGGTGTAAATAAAACTTGTAACTTAGAGCTGGACTCAGTCATTTTAATTACGTACAGTAGCTATCTGTTGTCTGTATCGTGTATGTGAGTCATAATTGAACCTTATCCCCTTAGGGTAGCTAGAGGTGGTCGAGGCCATAGCAATTAAGACGTCCGAAGTGGCGAGGGAAAGTTAACTTCGGTTCTCAACCTCGGAGCCAATGGTCTCACTCTCACATTTGCACTGTCATTTTTTTCATCTGAATCTATCATTTCAGTCTTTCTTCTCACTAATGTCTTGTCACTATATGTAGACAGCCTTTAGTCCTAAATCCATTTCGTGACACCATTGTTGCCATTTGGTGTCCATATAGCATTAGCACCAAAAGCTATCACAGCAGCCATCTGAATAGACACAAGTCAAGGGAAGTTACTCTCCTTTTAGAGAAATGGTTGATGGCAGCTTGAAAGTTTTATGACTTGTTTTGGTTCAGATTTGAGTGGAATTTTTTTTTAAACAAGGGAAACTGTTGAATGTTGCCACAATATGTATTCTGGCTATCAGCTGGCCTTTGTAATGTGACAAAAGTTGGTCTAGTTTTGATGCCGTGCAGTCTGAAACTAGTGAAACAGACAGTGACAGCCCTTGTTCTAGTATTCATGAAGGTGCCAGAGGTGGTGATGGTTAATTTCAAGGTCATGGTGTGAACCAGGGGCAAAGAAAAAGACCTGCTACTAGGAGAGTGCGTGGCAGAGAAACAGCTGATGAGTTTCAGTGGGACTTGTAAGACTTTTGATGACCCCTATGTGAGTGGCTGGCTGCCTGAATTTTCAGCCAGTGGGATTCTAGTGCAAGGCACAGAACAGTTGAATTGTACCAATTTTTTTAAGTTGCTATTTCCTGATTGTTTGATAGACACCATTGTAACTGAAACTAACAGATTTGCTAGTCAGATCTTGCAAGCAGGTGGTGACACAAACAGATAGAGGGCATGGACTGACTGTACATCAGAGGAGATACATGCTTATATTGGTTTAAAAGTTGCAATGGAAATTTACCCTCAAACTTCCTTGAAGGATTATTGGGCTTCCACCTTCATTTATGAAAACAAATTCTCGGAGACCATGGCCAGAAGCTGGTTTAAATGCCTCAACTCCTTCCTAAATTATACCGATAATACTGCACACATTGCACATGGGAATATGATCCCCTAGATAAAGTTAAACCACTGCAAGAGGCCACACAGAATTTCTGTTGTGAGCAATATTATGCACCACAGAGAGATATCAGCATTGACAAGACAATGATCTCGTGCATATGAAACAGTACCTGCCTGACAAACTCCACAAATGGGATTTCAAAGTCTTTACTGCAGTAGATCCCAGGACCAGTTATTGTTTTAAATATAAAATTTATACAGGAAAATATTATTGTGATGAAGGAGGGGAAAATATGGGTGAAAAAGTTGTCATGACACTGCAAAAAGATTATGCTGGCAAGGGGCACATTGTGTATACTGACAGCTTTTACACTTCACCAAAGCTTTTCAGCAGTTTAGAAGCTTCAGGAACAGGTGCCTGTGGAACTGTTATAGAAAGGTGAAGAGGGTTTCCTATAGATTTTAGGTAAAAAACATGAAGATAAAGTGTGGCAGTTCACCCGTTTTTGCCAGGTCGGAAAACATGGTGGCCTGTATGTGGCATGACACAAAACACGTGAATTTACTCAGCTCAGCACAGTCCACACAAACAATGTTGTTGACAAACATGTCAGATCCAGACACCATGAGAGTGGATTCAAGACAGTGGAAAAGCCTGTCATGGCAGATGTTTATAATCACAATATGGGTGATGTAGATCACTTCAATCAAAGACTGGTGAATTACTTTTACCCTTATCACTGCTTCAAATGATATCATCCAATTCTTCATTTTGTTATAGAAGTTGCTCTTGTAATTGGATATATTCTGCACTGTGAAGCTGCCAAACCTCCAATTATACCAAAGCAATTTAGGCTCAAGATATACTCTGAAGCTCTGGCATCAAATTATGCAAGAAGTCAACACCACAAGAAAGTGCAGGCCACCAGTGCTTCAGTGAAAATTGACAGACTCATTGTCGCACGACATAACTACTTCCCAAAGCAGTATAAAGACAAATCACATCGACCAAGATGCATTGTTTGTAATTCTGCTGGATTGAAACCCCAGGCAAGATTTTTTTTGTACTGAGTGTGAAAAACCACGTTGTGTTGTGCCCTGCTTTTCAATTTTTCATAAATGTGAGGACTATGCTTCCATCAGGAAGGAAATAGGCCCCCAAGGCCAGAGAAAAAAGCAACAACAATTGCATCTGTGAGTAAATTTTATGTTAGACTAACATATCCAGCTAAAGCAAGTTGACAAGTTTGTATTTTTTCATTTCTTTTTGCATGAAAACTTGTCAGTACCTCATGAATATTTCTTTTGTCATTACTGACACTAGAATTTTATGTTCATTTCAAATAGCTTTTCAACCCCAATATCATTCAAGAGCAAGTGTACTTGCTTTTCTTAGAAAGAATGTTCACTTACAATATATCTGGGAAAGTTTGATGAGTTTTGAGTTGATTATAATATTTTTTATACATTTTTCAATAGTGCATAACAATTTTTGTCTTTTGCCTCATTAATATTCAAAATGGCCCCAACGATCACCTAACCCGAACACAAAACACGATTAGCTCATGACACTTTATCCACTTCAAGATCATCCTGAAAGTTTCATGTCAATCTGCTGCCTCATTCGGTCTCAATGATTTTTTAAAATTTCGTCACCCCAAATCAAAACTTTTTCCTAAAAACCATTGGTGCTTAAAGACAATTGCTAACTGAGAAGCCTTGGTACTCAAAGTGTTAAAAGAAAAATTATTTTTCATTTCCATACCTTTTCTTTCATGATGTCTAACTCATCCCGAAGTAAGCGTATTGCTCTGGTTTCCTGAACCAACAAAGCGTTCTGAAATAATTAAAACAGTACAAAGAAAAGTCATTACAATCAATGCATGTGAAGAAAATAAATCTCTTATTTAATTCTGCTGCAAACATCACAGAAACTTCCTTAACGCGTCTATAGAAACTTCGTTAATGAGTTTTTAGAAAGAAGTTCCTAAATAAGTGCTTTTCATTTTGAATTCACACAATAATTTATGACACTTTGAATTTGCTGAGCAGACATGAAACTTGATGTGTTTTGGTTACAATATAATTCATTACCTCATTTTTCAACTGAGTACAAGTTGCCAAACTCTCTTGTAATTCATCCTTCAGGTCTGACAACTGCTCTTGTTTGTCTTCTCTAAAAGAATAAATTGACAGGAACTTTACACACAACTCAAGAATAAGGAAATGAAGCTATTCATTAACAATACTAAAATGAGCAATACCTAAACTATTTTTCTTGATAATAGATATGTACAAGCCTTTCAATGTCCAGAATGTCACCTTTTCCCAACAATTTTTAATAACACATGTTTGGTGACACTAACAAGGCAGTGGAAGGTTATAGTATTGTAAGCATGCAGCAAGCTATTTTTTAAATTTATTTAGAGTTTTACCTTGCTTTGGTGAAGCATGATCTGTTCAACCTAGACTCGAGGTATTCTGGTCATATTTGATGTCCAAATAAGCATGGATGGCCTTATGGTCTAGCCTAGGCAACTTCATGTCAGCAAAACAACATCCCAGGGTGTAAAAGAAGACAATATCCCCAGCAATAAAATGCTATTGTAATAAAGTCAATCTGTGTGACACCCCGCTCAAATGTCCCCGTTTGAAATTTAACTAACGTACTCCTAAAATCTATTAATAACTACAGCATTTGAAATGTGTCTCAAGGCCACAGACAAATCAACCGCCAACATTTTAACTAAAGAATTTGAATTTTCCACTATGCCAAGTTAAAAAGGCTACTACCCCCTTTTAACACGCACTACCCCTCCCAATATTTATTAACAAATGTCGTAAAAATTAACAACCAATCGTATTGTTACCTCGTTTTATAGTGACAGATAAAATCTTGGTTGCAGGAGAAAATATGCCTAATCTGTGCTTTGGAATAAAATTAAATAATTTATTTCTCAAAAACTAAAGAGAATTAAAAGGAGAGAGATATCTTGAAATATAGGGTTAATATTGCTTAATATATTGACATAAAGATTTCCCCGTAATAATATTATTTTGACATAGAAAATTTTATTTTAGTAATATTTTCAGTTCGAAAAAAAGCACAATTAATTACTTAAAAATTATACAGATGAAAATGTGGAAGAATAATTAAATGAAACTTATATAGATAGATAGAGGGCATTTGGCCGCTTAATAATCTATTTTGATATTAAAAATCTGTCCATAAATAAATGAGATATATAATATATAACACCCGTGTGTTACCGGGGCCCGAAAGGGGAGCAAAGAATAGTAACACTGCACCCTACCACGCATGTCGTAAAAAGAGACTAAGGAGGGTATGGGCATGGGGCTGTTTACCCCATCCCGTAAAAACTTCGCACAGTGGGCTGATCACCTGCTTGCCAACCAATCTGATTACGGAAACAATGATAGATTGTTTGGTCTGTTTTTGTTCCACAAAGACGCCACTAGGCGTGGTGGAAACAGCGATAGATTGATCAATTTGTTGTTGCCCTAAGACGCCACTAGGCGTACTGGCCACATACTGCTTTGCCGGTTGATGGCTAAGGATGGAAGAAGAAGATAATATATAAAATAAAAATAGACGAGAGAACACACTTATAAACTGCTCAATTTGGTAGCTTGGGAAAAAGTTAAAATTTGTTGACGCGCGTTCTGATTGGTTAGGCATAGTTGAGGATGGGGCAATAAGAATTAACAATTGCTTGCAAAGTCGGCCATTTGAAATTTAAACTAACTAAGCTGACATCAGCGGGAGAGCCTGTGTGACCAAAGCTTTTGCCATCTGGAACACTAAAGCAGTGGTAGAACCCATTTACTGCCAAGTCAAGCTTATGTTATGTGAAATTCTTACTTGAGGGTAAGGCAAAATAAATATTTGTATTGATTTAATTAACATGTAAGCCACAATGTGTGTTACGATAGCCTAAGAAGGAATGCAGTCTTTCGGAGTGAAATAAATGCATAAAATATTTGCTAGTGGCTTTACAACGTTTGCGAATGCCAAAGCAGTAGACCAAAATGGATATTGGCTTTTGTAGTGCCATAAATGTTTAAATATTATGTATAATTATGTAGAAAATGTTAGGACGAATTTATCCACAGGTTTCAGTGCTAGAGTAAGCACACCCTATCTATTGTATGAACGAAAAAACCCTGTATAAGATGTTGTAAGGGAGTCATTAAAGGGTCACAGGCTGGGTATGTACACCCCTGTCTATTATATGGAAGCGACACCTTGGAGGAAGGGATCAGGGCTTTGTACTATCACTGAAGAAGAATGTTTACACAGCAGTGATGTTAAACAATGAAAAATAAAGACTGGTGTAATGATCAGCACACATAGCTGATCAAGGTGAGTTGTTACAGTGGTTATGTGTGGAAGTATAGATGAGAGTTATATGGGAGGGAATGTTCCTCTCATTTCAGGTTATATGTCAGAATACTTATTGGTGGCAGGAAACCTGGTGAGAGACGAAAATCCTGGGATTGATCGCTCAGCATTCAAGTTGTAGCTAGCCCCACACCTTCGACCAGGAGCACCACATTTGTTGATTCTGAGGACCTATGGGCCAACTGTTTTCTTCAATCCATGCCAGTTAAGTCCTTTAGAAAAGGCACTGACAAATTATTGATATCATAAAGTTCCACCATAAGAACCATAACCATAATAATAATCTAATCACCTTGAAGTGATGAACCCAACAGTCTTTCCAACATATTAACAGTGATCAGTACAAGCCGGTAAACAGAACAGTGGGTGGATTTCTTCAGTGATTTTCTTTTGTATAAACAAGAGACATGGACATAGTTCCAATTTATTTATTTTAAATAGTGTAAATAAAAATTTGATTGAGTCTGACAATCCCTGTCCCAAAAAATTGAGGTACAGGGAGATTAAAGTGTAAAAAATAATTACCTAAACTTCATCAAAAGTCTTACTTACTTTAATTTTATTGGGTTAAAGTTTTGTTTGACATTTTTCTTTCATCACATAAAATACATTACCCTAGACACTAGCCACACAACATTACAGAGCTTGATTTATACAAGGTGAGATCTTAGAGGTGGCGGATAGGGACCCTGAGAATTACATCATCATCATCATCATCAATTAGACTCAGGGAACTTACACAGCTTGACCTCACCTTGTGTACCCATAGTTTAGTAACACCATAACCTCTAATTTACCACAGCTATAAGGCATTGGTTAAATATTTTACACTGGTTTTCACGCACAAAGATACATGACTGGTTTCATTTTCCTAAAGTGACCTCAATTCGGAATCTGCTGACCATGAGTTTCTCGGATAATCAGTGTCTTGCATGCTGTGAGATTTCCACGCATTGCTGTTCCTTTTCCATTCTTTATGCATTATAATATTTACCTCTACTGGTGTTCCCACTCTAATATGTTTTATAATAGTCTGACAAAATATCAGTAAAACATAGTAACAGAAGAGCAGATCTATAGACACAATAACACAGCTGACTTACAATTCCTGCCGTACATGTCGTAAGTGTGCCTTGCACTCTGCCAGTTCCAAAGCCATATGGTGCCGATCAGGTGATAACTGGGGGGCATCAGCAATGAGTCTACCTTCAGCCTGAGACATGTAGTAGTCACGTTCTTGTACCAGTTCAGCAGCCAGCTGCAACAAAGCAGGAAGCACTATAAATTCTTACCACCAGCAACATGGCAATGAATAACAGGGTTCATAGCAAATTTCTTCAAGCATTTTCCAGGCTTTTTTCAGGTTTTTCCAGGTCCAGCACGTGATTTTCAAGGATGGGAAACTCTAATATTTTCCTCATCTAATTTTCTCAGATATAATTATTACTTTGCTGATCAGCAATCCGGAGCATTACCATCTCCCATTACCAACAGTGTTTGCAGATTTCTTTAAAAAGAACTTTTTTTTTTAAAATTCATAAAAGATTGAAAAACAGACATCTTTTCCAAGTTTTTAGTGAATTTGTTCAACATCAGCGCAATAAAATGTTAGTGACATGGATGGTAATGAATAAAATAAGCTTGATTGACGTATTGATTTAACGATTAACCAGGTATATCAACATAAAAGGCTAATAAAATTGGAATAAAATGTTTAAAAAAAAACTATTTTTCGTGTTTGTCTTTTTTGAATGTATTCTGCGTCTGTGGCATCTGACAATGAGCGTTTGTAAATGTTTGAGTAGTTAAGTACCTCTAGTTGGAGTTTGAGCTGCTTTTTTCATTAACTTGGGTTGAAGTTGTAGTGTAGGCCTCTGCAAGAGTCTTTGTCAACGATCCACGTTGATAATCCTTGACTATGTGGTATAACTTGAAGCAGGGTATCAGGCATAGAGGTACATTGCAATCTGGGCAGTACATGCAAGTCTGGCTTCTGTTCCCTGCAGCCTTACACACTTTACAGTCTGGTTTGTACCTTGCCCTTTCATATTTATCAATGAAGTGGTGCTCAGTAAGTCGTGTTGTTGTGACCTGTGGTTCTGAAGGTGTCACATTGCGTCAAAGAATAGCAGGTTCAATTTTTTTTTTTTCGTACGCCCGCTAATACTCGAGGCGAAATCTCAGGTTATTATTAATGTCTAACCTGACATTGATTTTACGTGAGTATCCCTTTTTTCTTGTACAGAGACAGGTGTCCCTCGCCATTCAGGCAGATACTCGCCGATTTCGGAGGTACCCATTAGAGCTGGGTCGGCTCAGGAGCCGCCAATCCCTGGTCGACGACACTCTTCAAATATCCTCGCCAGGTCTCGAGTTAATCCAGTCAAAATCCCGGTCGACGAAAAGTCCTCAAATGCCGTCGCCCGGGTTTGATCCTGAATCACCCGGTCGCCAGAGCGGTGTGGTAACCACTATGCTAGCGCGGCTCCTAGCAGGTTCAATAAGTCATACTGACATCCTGATCTTCGCTTTGATCTTTTTTTGTAGAGTTGGCAGTGTTGTAGGTTATGTGCCCATTGACCAGGGCAGTTTCAACTAAGAAATAATATAAAAATAGGATCTGTGTGGGTAGGGGTAGCTTGCACCTAGTTGGCTGAAGTTTCCACACCTCGCATACTTTTGCTGTATTTTTCTGCAAGCACTGGCTTCTGAATTGTTCTGCCCTAAAGAATTTGACTTTCTAACTGTCTTGTTTATATTATCATTGGAGTGAACAGTGGATATAAGGTTAAATCTTTTCGTATCATGCCAGGTGACTGTCGGCATGCCTTATCTTCTGTCGCACAAAACACAGGATGATTTGTCTTTTTCAATTTGAGTTGTTTTTTTCTTCAGTGCTACAGGAAAATGCTTCCTATTTTCCGCTACTGTTCCAAATGCACCAATCTGAATTTCAGGTCTTGAAATAAAGCTGAATGCTGAATCAAAACTACCACAGAAGAGAATATGTCCCTTGTTGCGTATGAAATTTGAATTAAAACTATGGTGACTTTTCACTGAAAAAAATAGTCCAAATAATCTCAGCTCTCAAGAGTTTTTTCCTTGGTCACAAATGATGTCACATTTGTAGGTCTCCTAGTAGTGTTAGTTTAAAAAAAAAAAAAGGAACACAAATAACTTATGAGTAGGCCTAAGCTATGTTTATTTACCAATTCAAAATTCTAAACGCATACATAATAGTCAAACAATATTTAACTAGAACAAAAGTAATATATATAGTAATTGGGAGGGTAATACTTATGATAAGTGAAAATCTAATAAATATCTAACTGGAGACCTTTACACCCCCCTCATCTTTACTATTTTTGTTGGGTTTTGTTTCGTTTGTTTGTTTAGATTTTTAAAAAAAATTTAATTTAATTTTTTTTTTAAATAACATAGGCCTATCCACAAAATTGCTGATTTTCATTTATCCTAATTACAGTGATTTGACAGATGTGATGCCACTTTCGTGTATCGGCGGTTATTCATGTTATCTGAAATTGAAAACATGTAGGCCTAGGCCTATCCTAATTAGCCTATAACCCTTCAGAGGTAGAACGGTATAAGTCTTTTCATCATAAATATAATAAAAAAAAGCATTCAAAACATATTTATTTCCAAAAAATGTGGTGAAATGAACAGTGGGACATGGTTCTGATAACAGGGTAGGCTATAGGATATGGAATCGCCATCAATTTCTATTCCTGACCATCTTAAACTGTGTCAAATATATTCCCGTATGCAGAGGTAAACCAAGAAATTTCGTTCAAACGCTTGCTTAGGCCTATAGGCTAATTTTGGCCATGGTTAAAAATTAAACTGTAAATAGACCTACATTGTAAATACAGACGCAAGTACAGTAGGTCTATCTATAAACTGGACTTATTTAAATAGGTTTTATAAATGAGATAAATGAATTTATTACTTACGACGAGTGCTAAAAATAAATCTGTGTTTACGTCGTTAAAGCAAAGCGCCGAAAACTTCTGGAAATGGATTTAATGCGCAAAGGGAAGTAAAAATTGTACGGTAACTTTGCGCAAAGGGAAGTAAAAATTGTACGGTAACTTTACAATTTTACTTCCCTTTGAGCACTTCCATTTCCAGAAGTTTTCGGCGCTTTGCGTTAATGGCGTAAACGCAGATTTATTTTTAGACTCGTCGCGTCTGTTGTAGCAAAAAATACCATCAACAACCAAAAAATGGACACAAAGTAACGAACTTTCGATTTCGTATTATTTTTCAAGGTCCGATGCGGAAAATTCAAGGCTTATAGCCATTTTTCCAGGCTTTTCAAGGCCTGGAATTTTTTTTTCCGTTTTCCAGGTTTTTCAAGGTTTTTCCAGGTCGCTACGAACCCTGGAATAACCCTGTTAATATCAAACATCCCAACGGCCTTGTCACCTTATGCAACTGCATAAAAAGTATCATTTATGGACAGCGTAAAATGATACATGCAGGGCTATGATCTCTTCAGCTTCTAGTTGATACCTCAGTTATTAGAATAGCAATATTTCTTTTATCAACCACTGATCTTTTTATGTTCCCCATATGCAAATGCTGCTTATCAACAGCTCCACTTAAGTTTGCATTGGCTCTACTTTCTTGCTCTGCTTTCGAACATTCTTCTTCTCTCAGGTTTCTTTGCTCCCCTCTTCCCCTGTGTGTTTCAGTCTCTGGTATACCTGGTTGTTTCCTGAAAGCATGCCCCATCCATCTCTATTTTCCCTCTTCAATCTTCTGCTGCTCTGGTTATTGCCTGGTTTTCCTCCACAGTTCTATGTTATTACTTCTGTCCAGTAAATAAAAGATGTGACAGAGACATCAGCTTAAAAATTATGAAATCTCTGAACTGTGATTTGCTTCCCTGGAAAATGTTATGATTGCCTTAATTTAGCAGACCCTGGGGATATGAACAAATGTGCTGATGCTGAAATTTACATATTCCAAGGCAACAGCTGTAATTCATATTCAGTAAACATAAAAGTGATATAAAGACACCTCAGAGTCATGAATTTTTTTGTTCCAGAATCATGTGCTATATTTCTGAATGTAATAATAAAAGTAAAGTTTTTACAATGTATATTGTATATTACAAAATTGAGCACAAGCAAACATGGTATGTCTCACACAGTG
Organism: Oreohelix idahoensis; assembly: GCA_024509875.1. Lineage (NCBI taxonomy): Eukaryota > Metazoa > Mollusca > Gastropoda > Stylommatophora > Oreohelicidae > Oreohelix > Oreohelix idahoensis. The sequence continues at coordinate 551,715 of JAMPIV010020612.1, forward strand.
GAAAGTTGAATGCTGTCAAAATTGACCCATTTCATAAGGATAACAAAGTTCAGGGCTGATCAGAGGTGTTGTTGTTTAACTAGGGCTGCTAAGCTTCTTGTTCTTTTGTAGCCAATACTAAGTTGAAGACTCCTTGGAATTATCTACATGGTTGATCTAGGCTTTTCCTATGGCTTTTCTGCCATTCCAAAATGTACTGAGTTGAAGTCATGAGCTCCAGTTTCTCCAGCTTGGCTTGCATTTAAAGGATTGTCACATCTGATCCCAAGCTAAGAGTAAAAAGCCTGTGGTATACTGTGCATTCCTCGACATCCAAGGCGCTCTCCAACTATGCAGAGCTAAAATACTATGCTCTGGTTCTGGGCTCTCCCATGGAATTGTCACGTCCTGCACAGATCCACTACTTAGCTCCACCGGCCCATCATGGGGTCCATAGTGAGATCCTGCTGCATGCAGGCAACCAGGTAAAAGCCAGTTATGCCTGGGCCTCAAGTGACTCCACCATGCTAACTGTGCAATGCTGGGTTATCAGTATGTTTCACCACAGGGAGAATCCCTGGAAGTGTGTGGATGATTTCAAGAGTCAGTGAGGGTGTAATTAGCCTCACAGACAGAGGTTCACTTCCACATATGTATATTGTAGCATTATGCATAGCTGGTGGTCATATAGGGATGACTTCAGACATGCCTCCATGCACTGATCAGAAGTGTGTCATTACTAGCAGGCTGTTTAAATTACAGCCACTTAATCTTATTCTGCCATTAATCAGGTAGATTCACATTTGTGTAATGCATGAAAAAATTGCATTTTTCAGCGATACCATTTATACGTGGTGTACAGCTGATGTGCTATGAACAGGCTGAGATAAAGAATGTGTGTTACTTGTGTGGGAGACAGAAAGAAAGAGGTCAAAAACAAAAAAAAAGGGCATTTGTGCTTAGTGAGTGTTGAGCTAATTAGTCTAGACACCTGTCTACAGTTAGTTGCATAATGCATCAAAGATTCCAACAACAATTATCACATTTAATTCTTCTTCTTCTTTGGTCCTTGGCCGCTGACTGACAAAGCAATCAGTGGTCAACACGCAGCAACAAACTGTCTCCACTTTGCTTGGTCGACAGCCATCCTTCGTGTGGTGCTCCAGCTCTGGTTCATGCTTAGCATCTCTGCCTCCACAGTTTGCCACCAGGTGGCTTTTGGTCGTCCTTGCTTTTGCTTTCCTTCTGGTGATGGTGTCAGGGTCTCTTCTGAGCATGTGGCCACTTAATGTACAACTTTTGTTTTGCTTTTAATTACTTTAGTTACACAAAAAGGTACCTCTTACATAAAGATTTCTCAAAATGATCATCATCTCAACCCATAACCCGTCATGGGTCGTAGGGGTGCCATGGTGGAAGCATCAACAGACAGGGTCCTCCACTGCTCTCTATTCTCAGCAATGCGTACAAGTGTGGAGAAACCGTGTCCTGCTCATTCTTTGATGTTATCAGCCCAGGATTTTCTTTGCCTTCCTCTTCTCCGTTTACCTTCGACTGTTCCCTGGAGGATCGTTTTCGAAAGGGAGTCATGACGAGTTACATGCCCAAACCAGGCAAGCTTTCGACGTTTCACTATTGACAAAAGTGGTTCTTGATGGCCTGCATAGGTGTTTATCTTCTCTCTAACATAGACATTTGTTTTGTGCTCTTTATAGCAAATGCGCAAAATTCTTCTATAACATTTATGCTCGAAAGCCTGAATCCTTCGCTCCGTATCTGCAGTGAGTGTCCAGCCCTCACACCCATACAAGAGAATAGATAATACAAGTGATTTGTATAATTTGATCTTCACAGGAAAACTGATGTTACTTTTCCAGATCACATTCAACCTTGTCATGGCAGCTGAGGCCATCTCAAGTCTTGTCTTGATTTCTTTATTTGATCTTCCATCACTACATATAGTGGACCCGAGATATTTAAAGGTGTTAACTTCTTCTAACGTTTGCCCATTTAACGTAATGTTGGTCGGAACATGTTTCTTATGGCTATTCACCAATATCTTGCTTTTTTCTATATTAATTTCCATCCCATATGTTCTTGTTACTTTCTCCAGTCTAGAGGTAAGGTCTTGAAGTTCTGATTCTGTTCCAGCTATCAGATCAATATCATCAGCAAAACGTAGATTACACAGAGGTCGGCCTCCAACCGATATGGTTGATTTATAATCGTAGAGAGCCTCCTGCATAATATGTTCTAGATAAATGTTAAAGAGCACTGGTGACAGGATACATCCCTGGCGAACTCCTACAGTTGTTTTGAAAAATTCTCCAATGTCATTGCTTGCAAAAACAGCACTGCTTGCGTCCTTGTATAGTGCTTCAATGATATCTATGATGTTGGTATCAAAATTGAATTTTCTCATTATTTGCCATAAACCTTCATGCCAGACTCGATTGAAGGCTTTTGTGAAATCGATGAAGTTATGGTATAAATCATGTTGATGCTGGAGATGTTTTTCGATCAGTAATCTAATATTGAAGATTTGTTCTGAGGTACTTCTTTTTGGTCTAAAGCCAGCCTGTTCCTCTGACAAGATTTCTTCTGATTTCTGTTTTATTCTGTTCAAAAGTATCCTTAACATCACCTTACTTGGATGACTAATAAGGCTAATGGTTCTGTAGTTCTTGCACATTTTTAGATTTCCTTTCTTTGGAAGCGGTATTACTAATGACTGCGTCCATTCTTTTGGCCATTTTTTTGTACTCCATATCTTCTGGCAAATTGTTGTCATGATTTTTACTATATCTGGTCCTCCATATTTCAAGAGCTGTGCTGGTATATTATCCACACCCGGTGACTTCCCTCCTTTCATCGAACATATAGCCTCTTCCACTTCTTCCCGTAGTATTGCTGCATTTCCGAGTTCTCTGTTTTCGCACTTAATGTTGTTTAATATGCCTAAGTCAGTGTCAAGTTTACAGTTATATAATTCTTTACAATATACTTTGTACAATATACTATATACAAAATGATGGAGAAAAACAAAACCAAGAAGGGGAAAACCATGGTTTAACAAGGGTTTTGATGTGTCTTTTGTTAGACTGATATAAAAGGATTGGAATGAAAAAATTAAAAACTACCTCAGCACGTTCATCTCTCTCTCTGATAAGTCGATGCAGGTGGTGAAAGATTTTGTCCATGTAAGAGCTGGAACTTACAGGAGACTTGGGCCTCTGAATGGGAAGGACTGTTTCACAGTCATCAGTGACCTGTGTTGAAAGACAGACTACAACATAACACATCTGAATTCTCTATGTCATGTGATCTCTTTGTTTCCTCATAGCTCATTTTCAAAAAATATGCATCTGCTTCTTTCTAATTTGGTTTTGTTTATTCACATCTTCCCTTCTCTGTCTGCTCACTTTCTATGGCTCTTCTCTTTTGCTTTTCTAGATCTTTTCCTACTCACTATTTCCAGTAGGGTCCTAGCTCACAGACCGGTGAAAACACCTGTGCTTATGTGCCACAGCCTTTTCTATGATCTCTTTTCAATGATACTAATTCCTGCAGTTTTGCATGATTTCTGTCAGATAAATTAATCAAGAATACATACAGCTGATGGTCTCTCACTGGTAACTGTATGGTCAATGAAAGATAAGTATATATTTTCATAGTAAAATTATATTTAACAACATCTGTAACCAGCACCTTATTAAGTTCTGGCTCTCTGACGAACCCTGATCAACAGCAGAAGAAACAATTATTTGAATACATCCTCAATGGAAGTCTAGATTTCTGGAACTGCTCGCTGTAAACCCCATAGGATTTATAGGAGAAATTCCAAAACAAAAATATTTGATCTAGATCTACAGCAGTCAAATGCTTAGTAGCACCAATATATGGTCACATAGCATGTTTGAAATATCAATAACTGATTACTTCAATCTTGCATACAAAAATGTCACTGATTTGGTTTGATTTTAAGGATTATCTTCAGTGCACGCGGACAACTCCATCAGTGCTCCCATCTCCTCCCTTAATCACACAAGGAGGATCTCAGCACAGAGCATCAACTCTGTAGCACAGGCGAGAATCCCAATGTGTGTATATAGGAATCACACATTCTATAAATATATTTGCTGGGTAGGTTTCTAATGTCACTGAAAAAACAGCTAACTGATCGAGCCTATTCATTACTGGAAAACATATTAGCGTGATTTTCACTCAAGCAACTTTTCCAAATTTTAGCACTGAATCTGCTAACTTCAGAATGTTAATTATGTCTATTTCATCATAACCAGAATCAAGTCCTGTTGTATGGTTCAGAAACATGGAGAACAACAAAAACCACAAAGAAGTTACATACTATCATAAGTGGTTACCTGTGAAGAATAAAAGGACTAAAATGGTACGACAAAATCGCCAATGTGGCACTGATGAAATGAACCAGATAAACGTCAGTGAAAAAAGAGGCCAAAGAAGATGCTGCTGTTGGATAGGACATACAATGAAGAAGCCTGTTTATATTATTACAAGGCAGTACTTGTTCTGGAATCCCCAGGGTAAGAGACGCAGAGGAAAACTAAAAAATAAATGGAGCGGGCAACAGGATATAGACATTGAAAGGAATAAAGAGTACATGAAAAAACCTTAAAGAAATGACACAGGATTTGAAGGCTTGGCATGAATTTTTATTTTTGAAGACCTATGCTTCTTCGGGATCTGAAGAGTGATGATAATAATTATGATATGATGAATCTCCATTTTCCTAAAACAAGTCATTTTACACAAGTCCTGTACTGAGCGTACTGTGTACAGTGCAGTAGTTTACAGCTAGGTTATGATATCTGCTCCTTTCAGCCCAGCATATTTGATTTCAGCATACAATTTATTCAGGTTGCTTTCCTTAGCCTTTGGTTGCCCCCAGTGTATCTACATGGCAGCAGGTGGTTTAAAATCAAATAGTTCTTTCTCCTAGATGAGTTGCAACCCAAGGTTTATTTGTTTATAAATTTGTGTGTCTCATCTACCCAAGCCATTCTGGCATTAGGGTACAGGAGATCCACTCTCACCCATTCTCCTATTAACAATCCCTCCATGAAAAGGCCAGGAGACTAGCTTGTGCTGTCAGAAGTTATTGTCGCTCGCCTTGAGAGTATATAAACTGAGATGAGAGTTCATCCTCAACTCAACTTCTGGCTATGACATTGTTTGTACCAAAATACGCTGTGTCCATGTGGGGAAGACAAGCAAACAGTAGCACATCCTCCAAGAATGTCAGCTCCAATAGTGCTACAGACCGACAACAAGGATTTCACCAACCCCCTTAAGGAAAAACTGCATGGCAATGGGAGAAACCTGGGACTGGCCGCTGTGACGACTTGCCCAATCTTCTCTTCTTTATTTTTGTTTACGAGACGCCATTTTTTATCATCTTCAATGCATGATCGAGAAGCCCGTAAAGTCACGGGAAATTTCACTTGCGGATATTCTCCTAGCGTTCAGTGATTTTCTCCTCGAGTCTAATACTATTTTTAGATACGACGTCATTGTTGACCCCTGACCTCGGTAGCTAGAAACCCACTTTAATTTAGGACCGACTACATAAACTTAGATAGAACCAGTTTATGCCACTTTAGGAACCCCATGTGACTTTTAACGTTATTGATTGGAGTGTCTATATGATGCTAAGGTCACATGATGCACACTTCGGATCACGTGTCCAAGCGGAAATGACCCGCTAAAAGTGCGGCAAACCCAGCCATTTTTCACTTGCCCAGGAAACCTCGAGACAGCTAGACCTAATCTAGATATCGGCGAATTCACGCATTAAAAGCACTGAAGCCACGTGTCTAAATTGCGGGTTAGCGTCCATCTCTGAGTAGTCTATGGTGGAGCCTTGCACGACAGTCCAATCTCAGAGCAGAATACGGAGTCGAGCACAGAGAAGGCAAATCCGAACCATTCAAGACCTACCTGGTGCAACATCATAAGGAGACCGGAGAACTAACCACGCTTCACTATCAGCCGGGGGCTGAAAAGCTAAGTTCCTATAGAAAGGGAACTCACCTATATCAATGCCATGTTTTTGTCATCCATGATGAAACACACTTGATGTGAGACACATAGTACATACAACAGACACTAATTCCATCGACAATACTATCATTCACCATCTATTCATTTTAATTGCAATAAACCAATTGGGTGTATATAATGTACCCCATGCTTTGTTCCTTCTATTAGATGTTGAATATTGTCTGATGTTTATCTTCCTTTATAAGGGAGGGGGGGGGGCTCGTAAAATATAATATAATTTAAAGGATAACAATAATAGATAACTGAGAAGGGGACTATGGTAGCGAGAGACCAAATATCTCCTTACAACCTTTTCCAGACCTTGTCTAGTTAGGAGAATTTACCCTCTTCGTCACCCTTCAGAAGTGGGAAAACCCAACAGGAATTCTTGAGCCAAATTTTCCACATTCATATCTATTATTTCTTCTAATAAATTCTTATCCTTCAAACGCTACGCGACACTGGGGTCTCAGTCCGGGATTTGAACTTATGTATTTTATCATACCTCTGGGATAGTATCATTCATTCAGTCATTACAGTATACCATTTTAACACACGTATTTTCACACAGTGAGCTCTAGAAAGACAGAAAACATTTTTTCTAGAATTTCAGGCATTGATTGGTGAATCCCTTTATATATGTTGTATTTAATTAAGTTAGTTCATGATTTTGTATTTCATTGAATTACAGACCTTAAGTCTCCATAACTGTAGTAATTTCATTCTACAGCAGTCTGATAATTAGTAAGTTTTTGCTTGTTGTTAGAAATACTATTGGAAGGTAGCACTAGCTTACTCAGGTGGACTATAACTGCAAAAGATGGCTGAAATAGTTAAGCTTAAGGCAGCACTAGGGGAGGCCGGTAGAGATCTGGGTTATAGTGGGGTGGACCTTGCGAATTATGTCAGTGTCGAGACTGATAAGTATTACGCTCGAGAAACAGCGAAAGCTGAAAGAGAAGAGCAAATAAAGTTAGCAGAAATAGATGAGAGGATAAAAGCTGTAGACGCTAGGGAAAGAAGCGAGAGAGATGAACGCGAGCATGCACTGAAGATGAAGCAGTTAGAGATGCAGGGACAGGCTCAAAGAGTTGAACCGGTAGCCGGTGCGACAGCATCTACCTCCTCAGGCAACCTATCGCCACGGTCAGATGATATGCCCTCCTTGCATGCAGGGGGCACAGGACCTTTGCCATCCTCACTCATGTCAAACTTGGGACCCTTGACGTTTCCATTTGAAGCTTTCTCGGAACGAGCTAACTCGATCGATGTGTATTTGGACAAATTTGAGAAGTTTGCCACCACGTTTGGGTTGGAGAGGAGCAAGTGGAACCTGAAACTGTCACAAGGACATAGAGGAATTGCTTATGAAGTGTATAGCAAGCTTCCTCCAGGTTTACAGGATGACTATGACTCTCTGAAAAAGGCACTCCTGATACGTTATGAGCTACATGCTGACGCATATAGGAAGAGGTTCCGTAACTCTAGTTGGGAAGTCGGAGAGAACTTTGCTCAATTTGCTGCTAGACTGGATTCGTACGTGGAAAAGTGGGGTGCTCTAGGGAATTTTTCTCATGATTGGGAAGGTCTGAAGGAGATGGTCGTTATTGAACAACTGAAGGACACCATGAATCCTGACATGAGGAGATTCCTGACAGAGAATGGGGCCAGCACTTTAGAAACCATAGTCCAGTTAGCGGAACGTTATCAGGCAGTGCTAACAGAGAATGACCCATCCCGGTGGAACCAACCGGAAGAATTATCGAGGCCGACACCTCAGGCACACTTGGACCCCCAAATGAATCTACCTTACCACCACTTCAGAAAACATGACAAGCCAGACTATGCCCATAAGACTACTCAGAGATCAGCTTTCCAGCCTCAGAGGCGGGGAGAAAAGTGGTGTAAGACGTGCAAAATGAGCAACCACAATACTGCAGAGTGCAGAAGGAAAAACCCCCCACATCAGGTTGCATGTTTGCAGGTGAGGGCTGTTGACAGGAAGGAACTGACAGTGAGTCAGAATAGCCTCCATCACCCACCTATACAGGAGACAGTGACCGTGAATGGCAAACAAGTCATCGGGATGTATGACACAGGTTTGTCCTATGACGCGGTCATTTCTGCATCTCTGGTGCACCCCGAACAACTCACCACAGAAACAGTGGATATCCAGGGGCCACTCAAGAGAGCATTACCCTTAACTTTGCCCATAGCGAAGATTCAGGTCAGTTGTCGCTATGTGGAAGGGGAAATCAATGCTGCAGTTTTAGAGGATCCTTTCTACCCCCTGATGTTAGGGCGTAGATATGTCTTTTTAGGAGAACCAGTAAAGCCTGTGGTTATGGCTGCCATTCAGACCAGGTCTGACTCCAAATGCATAGAGAGGGACTCTAAATTAGAAATTCATCCGAATAAGATGAAAAGGGCTCAAGCAGCTGATATCTCATTGGGGCCTTGCTTTGGCAAATTGAAAAACTCACATAACCCTCGAAGAAAGGGTGACTTTTATATGGAACATGGACTCTTGCACAGGAAAGCTGGCAGAGGGTTAAAAAGTCATGGACAGATTGTGGTGCCATCCATATATAGAAATAAAGTTATGGAATGGGGGCACGTTGCTACTTTGAGTGAACACCTGGGTAATGGTGCCACAAATCAAAGGATAGCCCTCCGTTATTATTGGCCCGGCATCATGGAAGACATAGCTCGATATGTGAAGTCCTGTTCAGAGTGTAACCAGGTAACCTCAACATATAGGGTAGACCAGTTACAGGACCTAGGGAAGCATTGCTGCAGACGTAGGCATCCAAAGAAAACCAGGAAAAAAACCAGAATACTTACCTGGGAAGAACAACGTAGGGGCAGATTTTCTGAGTAAACACCCTTAGGCAAATGAGGAGAAATAAGAGAGAATATTGAGGATGAAGGTGAAATGAGAAGCGGTAAAAGAAGAGGAAGACAGGACCAGAGGAGTTGGACGGAACGTCAAACTTGAGGAGGGGCTTGTGTGACGACTTGCCCAATCTTCTCTTCTTTATTTTTGTTTACGAGTCGCCATTTTTTATCATCTTCAATGCATGATCGAGAAGCCCGTAAAGTCACGGGAAATTTCACTTGCGGATATTCTCCTAGCGTTCAGTGATTTTCTCCTCGAGTCTAATACTATTTTTAGATACGACGTCATTGTTGACCCCTGACCTCGGTAGCTAGAAACCCACTTTAATTTAGGACCGACTACATAAACTTAGATAGAACCAGTTTATGCCACTTTAGGAACCCCACGTGACTTTTAACGTTATTGATTGGAGTGTCTATATGATGCTAAGGTCACATGATGCACGCTTCGGATCACGTGTCCAAGCGGAAATGACCCGCTAAAAGTGCGGCAAACCCAGCCATTTTTCACTTGCCCAGGAAACCTCGAGACAGCTAGACCTAATCTAGATATCGGCGAATTCATGCATTAAAAGCACTGAAGCCACGTGTCTAAATTGCGGGTTAGCGTCCATCTCTGAGTAGTCTATGGTGGAGCCTTGCACAACAGTCCAATCTCAGAGCAGAATACGGAGTCGAGCACAGAGAAGGCAAATCCGAACCATTCAAGACCTACCTGGTGCAACGTCATAAGGAGACCGGAGAACTAACCACGCTTCACTATCAGCCAGGGGCTGAAAAGCTAAGTTCCTATAGAAAGGGAACTCACCTATATCAATGCCATGTTTTTGTCATCCATGATGAAACACACTTGATGTGAGACACATAGTACATACAACAGACACTAATTCCATCGACAATACTATCATTCACCATCTATTCATTTTAATTGCAATAAACCAATTGGGTGTATTTAACCTTTCTTCTTCTTCTCTTCTTCCGTCCTTAGCCACCGACCGTCAAAGCAGTCAGTGGCCATTATGCCTAGTGGCGTCTTAGGGCAACCGCAGATAGGTTTTCTTTGCCATTGTTTCCCATCACGCCTATTGGCGTCTTTAGGGCAACGGCAAATCAATCCATCTGCTGTTGTTTCCGTAATCGAAGTGACTGGCAAACGGGTGATCAGCCCGTTGGTAATTTAACCTTTAGCACGCTGCATTCTTTGGCGAAAATTGTCGCCTACAGCTGCATTCTTTTTCACAGCGTCCCGTTTTTATAGTGGGTGACTTGTAATGTCTATAGTTTTTGTGTTTCTTGGTCAATTGCTATAATTTTTTGAATTTTTATAAATAAATGAATGATGAATCTGATGATATAAAATTTGTTTGTGTACATGTTAGATGTGATAGGAAGAGAGGAAAGGAAAGATGAAAAAAAAAACGAAAAAAAAAATGTAAAAAAAATAATAAAAAAAATTTTTTTTTAATTTTAAAATTTTAAAAAAAATTTAAAAAAATAACCAACACACGAAGAGTCCATTTCCCTTGCATCTCAATGAAAGTCATTTGACCAATACAAATCAAATGACGATCTTTTCGTTACACCCATCATCAGTAGCAAAGGAATAAACGCTCTCGTCAGCCGTGATATTCGATCGTAACCCTAAACCTTTCCGACACACTTAATCCTAACCCCTAAAAAAATACATACCAGGAAAGCCATTCTACTTTCGTTTCCATCTCAGCCATCAAACATATTCTGAGAACCGATATCAGCGCTTATAAAGACAAAAATGTCATCCTTACCTCATGGCGTCAGAATCCAATAAAATTAGAGCGAAAATGGCCGCGTGTTCGATGCCGATTCATTTCGATTTAAAAAAAATAAACGCGGATACACCCATCACTTTTGTAAGATCGGAAATGGAACCTAACTCTCTTGCAAATAACATTACAACTTAACATCCGGGGCTGAAAATCACGTGTACACAAGTCATGTGCTAGAAAACGATGATAAACGCTGTCGACATATGTCGACAACAGCTGGGAGAACATAGGTTGCCTTCGTTGACATATGTCGACGACAGCATGCTAAAGGATAATGTACCCCATGCTTTGTTCCTTCTATTAGATGTTGAATATTGTCTGATGTTTATCTTCCTTTATAAGGGAGGGGGGGGGCTCGTAAAATATAATATAATTTAAAGGATAACAATAATAGATAACTGAGAAGGGGACTATGGTAGCGAGAGACCAAATATCTCCTTACAACCTTTTCCAGACCTTGTCTAGTTAGGAGAATTTACCCTCTTCGTCACCCTTCAGAAGTGGGAAAACCCAACAGGAATTCTTGAGCCAAATTTTCCACATTCATATCTATTATTTCTTCTAATAAATTCTTATCCTTCAAACGCTACACGACAGCCGCCCACAATATGTGTGAAACAGACGTAGTTATATGAGAGCAAATGAAGAAGAAATTCACAAAACACAATAAAAGAAGCAATAAAACACGAAAGGTGCAAGAACTATGGTTGATGGTAATAAAAAAATAATGATCAATCAGTATGATAAAGATGAAGATGTATGAACAAACCCATGAGAACAGCACAAGAAGTGATGACAAATATATCAAATACAACAATATACGTATGTGGTGATACAAGCAGTGACAAAACTAACTTCTTTGATATTCTCCACTATTTTAGTCTGGGCCATGATATCCATGGACATAATCTTGTCAATGAAAGTCTCCTTCTGCTCACACTGAACAGCACAGCCCAAGATAAGGAGCAAGGCCTTACGTATTTCTGCAAAGCCCATATCTGGCCAAAATATAAGAAAACATTTTAAAAGTCACATATTTTGCACTTTCATACATCAAAATGTGAATGACAGTAGTTACCATAAGAGCCAATAATGTTATACCTTCAAACAGTAACATCTTCAAATAGTTGCATTTTAAAATTATGGTATCTTTAGTCGAATCTTCATATGGGGATATCTTCAAATAGTTAAATTCTCTTATCACCAAGAGTTAACGTTCAGTGATAGTGGATCAAAGACAAGTTAAATTTTCAAATATGTACTGTCAAATGGTAATAACTTCAAACAGTTTTATCTCAAACAGTTATCTTCCAAAAGTGAAAAGCCAAAGCAACACACCTCTGACGAGAATAAAAAATGTTTCCCCCCATGAAAAAAGTGCATCTTCAAACTATGATGTATACCATGATGTTTAATGACAGCATACGTGGTAAGAAAAAGAAACAGATATCTTCAAATAGTTATATCTTCAGACAGTTATGGCTTCAAACAATATCTGTGTCATTTTCAAACACATAAGCAATGACAAAAAATATCAATATCACTCAGTGACTCCACTCCCCATGGGCCGTAACATTAACATATACACTATCCAACATGCTAAAGATAGGAAATACTGATGAATTTAATTGTGGCGCTGATAAAATGATGCTCAATATCCTTTTGCAGGAGCCCAACATAGGAGCAGAGAAATCTTACAGCACTATCACCAGTACCAGTCCAGAACAGGCTGTTCGAAGATGTTAACAGCTTTCATCAAACCACTACTTTCTTAAAATACAGGTATCCCTCACTAAGCACAGGTCTTACGTTCCTGTAGTGTCCCACAGTTGGCGAAACCAAGGTTCCATATAAAATATGACGTGAGGGAAAAAAATAATTCAAATTTATTTTCCACTGATATTGTCATGAAAATTATTTTAAAATAATTAAGGACTGATATAACAACAGGAAACATTAAAGGAACAAGGAGATGGAACAAGATATCCATGCATATCTCCAAAAACATAAACTCTCCTCCTAGTTTCCATCTTCATTTTATATGACATTGAGTTAATATGTGTGCTCATACAACCATATAATGAATAAAAACATAAGTAGGGTTGATAGTACCAACAATAACCAAAAAAAAAAAAATAAATTTAGAATACGATGGTGGAACAAGATCTACTTATGTTTCTCAAAAAAAGGGAAAAAAAAAAAGGAAAAATTATCCTCCTAGTCTGTGTCTTCATTTAATATGACACCATATTGGTTAGCTAGAGCAGTGGTGGCCAAGCTAAGGTTGGCCGAGGGCCAGATTATGGTAAAGGGTAACACCAGAGGGCCAGACCTATAAAATCCTTAAAAATAACGTTCTGAGATTTAGTTTTACATATATTATGAACCACGTACAGAAAGCAACGGCAAACTATTGTACTGCACATCTGCCAAGACATGTATACCAGTCTTTGGACGGAAATTACTGTAAAAAAAAAAAATATAATAAATCTGTTGTTTTAATTTGTTTTGTAATTTGTAATATGACATGTAATTATTTATTTCAAACATACATTTGTGTGTTATTTCATTATGAAGAGTGTGGCTTATCAAAACTTTTCACCAGTGATTTGAAGTCTACTTCCATTTGTGACGTAGCAATTCTGAGAACATGGGATAATACAGAGTCAGTTAATCTGTTTCTGGTCTTGGATTTGATAAGCTTCATGGCAGAAAATGTTGTCTCACAAAGATATGTGCTACCAAATATAGAGCACACTTTTAGGGCCCATTTTCTCAGAAGTGGGTAACGTTCCTTTGGTAGTAATTTCCACAAATGAGCTCCAGTTTCTTCTGTTGTGTTGATGAATGGGTCACACTGGAGTTACATAACTAATTGTAGTTCTGCTGGCTGAGACTCCACTGTGCACTTGAATGGGTTGTTAAAAAGTTCTATTTGTGGACGAAACATCTCAAAATCTTGAAATCGACGATCAAACTCAGAAATCAGCTGTTCAATGTCATCTGTGTACCTCCTGAAGTTAACACTCTCTTTCTCAGACAGCTGTTTACAACAAGGAAAATGAAACAGGTCATTCTTTTGCAAAGACAGACTAAATAGGCTCAGTTTCTTTTTGAAGCCATTGTGGTGAAGTGGGATGTTATAAATACTTATAGGGAACTTAGTGTACTGACTGAGATCAGCTGTGAAGGTATCTATATCTATTAAGAGTAGTGTATTATAGATAACCTTACTTGCTACCACATATCTATATATCTCAGTCAGAATTATTCTGGAATAGTGTGATGCTACGTTATGTGTCTAGGGTATGAGTATGGTGAAGTGTAAGTCACAACAACAGACAGATAAACAATTTAATTTAATCCACTACTCTTGACAACACTGTGACACTCACATACATATAACACTCTACAAAGATATCTTAAAAGAGTCACTGATAAACTTTCAAATAACAATATGTATTCATTACTGGCATGAATGAATATGTGTCCTGATTCAACTACAAGGGAACCAGGAATCACAAGCAATTTAAATTACAAGTTATGTACAGAATGTATTTAATATGAATATTGTAGTGACATATATTATTACAAATGTTCTATGTGTGTCAGTTGTGTAGTAGTAAAATGAGGTAATACTGGTTTTGTTTTGTTCAAGCTCTGTTGGTATTTGTCATCATGACTTCAATAGTTTGTCTTTAGGGACCAGTATTGGAGATGTTCACAGTTCCTGATTTTAAGACAAGTAAATTCCCCTCTTAATGTTAATTTTAAAAAGTCAGTTCAAGATGAGGGGACATAATGTTGAGCTCAGCTGGCCAATTCTGCTTATCTTGAGTGATGGCGGCAGGAGAGGACTCCTCTGCTCGAATTCTCCTCTGGGCTCTGGAGACACCTCACTGATAGCTAAAAGGACCAAGGAGTATGCTGTCCGACACTGGATTCAGCAAATCTCTGACCAGATGCTGCTCAGTACCATCAAGACCACTGTCCCACAATTCATACGAATAAACACAGATACGTTGATTAGCAATGAATTCTGGCACAAACTGGCACAAATTTCCATCTGCTTATCTTCCAGGCTTTTATTGAGTCAAATATAAGCTGGCTTCAACGCACTGATGCTTTATCAAGTGTATTTAAACAAGTGGTTTCGAACTAACGCTCCCAAGTGTGTATATCAGCGAGACTGGCCAATGAGCCACGTTTCGACAAGTGTTTGAAAAAATGTTATCTTTTCCCGTCTCCCCCAACAACCAAGATAGTATTTATAGCCCGACCAATCGTGGTTAGGCTTTCATTTGTTGCGCTCCAATCAATTTGGAGTTTACATGGTAGGCTATTTCTGTAACGTAAATTTTTTTCAAACACGTTAAAAAAAAATCTTATGAGCAGAAATGATTTTATGCTGTCAGGCACCCCCAATATTTTATTTTGGGTATAATTTATTAATTCCTGGACTATTTGCGTAACGTTTTACATATTATTTGTCAGCAAGCCCTAAGGAACCCAAAAATACTAATTTAAAGGAGCTACGTGGCTGCGTTCAAAATATGCAATTTCTTCTACCTCCTGTTTCGAAGATGTGCTGTCTGGGTACTGTTATGTTTCAACCGTAAACCCATCTAATGTTATCTTTTCTAATAAGAGTTTTTTATGATTTATAAACCTAACTCTGGGAAAGGGTAGTGTATTTTATCACTGTCCGTCTGAAAAAGTTAGTGCTTGTAGACTTACACGCGTGATGGTAGCATTTGCGTATCGCGCGAAGCGTGTTTAATGTTCGGCTTTCTGCCTCTCCCTTCTCGCTATCCTTTTGTCCATCTGTTCGTTCGTTTTGGTAACGCAGTATAATTAATGTTAGGATTAATTTAGGTCATTACGCAGTACGTCTCAATGTTTTTCTTAGAAATGCAGCACACGTTTCATTGAAGAAGGCGGGTAATAATACAGTAAGCTTTTATATCAACGTGAAATCGTTACAATTTGCAGACGAAGCAGAAAACAAGGGGGATTTCGAGTACATTCTTTGTGACAGCACTGTTATTTTACCATTGCTCTTCTCTTTATTAATTTTATTTGTTAGGCTTCATATTTACCTAATAATTTATATATGTGGATTAGAATATTTCATGACACCTCCCCTCTTAAAACAGACATTATATGTCAGTCCTTTATTCTATATACACATATAGAAATTTATTATTATTTCTGGGGTTTACGGTGATTCTCATCACACGGATGGCGGCTTAAAAAATCCGCTCCCAGATTGGTTTTTCCAGATATATATTCAATGCTAAAATTATATGGAGCCAGAAGCAAAGACCATCGGAGTAACCTAGAGTTCTCATGCTTAGCCTGTGCTAAAAACGATAAAGGTTTGTGGTCAGTTTGCAACTTAAATGCCTTCCCATATAGATAAATATTGAATTTCTTTATTGCCCATATTACTGCAAGACATTCTTTTTCGCTAGTTGAGTAGTTGATTTCAGCTTTTTTCAACTTTCTGCTAGCATATGCCACTGGGCTTAATTCCCCATCCAATGCATCTGATTTCTGTAGTAAAGTTGCACCTAACCCAATATTACTTGCATCCGTCCTTACTATGAATTCTTGACTTAAGTCAGGTAATTTCAAAATGGGTTTACTTGTGAGCTTTTCCTTCAATTCTTGGTAAGTCATTTCACATTGTGGAGTCCATGTAATGCGATCTGGATGTCCTTTACGTGTCAATTCAGTTAACGGTGCACATATGGAATTAAAGTTTTTGATATACTTCTGGTAGAAACCACATAATGAGACAAAGGATCTCACGTCCTTCTTGGTTTGTGGTCTCGGGGCTTTCTGTAGTTTCTCTAAGTTCTTTGGGTCAGGGGTCATGTTTCCCTGATAAACTGTGTGTCCCAAAAATTCCAATTCTTTACATCCAACGCAACATTTGGTTGGTCGGGCTGTTAAATTTGCCTCCCTAAGTCGATCAAACAGCATGTTCAGAGAGTCAATATGTTCCTCAAATGTTTCTGTTGCTATAAGGATATCATCCATAAAATTTGTTATACAGGGATTATTCAGAGGATCCAATAATTTTCTCATCATTCTAGAGAAGACACTAGGCGCATTCTTCAATCCAAATGGTAATCTATTAAACTCATAGTGTCCTTCTGAGGTACTAAAAGCTAGGTATGGTCTAACCTCAGGCTTTACTGGAATCTGATAGTATCCTTTACTCAGATCCACTTTTGAGAAATATTTAGCTTTATTTAGTCTGGCAAACAGCTGATTTGTATCCGGCAATGGATCCACCTGTCCTTCTGTAATAGCATTCAGTCTCCTGTAATCTATACAGAGTCTATGTTCTCCAGAGGGCTTCCTTAAAAGTACAACACCGGAACTATACGACGACTCACTGTGCGAAATAATTCCTTCCTTCAATAGATAGTCTATCTCTTCCTTCAAAGCTTTTTCCTTAGCAAACGGAATCGAATATGGTTTCATACAGACAGGTGTGGAGTCTATGAGTTTCATATCATATTCCAATAGGTTTGTATGCCCTGGTCGGTCTGTTAACACCTCTGCATGATTCTTTAGAACCTGTTGCACTCTCTCTTTCTGAGTTTTCGTTAAATGTGTACTGATTTTCACCTGTGCTGCTGTCTCACAGGGGTGTAATGGATATTCAAATGATGAAAGTGGTTCCTTTTTCATCTCCATGGCGATGGACAAGGTCAACAAGTGTGTCTCTTCCTGATGTTCTCTTTCCAAATATTTCTTCAGGAGATTCACATGATAGATTTTTTCTTTTCCCTTCTTATCTATCTTATAATTTGTTCTAGACACCTTCTCTAGAACTGTATATGGACCCTGCCATCCAATTTGTAACTTATTCTGACTCCCGGGCAAAAGAAGCAGTACCTTCTCTCCCACAGCCAAATTTCTGTCTTTCGCCTTCCTGTTATAATAGGCAGCATGTTTCTTCCTGGCTTGTTTCAAATTTTCATTGGCAAGTTTCCAGCCAGTTTTCAACCGAGTGGTCAGCTCATTCACATATTGGTATGAAGATGTAATGTTTTCCTCTGCCTTTTCATCAGTCCACGTTCTTAACAAAGCTACATATGGACCTTTAATTGTGTGGACCTATTTGTCCATGCACCGGTATGGTCTCTTCCACTCGAAGCTTTATAGTGATGATTTTTCCTCCCAGTTATCATTCACAAAACGACCGCTACCAATTTTTCTTTTGGGGCTGTCTCCCCACTTAAAATTCTTGATGAGAGATTTCCTCTCTACATCTTCTTCCTCCAGTTTGTTTAAGTCCGATTGAGGGATTGTCGGCTTATCCTGGGGTAAGACATCTTTTTGCACTCTCCGCATAGTGGCCATTGTAAAACAGTTAAGTGAAGCTTGTCCGTGAAAAGGGGCTTCCCATTCCATTTGGTCCACTTTATCAAATCTATTTTTCCTTTTATTGTCAGGCCTGATTTTGCCCCATGGCGTGTCCAGGTCCTGATCCATGTTCCCACTTGTGGGTGTTCCCTCATGTGCTATGCTACACCTTTCTACAAAATTTTCAATGTCCCATCTTGCTTTGGGCCAATAATAATTGTGAGCCACCTTTTGAATGATGGTACCTATCTTCTCATGGTCCCCATCTGGTTTCACATGTAGGCTCCTTATTAATTCTGTCCTGTATCTTTTTGGAAGAACCAGCTGTCCGTGACCATGGGATCTAGCTCCAGTCTTCCTATACATCAACTTGTTTTTCATGTAGAAATCTCCCTTGCCTGGAGTTGTATGACAAGTTGACAATTTTCTGAAACATGGCTTGAGTGTTTTATCCCCAGCCTGTGCCTTCCTCATCTCTTCTGGAGTGGTATCTAACATAATATCCTCCTCCTGTCTTGAGGTCGACCTGACCTGAAGGGTTGCCATATACACAGGTTTCCTTCTGCAACGGTCAGTGTCATGATTGTCCATCTGACAATTCTTACACCACCTTTTTCCTTGGTTGAAAGATTTTCTTTCATTATATTTCCTTTCATCGAATTGTGGGAATTTATTTTTATTTTCATACCGTGGCCTATCAAATTGGTGCTTACCTTTATTTTGATCCTTAGGATCAAATTTATTAAAGTTCTGTGGTGCCCTAAAGTTGTCCACCTGTTTCTTTTTATTACCTGTTACCTCTGCTTGAGCTGCTTGATACCTTTCAGCAACATTTAGCAACTCACCCAGCCTCTCTGCACCTTGTTCCATGAGAAACTTTCTCAGGTCTGGAGCCATGGACTCTCTTAGTTGCTCTATAAGGACCATTTCCTTAAGATCTTGGGTTTTCCCCAGAGAAGTCCATTTCTCCAAGTATGTCTCGATTCGTGCAGAGAACTGGTGATAGGTTTCACCTGACAGTAGTTTAGCATTCCTAAATTTTTTCCTATAAAATTCAGCATTCTTTTCATATCTTAACAAAAGAGCCTGCTTTAGCATGTCATAATTTTCCTGATCACCTCTGCTCATTTTTGCAAAAACTTCATAAGCTGCCCCACGAAGTCCCTGAGATAACTTTAAGCTCCACCTTTCTCTCTCCAACCCATACGTGGTAGCTAATAGCTCATACCTATTTATATAGCTCTCAATATCATCGTCTTTCTCAACAAAATGATCTAAATGAAAATTCATAGCTGAGATTGAGGCTCCTTGAGTAACCGTAGCATCAGAGGCAAAGGGACTGGCACCATTTTCAGGAGCATGGCCTTGAAACTCAAACTCCCTTAGTCGTAACTCATGTTCCCTTTGTAATCTTTTATCTTCTGCTTCCCTTTCTGCAGCTAATTTCCTCTCTTCCCTTTCTGCAGCCAATTTCTTCTCTTCCCTTTCTGCAGCCAATCGTTTGTCTTCTCTTTCTGCCTCCAATTTCTTAGCCTCTTTGTCAGCCTCAATCTGCAACCTCTTAGTCTCAGCCTCAGCTTGCAACCTCTTAGTCTCAGCCTCTAACCTTCTTTCGGCTTCTTTTTCTAATCTTCTTTCTTCGCGTTCAATAAATTTGTCACATTCCGTTGTGACATAGGCAACCATAACTTGCCCATCTAATCCTAACTCTTTTGCAGTCTGAACCGCAGCAGATCGAAATTTGGCCAGGTCCGCCATTGTCTATCAGGTAAATTTTATAATGTCTACCCAACAATTCAATTTCTAACTATATATCTAATGGACAACACAGGCACCGTGAGCTCAACCTTATTTAATTCCACCCAAGGATACCTTTTAATTCTTATATTCCCTGAAGTGAATTATCCCCAATATTTTTAATAGTTAAAGATTCAAAATCCCAAGAGCGAGACCCCAATATATGTGGTGAAGTGGGATGTTATAAATACTTATAGGGAACTTAGTGTACTGACTGAGATCAGCTGTGAAGGTATCTATATCTATTAAGAGTAGTGTATTATAGATAACCTTACTTGCTACCACATATCTATATATCTCAGTCAGAATTATTCTGGAATAGTGTGATGCTACGTTATGTGTCTAGGGTATGAGTATGGTGAAGTGTAAGTCACAACAACAGACAGATAAACAATTTAATTTAATCCACTACTCTTGACAACACTGTGACACTCACATACATATAACACTCTACAAAGATATCTTAAAAGAGTCACTGATAAACTTTCAAATAACAATATGTATTCATTACTGGCATGAATGAATATGTGTCCTGATTCAACTACAAGGGAACCAGGAATCACAAGCAATTTAAATTACAAGTTATGTACAGAATGTATTTAATATGAATATTGTAGTGACATATATTATTACAAATGTTCTATGTGTGTCAGTTGTGTAGTAGTAAAATGAGGTAATACTGGTTTTGTTTTGTTCAAGCTCTGTTGGTATTTGTCATCATGACTTCAATAGTTTGTCTTTAGGGACCAGTATTGGAGATGTTCACAGTTCCTGATTTTAAGACAAGTAAATTCCCCTCTTAATGTTAATTTTAAAAAGTCAGTTCAAGATGAGGGGACATAATGTTGAGCTCAGCTGGCCAATTCTGCTTATCTTGAGTGATGGCGGCAGGAGAGGACTCCTCTGCTCGAATTCTCCTCTGGGCTCTGGAGACACCTCACTGATAGCTAAAAGGACCAAGGAGTATGCTGTCCGACACTGGATTCAGCAAATCTCTGACCAGATGCTGCTCAGTACCATCAAGACCACTGTCCCACAATTCATACGAATAAACACAGATACGTTGATTAGCAATGAATTCTGGCACAAACTGGCACAAATTTCCATCTGCTTATCTTCCAGGCTTTTATTGAGTCAAATATAAGCTGGCTTCAACGCACTGATGCTTTATCAAGTGTATTTAAACAAGTGGTTTCGAACTAACGCTCCCAAGTGTGTATATCAGCGAGACTGGCCAATGAGCCACGTTTCGACAAGTGTTTGAAAAAATGTTATCTTTTCCCGTCTCCCCCAACAACCAAGATAGTATTTATAGCCCGACCAATCGTGGTTAGGCTTTCATTTGTTGCGCTCCAATCAATTTGGAGTTTACATGGTAGGCTATTTCTGTAACGTAAATTTTTTTCAAACACGTTAAAAAAAAAATCTTATGAGCAGAAATGATTTTATGCTGTCAGGCACCCCCAATATTTTATTTTGGGTATAATTTATTAATTCCTGGACTATTTGCGTAACGTTTTACATATTATTTGTCAGCAAGCCCTAAGGAACCCAAAAATACTAATTTAAAGGAGCTACGTGGCTGCGTTCAAAATATGCAATTTCTTCTACCTCCTGTTTCGAAGATGTGCTGTCTGGGTACTGTTATGTTTCAACCGTAAACCCATCTAATGTTATCTTTTCTAATAAGAGTTTTTTTATGATTTATAAACCTAACTCTGGGAAAGGGTAGTGTATTTTATCACTGTCCGTCTGAAAAAGTTAGTGCTTGTAGACTTACACGCGTGATGGTAGCATTTGCGTATCGCGCGAAGCGTGTTTAATGTTCGGCTTTCTGCCTCTCCCTTCTCGCTATCCTTTTGTCCATCTGTTCGTTCGTTTTGGTAACGCAGTATAATTAATGTTAGGATTAATTTAGGTCATTACGCAGTACGTCTCAATGTTTTTCTTAGAAATGCAGCACACGTTTCATTGAAGAAGGCGGGTAATAATACAGTAAGCTTTTATATCAACGTGAAATCGTTACAATTTGCAGACGAAGCAGAAAACAAGGGGGATTTCGAGTACATTCTTTGTGACAGCACTGTTATTTTACCATTGCTCTTCTCTTTATTAATTTTATTTGTTAGGCTTCATATTTACCTAATAATTTATATATGTGGATTAGAATATTTCATGACAGCCATCAACATAGACCATCATTTGAAAAATTGTTTGCCTTTTTCCTTGTAACTGCAAATTCAGTACATTCAAATGTTGTGTTATATCTGTGAGAAATGCCAAGTGCTGAATGAAATGAATATCTTTGAGTTTATTTTGAAGATCAATTGAACATGGTAAGTTGTCTCGCAGGAAGTCAAATATTTCATCCTTCAGTTCACAAAATCTTATTAAACATTTTCCTTGACTAAGCCATCTCACCTCAGCATGAAGCAGGAGATCACCGTAAACAGAATCCTCTTCTTCTAAAAATGCAAGGAACTTCCTGTGAGTTAGAGAGCTGTGTCCTCTAATCAAATTCGTTATTTTCACTACAGTAGCCATAGTGTCATTTAGGTTTATGGATTTTGCACAAAGGGCCTCTTGGTGAACTATGCAATGTAATGTAGGCATGTCAATTTTATTTTGCTTCAAAAGTCCAACAAAACCAGTATTTTTCCCAACCACAGCCTTGCAACCATCGGTACACACAGCAGACAATTTTTCAAACCCACCATATTCTTCCATGGCATTTTGAACTGCAGAAAATATGTCATCCCCTTTACTTGTACCATGCAAAGAGCAAACTTTCAGTAATTCTTCAGAAACAGTAAAGTCTTCCTGGATCACTTTAACAAAAATAAGAAGCTGGCTAGTGTCTGTGATGTCTGTACTTTCATCACTATCCAGTGAAAAGTATGGACAATTTTCAATTAAAGATTTCAAGTTCTGGGACAAATGCAAACTAATATCTTCTGTTCTCCTAGCTACGGTTTGTTTTGAAAGAGGTACATTTTGAAATTCTTTTACTACTTATTCTTCATTGAACGCTTCTGCCATTTGAACTGCACACTTTTTCACAAACTCTCCATCAGTAAACGGCTTTTTCGCTTTTGCAAGCTCATAACTAATCACATAGGACGCCATGAGCGATGATTCCTGAATCTTATTTACATGACTAAATATACTCTTTTGCTGATTCAGTTTTTTCTTGAGTTGTTCAATCACAAGCTTTCTCGACTCGCTGCTATGCTCGTCGTTGTTTTTCTGATGATTTGTGATGTAGTGACGTTTCAAGTTATATTCCTTCACTACGGCTAACACTTGGGCGCAAACTAAGCACTGAGGTTTATTATCCTTATTGAGAATGAACAAATAATCGAACTCCCATTCTGGTTTAAATGCGCGATTTTCACTGTCCACTTTTCTATACTTAGAAAACATTTTTACAAATGCAAACTCTTATACATGAAAACGTGCACAACAGCTACAAGCCCAGAAGTGTCACTGGCTGATTTATAATTAACACACTTCACAAGACCAACTGTGCACCTCAACTCCTTCCTATAGAAATGTACCTACCATCCACCCCCACTCCCACGATCACTTTCCCATACCGATGCTAAAGACAAAGCAACATCATTGGATCTCAGAGACTTCCGACCGCAGAAAAGATCTGTCATTGCTTTCAGTTTCTCATTATCAAAGTAGGTACCGACACTGTCTTCGCCTGTCCACGTGCACGATCAGAGATTTGACGTTATCATTTCCGTTTTGTCGGCACTATCTAGTAGAGCTCAATTGGTATGATAGAGAGACAGAGAGAGAGAGAAAGAGAGAGTTGGTGGTGTTGTGGGAGGTGGGGAGATGTTAATCGTGTATTTTGGGTCTATTTGGTTTTGTTTCTGGTGCCTGTGCGTGCTATTTTGTAATATTGTTTTTAGCACAGTGGTCGGAGTATACAGTAATTTTCAATCAACAATAAGAGGCCGGCCAAAACTGTTGGCGGGACGGATCTGGCCCGCAGTTTGGCCACCTCTGAGCTAGAGCATCAGTGGTAGCTTTGCTCTAAAAATAACTGAGAATATATGTCTGATTTTAATTCTCAAACCCCTTTGCACTTCCTTATAGCAATTCTTCCAGCCTTCACTAAAAGTTTAAGTTACACTCAGTAACTATGTCCATTTCTTTAAAATGGCCAGAAAGGTTAAATGTGCTAATAAAAATTATTAATGCTTACAGAACTTCTTCTTCTTTGAACCTTAGCCACCGACCCACGGCTGTTTGCCAGCGATCTTTTAGTTGTTTCCCCTTTTTCCCTGACCGCACTATTTATAGCTATCGTGACAGAGGTCACATGGTAACTTCCTAACTGGAAAAAAAGGTGGCGGATTTTACTTCTGATAGGGCTTAATTAATGTTTTTAGGCTACTTTATTATTATAAATACCGGCTTTAATTTTGCGTAAAGCTAGACTAGAAATGTTAGAGTAAATTTTAGAACAAGATGAAACATTTTATCACAATTAGAACAGAAGATATAATAGTCTGAAATAGTGTAAAATTTACGTTTTTTTTATATTTTGTTATGGTTTGTTTCTAATGCAATTTAGACTAAAACGGTCACAATCAACATGCATAACAAATTACAGAAATCAAAAGTAGAAAACCTGCAGAAAATGGATATCAAAGTTTTGTTTTGGTTTCATGCGTCAAACATTAATTATTGAAACATTAAATTGCAAGTCCACATTTATTACCTTAAAATAACACACCAAATTGTCCCCAAAACATGAGAGCTAACAATTATCTCTCAATCATACATTACGATGGTCATGTAAAAACGAGTATGGTCATGAGTAAAACGAAATGTTCAATTTAATAGATAAATAGGTGTATTTAATAAATACATCTATTAAATGATTTCCACACTCTGTTAATTCTGTCACTCTCACGCAACAACTGCCATAATTTGCTCTAGCCCCAAAATTTCGCTCAATTATCATTCACACTTCCTTTTTTTA
This sequence comes from Oreohelix idahoensis, assembly GCA_024509875.1. Lineage (NCBI taxonomy): Eukaryota > Metazoa > Mollusca > Gastropoda > Stylommatophora > Oreohelicidae > Oreohelix > Oreohelix idahoensis. The sequence continues at coordinate 576,657 of JAMPIV010020612.1, forward strand.
ATAAGAGGAATCTGTACATTCACAGATGGAGAAATTTGTAACAAATGAATTTCCATTATAAATTTTAATTGTGAAGTTATATTTTTAATACCGCTGGCGCGTCTTTCAATTTTGGAAATAGTGGAATGTATAAATTCTCCTCTCATGTGCCTGCTGCAGGTCTAGTGAGTCAGTTGATGTTTCAACAATATGTTTCCTAACAATGTGGAGAAATTGAGATTGCTTACGTTTTGTTGGCGTTCTGGTGACTGATGTTTCTCTTCTATGTTTAATTAGTTTTTGTAGTACAATAGGCTGTCCTCTGGATTTGCATTTTATGATATTATTTTTTTGCTGTTTCTAGTTTTTTTCTAACAATGGGTGTGAATAGGGGTTCTTCCTTTTGTGTTAGTGGTTGTGAAGGTGGCTTAGCAAGTAACTGTTGTACTGTGATGCCGGTTTTGAAGACAGGCGAGGTGGATGTACTTGTCGTATGTATAACTGACTTGGTAGGTGTAGATGTGGCAACAAAAACTGGCATGCTAGGGTGAGTAGTGTTATCCACCTCCAAATGAATAATGGTATCGCCTTTAATGTGAGCTGATACATCAACCTCCAGTTGAACAATATCATCACTAATGTGGGCAGGCACATCAACCTCCTACTGTACAGAGCTATCCTGACTACAGCTAACTGACTGACTACAGCTAACTGACTGACTACAACTAACTGACTGACTACAGCTAATTGACTGACTACAACTAACTGACTGACTACAGCTAAATGACTGACTAGACATGGAGGGGTCAGAAAGAACATCACAGGGGATAGAGCAGCTTTTTGTTTTTAAAACACCAAAAGATGTCTTTGCAACATAATTGCACAGTTGACATTCAATTATAGTTAAATTATGGTCATAGTCTTTCCAGATGTGCTGACTGTTTTCCGATAGTAACTTGGCTGTTTCAAGACACTTCTCATTATGCCTCCTTTTTGAGTCTTGTATTCGTAAGTAACACTTCTTACAAAATATAGTTGAATGCTGTGTGGGTTTATCATCTGATACGTTAATTCCAAACACAAAGAACAGATCATTAACGTAATTAGAACAGTTCAGTGCTTTCTGAATTGAACGTGTTGTTTTGGAAGTTAATGCTCTCTTGCCACAGGCTCTGCACAGTTCATTCATTCATAACCCTCCACTCCCAAAGGAGCATAGGCCTTCAACAAACACATGCCAAGTCCTCCTGTCACGTGCCATCATCTCAAGTTCTTTCCATGTTCTCCTCATCATTTTCACCTCTGTTTCCAACTCTCTTCTCCATGTACTTCTTGGTCTTCCTCTGCCTCTCTTGCCCTGGGGGTTCCAGAACAAGGACTGCCTTGTAATGCTATCAACAGGTTTCCTCAGTGTGTGTCCTATCCATCGCCATCGTCTTCTTCTCATCTCTTGTTCCACTGGCACTTGTCCAGTTCTTGTCATCAGTTCCACATTGGTAACCTTGTCATACCATTTTAATCCCTCTATTCTACGCAAGCACCCATTTATGAAAGTCTGTAGCTTTTTGGTTGTTGTCTTTGTTGTTCTCCATGTCTCCGAGCCATACAATAGGACTGACTTCACATTTGAGTTGAAGATTCTTATTTTCGTGTTGGATCCTATTTCTCTTGATCTCCATATATTTCCCAATGCAATGAAAGCTCCTCTTGCTTTTTGTATTCTTATTTTGATATCGCTGTCTGTCCCTCCAACTTTGTCTATATTACTGCCAAGATATGTGTATGATTCTACATCTTGTATTGGCGTTTCTTCAAGTTCAACCCTGTTTTCATTACCTGCATTTATTCGCATTATTTTTGTCTTTTCCCTGTGTATTTTCAGACCCAATTGCTGTGACCTCTCATCGAGTGTTTTCAATTTGTCCTGCATCTGATTACGGTTATGGGACAGGAGAGCCAAATCATCAGCAAAATCCAGATCATCCAACTGCTTAGTCAGAGTCCACTGGATTCCATTTCTGTTGTGTGTTGTCGATGATCTCATAACCCAATCTATTGCCAGCAAGAAAAGAAATGGAGACAAGAGGCATCCCTGTCGCACTCCTGTTCTTATCCCAAATGGTTCTGTAAGCTGTCCTTCATGAAGAACTCTGCACGTCATGTCTTCATAGGTTTTCTTTATTAAATTAATGATTTTCAGGGGAACTCCATAATGCCTCATCAATTTCCAAAGTGATTCTCTGTCCACACTGTCAAATGCTTTTTCGTAGTCCACAAATCCGATGTATAGTGGTGAATTCCATTCCAGACTTTGTTCAACTATTATTCTCAAAGTGGCTATCTGGTCTGTACATGATCTGTTTTGTCGAAAACCTGCTTGTTCCTCTCTCAATTTCTTGTCTATGGACTCCTTTAATCTCTCAAGGATAATCCTGTTCAATACCTTTCCTGGCACTGATAGTAACATTATTCCTCTATAATTTGTGCACTCTTGTAGATTTCCCTTCTTAGGCAACTTAACCAGATATCCTTCCTTCCATTCTGCTGGTATCTCTTCTTTTTCCCAGACTTTACCAAGTAATTTATATAACATCTCTGTAGCCGTGTCGATATCTGCTTTGATGGCCTCTGCTGGAATGCCATCAGGTCCAGACGCTTTTCCATCTCTTAGAAGCTTTATGGCTTTCTTTATTTCTTCCTTCGTTGGTCTTTCACCGTTAATTTGTAGCTCTTCTTCTGCTGGCTGGATGTCCGGCGGGTTTTGTGGAGCTGGTCTATTGAGAAGGTCCCCAAAATATTCTGTCCACCTCTTCATTTGCTCTTGTATATTGCTGAGCAGTTTCCCATTCTTATCTTTTATGAGGCAACTTGTTTGCTTGTATTTCCCTGTTAGCTTCTTTGTGCTGCTATACAGTTCTCTCATATTTCCTTTGGCTGCAGCATCTTCTGTCTCTCTTGCCAACTCCTCAATATACTTCCTCTTGTCTCTTTTGATACTTCTTTTTACTTCTTTGTTTGCTTCTGTGTACACTTCTTGAGCCTTGGCTTTGGAACTTCTGGTTTTGCTTGTGTTTAACTCTGCTTTCTTGTTTTTTCTATCTTTTATCTTATTGATGGTTTCTGTTGTTATCCATGCTTTTTGTTGTCTTTCCCTTTTCCCCAGTATTTCTTCACATGTCTCCTTCCATACCGTTTTGACCTGCTGCCAATAGTCTTCTGTATTCTCTACATCTTCCAACTGTTGGAGCACTTGGAATTTGTTGGATACTGTGACCGCAAATTTGTCTCTTGTTTCTTGATTTCTTAGCTGTCCTACATTAAACTGTTGTCTATAATTTTGCATTGTTGCATATCTCTTGAGTTTCATTTTTACTTTGGCTATCAGAAGATGGTGATCTGATGCCACATCTGCTCCTCTATATACCTTTACATCCTGCAATGATGATCTAAACTTCTTCTTTATGCATATATGATCGATCTGATTTTCTGTTCTATGGTCTGGTGATATCCATGTTGCCTTGTGTATTCTCTTATGTGGAAACATGCTTCCTCCTATAGCCAGTTGATTTGAAGCACAGAAGTTTGCGAATAGTTCTCCATTTTCATTCATTACTCCTAGCCCATGTTTTCCCATGACTTCTTCAAATCCAGTATTGACTGTACCTATCTTTGCATTCATGTCACCCATCAAAATTGTGATGTCTCTTCTTTTTACTTTATCCATAATTTCCTGTAGTTTAGTATAAAATGCTTCTTTCACAGACTCTTCTTTGTCATTAGTTGGTGCATAACATTGGATGACATTGACATGAATTTTCTTTTTAGCTGTTTTGAAAATAGCTGTTATTATTCTGGGTCCCACAGCTTCCCATTCAATGAGTGCTTTCTGTGCTTCTTTAGATAACATAAGAGCTACCCCTTCACTGTGGTGTGAACTTTCGTCTTCGTGTCCTGAGGACAGCACCAATTCACCTGTGATGAGTTTCTTCCTGTCTACCCCCTTCCACTTTGTTTCACACATTCCCAGAACCTCGATTTTGTATTCCCTCATTTCTGCTGCTACTTGTGCCACTTTCCCTTGTTCGTTCAATGTCCGAACATTCCAGGTGCCAAATCTGGAAGTTCTCCTAGAAGAAAGAAGGTTAGTCAGCAACACAGACTCCTTTCGGCTTTCTCTGTGTTGCATCATACGCCTCCCCGCGAGAGGACCTTCCCCTGTCTTGGATGGCTGTGTTTTATTTTCTTTATTTGACTTGTCCATATTTGTTGAAGTTTTTTGTGGTTTAAATTTTTTTTACAGGATGGGGTAACCGGCCCCATGCCCAACCCTCCTTAGTCGCCTTCTACGACATGCTTGGCAGGGGACAGTGTTACTATTCTTTGCTCCCCTTTCGGGCCCCGGTAACACACGGGTGTCTGCACAGTGCACTGGCACAATTTATATGATGCAAAACAGTATGTTCCATTTCGTTGTTATGTAGTATAGTTTACTTGTGTATGTATAAAGATAAAGGAATATTTGGGACTATCAAGCCTAACACCAGGATGTAGAATGCTTTATCTTTGAATGAAAGAAGATATACAAACAGTTACTTAGAATTCTTTGGCAGCCGTCGTGTGCACAGGATTGTCTACCAAAGAACACTAATGGAACAGTCCTTATCTCACACACAATTAAAAAAAAAAAAATTCATATTATAAATACAAGATTAACAAGACTTGAAATATAGATCAAAGTATGTGGAAGTAATCTATCTATAGCTTTACACGTTTTCTGACGCTTATATACGTAGCTAAATATCATTATAAATGAATGAAAATGCAAAAACAGATGGTGCTTTACAAAAAGTTATTTTTTTACAACCTTATTTAAGATTTGTGAGTATCAGGAATGCGTTTAGTGATTTAAATGTTATAAAATCTGGTGACAATATGCTTGTTCTTGTAATGCCAAACTCACAAAACTGACTACCACACATTCTCAAGATATGAAACCAAAAAAAAAAAAGTATGTGGAAATAATCTTTAGCTTCCCTTCGAGAAGTCTTTATAATTATAAACTCAAACGAATGGGCCGATTTTTAGATATTAAATTAATAAAAAGATTACTTATTTTATGAATTTCCTCAAATGATGACGCTGTTTTCAAAAGTCTGTAACTCCGTCAAAACTAATTTCAAACAAATAATAATGCATTCAAAAATAGAGCAGAGAACAAAGTTATAGTACACAAAAGAATTTTAGCCCTGTGTTTATCCAGAACGAGTGTGTAATGATTTATATTTTACTGATTTTACACACACATCAGCTGATTTTCCCCGCCAAAAACTTAAATAGTCTTTTACGGTGCACACGAAAATTTTATACCCGGTGTCAGAATTCCGGTCGGGACCTCAAGACGCAGCAATAGAGACCGCAGTCAGCGACTCATAGCTTGACTGCCTGCGTCAGGACCAGCGAACCAGAGCTGGTCAAGACCGCACTCCACCTCCACGTGGTGGTCCTGGAAACAGTCTGCAGCTGTGCAGTCTGGCTGAGCGAGTGTGGATCGAAATGGGAAGGCAAACCCGGTCCTAAAAAATGCCGTGCAGAAGTCGGATGTGTCGACCAAAAGGTGCAGATATCACAGCTTAGGCGTAAACAGACACAACGCAACCACCGTCCTTTTCAGGACGAACGAAGAAGAAGAAGAAGAAGAAGAAGAATTCCGGTCACCGAAACTAAAAGAGCGCTCTGGTATAGGGCAAAAACAGCCATGGACCGTCAAAGCAGTCAGTGGCCATCACGCCTTGTGGCGTCTTGTAGGGCAACAACAAATTGATTCCACTTTGCTCAGTCGGTGGTCATCCTTCGTACAGTGCCCCAACTCTGGTTCATTCTTTGCATCTCAGCCTCCACAGTCCTCCACCAAGTTGTTTTTGGTCGGCCTCTCTTTCATTTTCCTTCAGGGGTCCATAGCATAGCTGTTCTTGTGATGGCATCGGGGTCTCTTCTGAGGACATGGCCAACCCAGCTCCAGCGTCTGCCAGCTATGATGGTGTACATGTCCTCTTGCTTGCTCCGAGTAAGCAGATCTTGGTTGGTGATGGTATTCAGCCAAAAGATTCTGAGAATTTTTCTTAGGCAAGTTATGTGAAAAGAGGACAATTTCGACATTTCCTTCTCTGTAACTCTCCAGCATTGTGCACCATAGAGAAGCACAGAAAGCACACAGCTCTGATTTAATCTTAATTTTGTGCTTGTGCTGTACTGAGAGGACTTCCAGATATTGTTTAGACTAAAAAAGGCTGTTCTTGCTTTGTTCATTCTGTTGTTGATGTCTTTGCTTGCTCCGCCATCTGGTGTTACTATGCATCCTAGGTATGTGAAGGTGTCTGTCTGTTCCAGTTGCTGATTCCTTACTGATATGGGCTCAGGGTTGCTCACATTGAGCATCATGATACAGCCGATAGGATAGTCTGGCGCTCTTTCTTCCAAACCTCTACACCTCACGGTAGAAGGGGAACGACTAAGTAAGTAAGAGCATCATGACCTCTGTCTTCTTTAGATTGATGTTCAAGCCTACCTGCTGGCTATACTTATTAAGTCTATCCGTTTTTTCCTGGATGTGTTGATGTGAATGTGCTAGTAGTGCAATGTCATCTGCATATTCCAGATCTTCCAATGTAGAAAATGTAGTCCATCTTATTCCTCTTAAACTGCCCTCTGTTGTCTGGCGCATCACCCAATCTATGACTGTTAAAAATAGAGTGGTTGATAAGGGGCATCCCTGTCGTACTCCTGTCTTCACCTCAAAGGTTAGGTTGCTCTGCCCAATGCTACACGTAAAGTTGGCATAGAGGCTTTTTATGATTGACACTATGCAGCTTGGAATTCCATAAGCCCTCAGTATTTTCCATAAACTGTCCCTATGTATACTGTCAAAAGCCTTTTCAAAATCAACGAAATTAATGTACAGCTGTCTTTGCCATTCTGAACACTGCTCTATAATGTTCCTGAGGGTAAATATATGATCTACACATCTTCTGTTCTTTCTAAATCCTGCTTGTTCTTTCCTCAGTTTGTGGTCTATTGCTTTTGAAATTCTCTGTATAATTATCCTGCCTAGTATTTTGCTAGGAACTGAGAGAAGAGTGATTCCTCTCCAATTATTGCAGTCTGCAAGATCTCCCTTCTTGGGCAATTTGACAATTATTCCTTTGTTCCACTCCGTTGGTGTTGTCCCTGTTTTCCAGACTTGTGCAAATAGTGTTTCTAATAGTTCTGCTGCTAGCTCAGGGTCTGTCTTAAATAGCTCTGCATTTAAGTTATCATGGCCAGGAGCTTTTCCATTCTTTAACCCTTGATTGCTGTGATGATTTCTTCTTTTCGTGGAATGTCTGTTTTAACATCTAGATAATTTTCAGCCTCAGGAACATTCAATTGTGTCTCTGGTGGTTCCTTGTTCAGAGTTTCTCTGAAATGCTTTGCCCATCTTGTTTCCTGTCCCTCTGCTGTCATGATGAGATTTCCTTGCTTATCTCTTACTGTAATTTTGTTTGCACCTCGTTTTCCGCTGATGATTTTAGTTATTTTGTATACTGTGCTTTGTTCATTTCTCAGTGCTGCCTCTTCTGCCTGTCTTGCAAGATTGTCTAGGAAATTCCTTTTGTTGGCTCGGGTTTGTCGTTTAGCTTCCTTGTCCAGCTGACTGTACTGTTCACTATATAGTTGCTTTAACCTGGGGGACTTCGCTTCTGTTTTCTTTCTTTTCATTTCCTTTCTCATCGTTATGGTGTTTAATGTTTCTGGTGTTAACCAGTCTTGCTTCTTCCTTTCCTGGAATCCCAAGCATGATTTGCTGCTTTCCTTATATATTGTTGAAATGCTGTTGAATTTCTGGTCTATATCATCAGTCAATGTCTTTTCCTGACTTTTGGCAAATTGATATCGCTTCTTTATATCAGCCGCATAAGCTTTTCTGGTAAGGGGGTCCTTCAATTTGCTGATGTCAAACTTTTTCTGTGTAGTTACAGTTGGTCCAGCCGTTCTTAGTTTCACTTTCAGTTTTGCTACTACTAAATGGTGATCCTGCCATCAATGGTACCATGTCCTGACCGCAAAACAGGATACAAGAATAGGTTTTTGGAATGTCAGGACAATGTACGAGACGGTAAACTAAGACAGGTCACGGCAGAAATGAGAAACTATAGGATACACATTCTAGGGATAAGCGAGAGCAGATGGACAGGGGCAGGAAAAGTTAAAACAGCAACAGGAGAAACAGTACTTTACTCTGGAAGAGAGGATGGACAGCACAATGAAGGCGTAGCCATTATTCTACAGAAAGGAATAGAAAGGACATTACTGGAATGGAAACCCATCAACAACAGACTGATAAGATTAAGATTGAGAGGGAGATTCACCAACAATACAATAATACAATGCTACGCACCAACGAATGATAGCGATGAGGAGGTCAAGGATGAATTCTCTCAACAACTGCAGAAAGAAATGGAAGACACACCTAGATATGATCTTGTTATAGTAATGGGAGACCTCAATGCGAAAGTAGGTACACACAATACATATAATGAAAGAACAATGGGGAAATGCGGCAGCGGAAGAGCAAATGAAAATGGGGATAAACTAATAAGTTTCTGTAGCATTAACAACCTGGTCATTGGAGGAACACTCTTCCCACATAAAGAAATTCACAAATTAACATGGGAATCACCAAATGGTCGGGACAGAAACCAGATAGACCACATCATGGTTAACGGTAGATGGAGACATGCATTACAAGATGTGAAGGTAAGAAGAGGTGCAGATATGGGAAGTGATCACCATTTAGTAGTAGCAAAACTGAAAGTGAAACTAAGAAGGGCTGCACCAACTGTAACTACACAGAAAAGGTTTGACATCAGCAAATTGAAGGACTCCCTTACCAGAAAAGCTTTTGCGGCCGACATAAAGAAACGATATCAATTTGCCAAAAGTCAGGAAAAGACATTGACTGATGATATAGACCAGAATTTCAACACCATTTCAACAATATACAAAGAAAGCAGCAAATCATGCTTGGGATTCCAGGAAAGGAAGAAGCAAGACTGGATAACACCAGAAACATTAAACACCATAACGATGAGAAAGGAAATGAAAAGAAAGAAAACAGAATCGAAGTCCCCCAGGTTAAAGCAACTATATAGCGAACAGTACAGTCAGCTGGACAAGGAAGTTAAACGCCAAACCCGAGCCAACAAAAGGAATTTCTTAGACGATCTTGCAAGACAGGCAGAAGAGGCAGCACTGAGAAATGAACAAAGCACAGTATACAAAATAACTAAATTCATCAGCGGAAAACGAGGTGCAAACAATATTACATTAGTAAGAGATAAGCAAGGTAATCTCATCACGACAGCAGAGGGACAGGAAACAAGATGGGCAGAGCACTTCAGAGAAATTCTGAGCAAGGAACCACCAGAGACACAACTGAATGTTCCTGAAGCTGAAAACGATCTAGATGTGAATACAGACATTCCACGAAAAGAAGAAATCATCACAGCAATCAAAGGGTTAAAGAACGGCAAAGCTCCGGGCCATGATAACTTAAATGCAGAGCTATTTAAGACAGACCCTGAGCTAGCAGCAGAACTATTAGAACCACTATTTGCACAAGTCTGGAAAACGGGGACAACACCATCAGAGTGGAACAAAGGAATAATTGTCAAGTTGCCCAAGAAGGGAGATCTTGCAGACTGCAATAATTGGAGAGGAATCACTCTTCTCTCAGCTCCCAGCAAAATACTAGGCAGGATAATTATACAGAGAATTTCAAAGGCAGTAGACCACAAACTGAGGAAGGAACAAGCAGGATTTAGAAAGAATAGAAGATGTGTAGATCATATATTCACTCTCAGGAACATTATAGAGCAGTGCTCAGAATGGCAAAGACAGCTTTACATTAATTTCGTTGATTTTGAAAAGGCTTTTGACAGCATACATAGGGACAGTTTATGGAAAATACTGAGGGCTTATGGAATTCCAAGCTGCATAGTGTCAATCATAAAAAGCCCCTATGCCAACTTTACGTGTAGTGTTGGGCAGAGCAACCTAACCTTTGAGGTGAAGACAGGAGTACGACAGGGATGCCCCTTATCAACCACTCTATTTTTAACAGTCATAGACTGGGTGATGCGCCAGACAACAGAGGGCAGTCCAAGAGGAATAAGATGGACAACATTTTCTACACTGGAAGATCTGGAATATGCAGATGACATTGCACTACTAGCACATTCACATCAACACATCCAGGAAAAAAAACGGATAGACTTAACAAGTTTAGCCAGCAGGTGGGCTTGAACATCAATTTAAAGAAGTCTGAGGTCATGACGCTCAATGTGAGCAACCCTGAGCCCATATCAGTAAGGAATCAGCAATTGGTACAGACAGATACCTTCACATACCTAGGAAGCATAGTAACACCAGACGGCAGGGCAGGCAAAGACATCAACATCAGAATGAATAAGGCAAGAACAGCCTTCTTTAGCCTAAACAACATCTGGAAGTCCTCCCAATACAGCACAAGCACAAAATTAAGATTATATCAGAGCTGTGTGCTTTCTGTGCTTCTCTATGGTGCGGAATGCTGGAGAGTTACAGAGAAGGAAATGTCGCAATTGTCCTCCTTTCACACAACATGCCTAAGAAAAATTCACCGAATCTTTTGGCCGAATACCATCACTAACCAAGATCTGCTTACTCGTAGCAAGCAAGAGGACATGCACACCATCATAGCTGGCAGACGTTGGAGCTGGGTTGGTCATGTCCTCAGAAGAGACCCCGATGCCATCACAAGAACAGCTATGCTTTGGACCCCTGAAGGAAAACGAAAGAGAGGCCGACCAAAAACAACCTGGCGGAGGACTGTGGAGGCTGAGATGCAGGGAATGAACCAGAGTTGGGGCACTGTATGAAGGATGGCCACCGACCGAGCAAAGTGGAATCAATTTGTTGTTGCCCTACAAGACGCCACTAGGCGTGATGGCCACTGACTGCTTTGACGGTCGGCGGCTAAGGATCAAAGAAGAAAGAAGAAGAAATGGTGATCACTTCCCACATCCTCACCTCTTCTTACCTTCACATCTACCGTTAATCATAATGTGGTCTATTTGGTTTCTGTCCCGACCATTTGGTGATTCCCATGTTAATTTGTGAATTTCTTTGTGTGGGAAAAGTGTTCCTCCAATGACCAGTGTTAAGAGTCAGTTTGTTGTAAGTTAGGAATGTGACATTTTTTATTGCTTTTTTATATTTGTGGTCTAAGGGACTAAACCAGTTGTAATATTTTCTGGAATAAGGTAGATTTAGTTGTTATCTCCCTTGGGCTTGCTAGTGTCTAGCTATATGCCCATATAAGGTTCTGTTCGTAGATTTTCTTAGAACAGTCCCAGTACGTTCCAGGCTGTGAACTAAACTCACGTCACGCGATGATTTGCGCATGCGCCAAGGTTTTGGCGGGTCCGGAAGACTGTCTCGTTTGGGGAGTCTGGCTGGGCGATTTGAGCGGAGAAGAGGTCCCGCCATGTTTTCTGGCAGTGTAAAAGGGGATCAGAGTTCTTTGTGTATTAAATATGTTTAAGATTCCCCTTGATTGTGATTCTGGCATAGTTCGGCAAGGCCTAGGATATGCCAGTGTTTCTTGTGTGTTTGTTTCCTGGAGTACAGAGCAGGTAACAATACTTTGATATAGATTAACATTGAGTACTTGGAAGCCTGCTATCTATGCGGCCTATTTTTGCCAGAGATGTACCTGACTTGCTGTGTCAGAAGATATATAGATTAACATTGAGTACTTGGAAGCCCGCTATCTATGCGGCTTATCTTTGCCAGAGATGTACCTGACTTGCTGTGTCAGAAGATATATAGATTAACATTGAGTACTTGGAAGCCCGCTATCTATGCGGCCTATTTTTGCCAGAGATGTACCTGACTTGCTGTGTCAGAAGATATATAGATTAACATTGAGTACTTGGAAGCCCGCTCCTTATGCGGCTTGATTTTGCAAGAGTCTCTGTAGTGTGGGATACTATGAACTAATGCTATTTACATGATGCTAAATGTGCTTGAACCTTGTCCTAATGACAGTACGTTCGTTTGTGATGTCGACGTGATGTGATTGTAATAAATCGTTAGAACCGTACCAGCTGTTCCAACTTTACTGACTCCTATATGTAGTACGAACGGTGTATTGTACTACAACATCACCACCCACACTGCTACATACAATAAGGAAGTACTTCTACACGGTCTTCGAGTACTTCTACAGTGGTGGTTTCCAGTCATTTCTTACCTACGACATTCGCACTACTGGAACCGTGGCTATATTGTGTCAACCAACCATGTCTTCCTCAAAGTGATGCCACTATAATAAATAGTACGGAACTGTTCCAGTCATTTTCAACAATCCATGACTTCCACGACGTGATGTTATTTACCTAAATCGTTTGGAGACGTCACATGTCTTTTCAATTGGTTTTGCTATTATCAACTGCAAATACCTGGCGTTGTCCAGAAGGTTTCTACACCAGATTGTTACTATCCAAGAATACATTGTTCCAGCCAAAGTCAGAAGGCCATACTAGCACCTGTGTTGACAGTTCCTGTTTTCATCATTGCTGTTAGTTTGGAGGACAGTGCTGTATTCCTTCAGCGTTGGATCTTCTCTTCGCTGAACAATGTTTGCTGGGAACTTCATTGTTGCTGTTATGCTGTTTTCATCATTGCTGCTATCCCGAGGCCAGGATTTTTTCGCCAGTTAAGATAAGTGGCTATATGTTTTGTGAACTGTGCCTCTGTATGTGTGGTAGTTAAGCCTTCCTCTCTGCACATACTATTTATATTCCTTGTTTTATGTTACATGATTCTTTGTTTTATATGTTATATATGTGTTTATATTTCAGCGGGTTTGGTTGGGCGGTGACTGTCGTAGAATATCCCACTTTACCGAGGGTCTACGACAGCGTTCTTTAGGGACTATTGCAAATTTCCCGCAGTGGAAATCTCCAGCAAACATTTTTGCTGCGTATTATAGTCCACTGTGTTTGGTTATTTGTGATATATTTTTTTAGTTGTGACGAGATGTTCTATGTTGTTTTTGTAATATTTTTCTCTGTTCTTTAGTTTTGATTAATTTGTTTGTATTTGTCTGCCTCCCTTTCCTATCATTTATTTCTTTACACCTTTTCATTTATATACTGTTTTTGTTATTTGTATTGTTAATTTATTCGCAGCTGTCGTTACATGCTTTGTAAGATTCTACTTTAGTTTTGCTTTAGTGTTTATTTGATTTCTGCGAACGTTGTCGTTGTCCTTGATGCTTTGTCTTTGTCTTTCTAGGTGATATTATTTATTGTTGTTATACACTGTCAATATTGGTATGCACAATAAGTATATAAGTGATTAATTATATTGGTGATAAGTAAGGTATTGATACAACTTCTTGGGCAAAGACTTGTCACCCACTGAGTTGGGATAAAGTGAGTGTCTCAGATAATAATTATTGCACAGGGTATTGATCTCATAATTAGACATAATGTCTACGTTAGATTACTTTATTGAGCAAGGGAAATCCCTTGGCAAGACTGGAGAGAAATTAGAAGAATTCGCACTTGCAGAATATGGCAAGGCGCAGAAAGCTGAAGAAAAGAGACAGAAAATGTAAGCAGATGAGAAAAAATTCCAAATGGAGATGGAGCAAAAGAAACTAGAAGCTGAAGAGAGAAAAATTCAGCAGCAAAGAGAGGCAGAGGAGAGAAAATTCCAAAAGGAAATGGATAAACAAACATTAGAAGCTGAAGAAAGAAAAGAAAAACAGAAGCTAGAAGCTGAGGAGAAGAAAATGTTACATGAAGCTGAGGAGAAGAAAATGTTACATGACGAAAGAGTCTTAGCAATGGAGCTGGAGAAAATAAAGTTGGTGAATATGGGCAATTCACAAGGTGAATCAAATAATTCTTGTAATAAGGCAAATATTAAATCATATGATATTAAATTGCCTGTTTTCAACTCTGACTGTGACGATATCTCGTTCTATCTAAATAGATTTGAACTTTCATGCGAATCTCATAAGATAGAGAAATCGCAATATTGTGAACAACTTAGGAAGTTATTTAAGGGTGAAGTTTTGAAGACAATAAGTATGTTAGAGGGTCCTGAAGCAAATAACTATGAAGTGGTCAGAGCTGCCTTATTAAAAAAATACCAACTGGATGAAGAAGGTTATCGCCTACGCTTTAAGTCTCTATTGCCGGAGGCAGGGAAAGATTTTTCAGATTTTATATCTGATATTAGCCTTACGTTTGCACGTTGGGTTGAACTATCAAAAACTGAACACACATATGAAGCCCTTAAGGACTTATTGCTACGCGACAAAGTCATGTCGTCGGTTAGTGAAGCTTTTCTTGCTTTCCTACATGAACGAAAGCCTCCAAACTTGAAAGATATGGAGCAATACTGTCACCAATACGTGACGGCACATCCTAATGTAACGGTTAGCTACTCTAAAGTCGAAGAAGGTTTACCTGTGGCTTCTGCAATGCCATATGGTCCTAATTTGCGACGTAGATCTCAAAATGTTGATTGAAATTTTGGTGGTAGAGATAATCGTAACTATGGACAGAACCAATGGGGTCCATCACGTAATGATCCTTCTTCAGGAAACTGGAGGCAATTTAATGGTCCTCAACATTTTAGTTCCAACAATTATGGAAATTTTGGAAGAGGTAACTACAATAGAGGTTATCAACCCCATAACTTTTCACAGAGACAACAAAACCCATCTAATAGGAATTTTGATCAAAGGGGAAATAGCAATCGTAACGATACTAACTGGAGTTCAAACCAGAACGATAATTCCAATAGAGCAAATAACAATAATTACAATAGAAATAATAGCCGCGAAAGATCGCAACACAACAATAATAGATCCGTTCGCCAAGCTAACTCTGCTCAACTGGAACCTCAGTGTGTTAATAATCAAGATAATAATAATTATAGTGTCTCTAATGCTATTGGTTGCTCTGCTTTTGATTTTGAGAGAGCATCTCAGTGCCCGCAATGCACAACTTTGTTCCAACCTACTGCTTTAACTACCTTGAGTTGCGGTCATCCTCTACCCCCTCTTCCTGCCGCAGCCACGCATGAAGGAAGAGGGTCTCTTACTCTACATAAGGGTTTTGTGAATAATAATCCAGTCTCAGTTCTTTTTTATTCTGGATGCGCAACTGTTGGAATTAAACAGTCTCTAGTCCATCCTTCCTGTGCAACTGGTAATATGGTGAAATGTGTGACATTTGGTGGATCAGTTGAGACTTTTCCGACTGCCATAGTCCACATTGCCACACCATTTTTCACTGGTTATATACACGCATGTTTGCTCAGAGCACCTGTCGCCGATCTTACTCTCGGACAGATACATGGTGTAAAGGTTTGTACGCCGGTACAAATTGCTGATTGGGAACGGCAACATAGCCTTACTACTTCTACCATAGGGACTATGCCAAAATCTTCTCACGTTATGCATTCTGCTAATTTGGTGAAATCTTGCAGTATTGATGATACAACTGTTCATCATACTAATGTTAGTGCTTCTATTAGCCCAGTTCGACATACTTTAGTACGTCGCAACTCTAACTTTCATTCCTCTTTAACTACTATTGTGGGAGAGGATCCTTTGATTTTGTCAGGCTCAGATACTAACGGTATCACTACGACTGAATCTATATCCAGTCATGTTGATTGCAACTTCTTTGCTGCAATGACTAGAGTTTGTGCTGCTACATGTGCGAACTTAATTGTTTGTACATACCTATACTTTGTGACTTTCTTTACCTTTCTTATTGGGCCGGTTAGCTCAGTATCTTCGTCCTTTACGACTTTTTGTCGCACTTACAACTTTTCTTTTAAACTTCGACGTAGGTCCAAGTTTACTGCTGTCGGTTTTTGCATCTTTATTGTATGCTTCTTGCTTTCTTCCTTGACTAGTACTCAGGCTATGACTTCATTTCAGCCTGTGAGATATACGCATTGGTCAATTGCATTTACTTTGTCTTGCGAAAAATCCAAGATGGTTAACCATCATGACGCTCTTAGTCATCATTACCATCTTCTAGATTTGCCTTTTGACGTGAGTATCATGTGTATACTCACGACTATTCTCTACATCATTATACACTGTTATACATTAACACTCTGGTAGTACATTTGCTTGACCTTATTTAAAT
The DNA here is from genome assembly GCA_024509875.1 of Oreohelix idahoensis. NCBI lineage: Eukaryota > Metazoa > Mollusca > Gastropoda > Stylommatophora > Oreohelicidae > Oreohelix > Oreohelix idahoensis. The sequence goes on from JAMPIV010020612.1 coordinate 592,898, forward strand.
TCATGATTGTAAAATGATTGATTTACTTTCTCAGTTACCGTCCCTGGTGTAACGGAGGAAGGTTTGATTGTCACCATATAAGGGCCGGTGGTTTACATGGCCACATTTAATAGATAGAAATGTAGGATTGACTATTGTATATTTTATAGTCCTACGGTTATCAAACAGATTCTCATTTGTATTGTTTCACAGCGGAAACTTGTTGATGTGACTTGACGCTGCTATATGGAGTGTCTCATCAGTTTTCTTGGTATTTCAACATTTGTCGTCCCTGTTTTCCATTGGACTTGGGACGCTTCTTTAGACGTCTGTGATACCCTCTGGAGTACAGTATGGTTTCGGACTTCGAAGTCATGTCCAGATAGTTAATATAGTATACGACATTATGTTAAAAGATATTACATTATGCTATCATATAACCTTTTGATGATAAGGTGTTGGTGTCACTATACTGCTGTATATTAATGTTAAAAGGATAATATGGTAATGACACCTTTATTTTGTAATTTTGCATTATGAGACATGTCGATATTGTATTTTTTTTGGTGGGATATATAAGGTCATAGGTATGTATTTCTTTTCTACCATTATAATATACCCAGCACTTTATTGTGCGATTGTGAGATCATAGTTCTCTAAGGTTGTGAGATATTTTTTTTTTCCTCTCACCCGACGCTCTATTGTGCGTCAGCATAGCCTGATATTATGGCGGTATATATTTCGATGCCCGTCGTCAGCGCATCATTTGTGCGTTATGGACCGGTTGTCTTGGTTATCATGCTTATTTTGGGATGGTGTATTTTGTATTTAGATTGTCGTGTAGGTTGCTATATTTTCAAAATTTATTTACGCCATGCATTTGATTACCATGTCATATTGTTGTCTTTTTCTTTCTCAGGGCATTGCTTCCCTTTATCTTTTCTCTTTTCTTTGGTACCCCATTCTGTCTATGTTCACTCTTCACTTTTCTTCTGATATCTTGTCATACTATCTACATTCCTCTTGTTTACTTTATTACTCTTGTGTTTATGCCTTTATATAGACTATACTTATATGTAGATATTTGTATGCTACCGCCCTCATTTGTTCGATGTATTTTTTCAACAACAAAAAAATGATGTTACCATTTTTATTTTCCCGGGGGGTGCGGTAAACTGTTAAGAGTCAGTTTGTTGTAAGTTAGGAATGTGACCTTTTTTATTGCTTTTTTATATTTGTGGTCTAAGGGACTAAACCAGTTGTAATATTTTATGGAATAAGGTAGATTTAGTTGTTATCTCCCTTGGGCTTGCTAGTGTCTAGCTATATGCCCATATAAAGTTCTGTTCATAGATTTTCTTAGAACAGTCCCAGTACGTTCCAGGCTGTGAACTAAACTCACTTCACGCGATGATTCACGCATGCGCCAAGGTTTTGGCGGGTCCGGAAGACTGTCTCGTTTGGGGAGTCTGGCTGGGCGATTTGAGCGGAGAAGAGGTCCCGCCATGTTTTCTGGCAGTGTAAAAGGGGATCAGAGTTCTTTGTGTATTAAATATGTTTAAGATTCCCCTTGATTGTGATTCTGGCATAGTTCGGCAAGGCCTAGGATATGGCCAGTGTTTCTTGTGTGTTTGTTTCCTGGAGTACAGAGCAGGTAACAATACTTTGATATAGATTAACATTGAGTACTTGGAAGCCCGCTATCTATGCGGCCTATTTTTGCCAGAGATGTACCTGACTTGCTGTGTCAGAAGATATATAGATTAACATTGAGTACTTGGAAGCCCACTATCTATGCAGCCTATTTTTGCCAGAGATGTACCTGACTTGCTGTGTCAGAAGATATATAGATTAACATTGAGTACTTGGAAGCCCGCTATCTATGCGGCCTATTTTTGCCAGAGATGTACCTGACTTGTTGTGTCAGAAGATATATAGATTAACATTGAGTACTTGGAAGCCCGCTCCTTATGCGGCTTGATTTTGCAAGAGTCTCTGTAGTGTGGGATACTATGAACTAATGCTATTTACATGATGCTGAATGTGCTTGAACCTTGTCCTAATGACAGTACCTTCGTTTGTGATGTCGACGTGATGTGATTGTAATAAATACAATTTGAAATCGAATGTTGCAGGAATGATGAATGAGGAAGTACTTAAAATTGCTGATGGAAAAACCCATGGTTAGCAAAGGAGTTACTGTATATCAGTTGGGAGGTCTGAAAGTGTTAACAAAGGAATAGAAGGGTCATATGTCAGAAATAAGATGCTGAAATTGCCTTCAAGTTCATTATATCTTTTATGGACATCGTTATCTCCTATCTCTCTACATCACATCTATCTTTATCAGTGGTCCGTGTCTCCATCTGTAATCTCTGACTCATTTAAGTATTAAAAAATGTCCTTCATCCTATCAAAATTTCTCAAGTAGACATGTCCTTAAAAAATTGTAATAAGAACATGCCCTACCCTTCCCAGGCTCCCGACAGATGACACTGATATTGGGAAGACGCATGACAAGTAGCTGTTGTAGAACATCCTGGAGAAGAGAAAATCCCAAATACATAAGATAAAAAAATTGCTTACACATTTAATAAACGGGACATAACAGGATTATGAACATAACTGACAAATAATAATAATCACAAATTAATTGAGAAGCTAAAACCATCATCCACAACCAGTACAACTACCAGCGAAAGAAGAGTGATATATACAACAAATCAGACCCAATCCACCAGTTTCATAGACACCAGCAGACCATTATTTTCCACCTAAGAACTGGCCACTGCAGATTACTAGGCCACCTCAATCGCCTCAGGAAATCTCACACTACCCTTCCCAGGCTCAATTAACCATAATTCAGACCCCTGAATACATTCTCCAAAACTGCCCAGCCCATGATGACCCATGACGCCTGACCTGGCCAGAGGGTTCCGAGCTCAGGCAGAAGCTTTGGGGCTGCCACGCTGACTTGGAAAAGACTGGACTTCGTCCTGACGACGGGCCTGCGGATTTAGCATGACTACAAACTGAATGCAGAAGAACAAGTTAATAATAGTCAGATCAAGAAAAACAATACAAAAGAGAAGAAAAAAAAAACTGAGTATGACACTGAAGAAACTGAAACTGGTCCCCAGAGCACCATTAATGCAGATATTAAGAATAAACATAAGGAGAATAAGAAGCAATGAACACAGATGACATGTTGAAAATTGACTGCTAAAGAGAACAGCAAAAATGGAAACAAAGAGTTTTGATGTAAGCTTACCACACTGACTGAGAAATTGCAAAAAATCAGGAAAGCATAAGCGAATCATATATTTTATTTAAATCATAGTTCTGACCAGTTTTTTCTTAATGGAACCCTTACGCCTAAGAGATATGAGAAGAAATACAAGAGACACATGAGATATTGCAAACAATTAAGGATGATAGCAGATACAAAGAAAACAATGCAACACAATTCTGAAGAGGATGCAGCAAGATTTGCAGGACAAACCTTAGCAAGATAAAAATAAATTAGTAAATAAATAAATAAAGGTAATTAACAGGTACTCATTGGACATAAATGATGACACTAGACAACAGAAATGAAAATTTAAGTGACTGGCTTACCAGGAATCGAACCTAGGACCAACCAAACGGCGCCATCGCCTTGCTGTGACAGTACATCGTGAAAGGACGCATGTCCAACGAGTACCTGTTAATTACCTTTTGGCTGACAGAATGGCAAAAGAAGGTTCACATCTACCTCAGCCTGATGCAAGCATAACTTTCGAGGAGGCAAAGAGTTTTATCAGAATCGGATACAGAAACAAATGGAATGCAGAACATCCAGGTCACACACAGAATGATGCTTACTACCAGCTCAACAGAAGAGAACAAGTGGTAATCTTCAGACTCCGCACTGGCCACAACAGATTGAGATACCATCTATTCAACAAGCTAAAGAAAGGAACTACCGATCAGTGTAACTGTGGCCTCTTGTCACTCTTCCAATTGCCTATAGGCTGGATTATTAAAATAAAAAATAGTAATTCATGGACTCTGACAAAACATTAGAGAATTTAGATTTTACTAATGGCCTGATGCAAGGCAATATGAAAATGCGTGAGGTCATACCAAATGTATCTGAATATCTTCAAAGGAAAGAAAAAAGATTATGAGAATAAATGTGGCTAATGATAGTCAGAATGCACTTTGACAAACACTTGTATGAGGTGTAGACATTACACATATCTTGGCAACAACTTAGAAAAAGTTGGAGGAATGGACAGTGATGTATAAATAATAATACAAAAGGGCTTACTGCATTGAGAAATACATGGAAATCAAAATAAATCAAGTAAGTCCAACATAATAATTGGAATTTCATTTCAGCTGTCAACGTATGGCTCTGAAGCATGCAGAACAATAGAAATAAGAACCAAGAAGTCATAGACTCTCATAGATGGGTGCCTGCATAGAAAAGAAGGATTAAAATGGTATGGCAAGAATGTGGAACTGACGTAATGAACCAGACAGATACCTGCGGAATAACAAGTAGAGAAAATATACTGGATGGTACAGGAACCATATTGAGGAAATCAGCTGACAACATTACAAGACAGTCTCCTTTCTGGAATCCCTCAAAGTAAAAGAAACAGTGGGAGACTCCTAAACCCATGGAGAACTGTATTAGAAACAGACCAAAAAATGATACAGAAGACATGGAAAGAATGTGAATGGACAGCACAGGACAGGAGAGCTTGACATGAACTGATTGAAGGCTATGCTCCATATGGAGCTGAAGGATGTTACAATGAATACCCATTGCTATTGACAGTTTCACTGTTTCATGCTTGTAGATGTCCGCAAGATGACTTTATAGACTCAATAACTCACAGACAAATAAAAAGGCAGGATGAGCTGAATAGGAAAACTCTGATGAAACAAAATTCTAACCCTAGACAAGACAATACATTTCACAAAAGAACAGATACTACATCTCCCCACCTAGCCTGATGGTAGCAATGTAAGGCAAAGAAAACTATGTAAATCAATATGAGTTGGTGCCTGCTGCAACTGAGTTCTTTGGGAAACATTTTAGTCCTGCCTAATTAAAAACTGAAAGATGATCTTACACCAAGTTGTTGAGAGCTCCTGAGATAAATGTGAGTACTAAATCATTTCATGTGTCCAAACAAACTGATCTGTCAATGATGTCAGCGTAAGAGGGGGAGCAGCATTGAAAATTAGGATTAGCCTACTTTCTGATAATTTATAATCTCCTAAATCCTTCCTTCATTTAGATTTAGAGGGATTTAAAGGAACACCAGGCAAAAGAAGCAGCTGAGGGCTATCACCTCAAGGGTGAATCATTCCCATAGTCAGTTATGACTGAAGGAGGCTAACAGAATCTAAATATATCAAAATCAATTCTCAGAGCTCATTCTAAGGAGGTGTATTTTGACTTGGAACATTGTATTTTCTTAAGCCATTGCATTTTTTACTATAAAGAAAATTATGAACTTCTCTGAACCTTGTTTTATGTTACTAATTTGTGTATAGCCTGCTATTTATTCAACATTAGATTTGGCACCGATACTTTTCACTGCATGACAAAACTTTACTCAGATCCGATTTCTGATCCAAATTTTGATTTATTGCAAATAATGTAAAATTCTGCCAATTTTTATTATTATTTTTAGGTACTGGTACCATGCTCTTCAAGTAGCGAAAAGGGATATTCATTTGTGACAAGTACTTACACTGTAAAATCCTCTGATATTTTTCACAAGTATATCCCAGTTATGTAAACGGACAGACACATCCTCCACACAGCGATTAACACTGTCATATGCTGAGCGAGTGTCTCTGAAGAAAAGACCAAAAAATGTATGGCAAAAATATGTAACAATTTCATGTAGCTGTGAGACACAGCAGAACAAACAACTGATATTAGAGATAGTTTATGAAAGAAGATAACTCACCCACCTATAACTCACTTTAGGTGGAAGTAATCACACATCAAAAGAACCTTCCTGCATACTAAGCAATGAACATATATCAATGGCTGTGGTGTACCTGAAGCAGAAATTACTATTTATCCTCTATTATCAGCTACTGATGTTAGCAATCTATTATGGGCTAGGAACACTCACGCTGTCAACATCACAGTGTGAATGACTGGAACACATTCAAAATGAAGGGATCCGTATAGACTTGGGCTGTACGAGAGATGACCCCATTGTGATGATGAGGGTACTTACTTGAATTGCTGTCAATTAGATCCAGGCATGTGATGGCCCAGGAAAGCCTATATGCAGATAACCACAGACAGGAGACACCCCCTGCATGCAAACATAGCTGACATCAAGGGAGCAAGAAAAAAGAGAGGGATGTCATGAAAGGTGCAGGCAGAGGCTACAATTGGGCAGGTGAACACAGTTGAAAATATATTCAAGGGGGACGAGTTGAGTAGGTCAGACAGAACTGGACAAACTACAAACAAGTCATCATCAGCCTTGGCAGAGCTTAGGGCAATGAGAAAACAGAGCTGGAAATTAATCAACTTATACATGATCGGGCTAGGGATTATGATGTTATTGTCTACACTGACAGGTCTGTCCTCAGTGGTGAGAAATCAGGGAAGGCTCCTCGGTTGGAATAATGGGCAGGGTCATTGCTGAACAGAACAGTGCTTACACGACAACCTCCAGCAAGAGAACGGAGATAGAGGCAGCTACTACAGCCCTGAGGTGGCTGTCTGAGACTCCATTAACCAGTTATTGTATCTGACTCTCATGCTTCAGAAGGTCCAAAATGGATGGCTAAGGCATGAGTGGAAAACATCCACAGAAGCCTTGAATTTTCAGGAACTGGTGTGGTCATGCAGGGGTACATGGCAATGAGAAAGCTGACAGACAGCCTCGAGAGCACCCACAGTAGGGACACTGGATATGGATAAGGGAGAGTGTTGCTGTCATTTTTGACGGAGTCATCTGTCAAGTTATTTGCTTATGTTTTTATCATAAGAATAATTGTGTCTTTACCTGCGATGTCAGATTGATTAGGGGTTGTCTTCCCTTGTTTATTCATTCATTGTGTTTGACCTTTAGGGTCAAAGGTAGACAGTTCGGGCGTATGCCCATGGGCAGGTTTTTTTTAAGCGGGAGTTGAGTTAGACTTCCGGGAAGCCGAGAAGTGTCCTGGTTTCTGAAGGGACGAGAGTCCATTGTGTTTTTCGGGAAGAATCTTCGAAGTGACTGCACTGGCAGTTTTCCCCAGTGAATCTCTGTGCGTTGGAATGACAGCAGAGTTCCTTGTTAAGTTCTGTGGACTCGGTTACAGGTAATACCGACTTTTTCCATTACTATGCTTTCGGTAGCAGAACATGTTAGAAGATTGCCTAGTCTGTGAACTGCAGCTCACCGGTCCTCCATTACAGAACATATATGTTGTGCTCAAGGTAGCCATCCAAGACTATTAGTCTTCATACCATCCAGAAATCCAGTGACGAAGATATATTGTGGGAGCCGCAGATTGGCGGCATATTTAGGTCTACAATAAGCATTACTGCAGGGTTGATGGTAACCTGCTTATCAGAAGTACACAGCCGACGTCAGAACGAGGCCTGTGTTTTTCGGCTATTATACTACAGCCTGATAATGTGCAATTGGCGGGGAACGCCAAGTTGCACCTATGTGTCAAAGTGATTAAGGTATCTGACGCGTTTAGTCAGTAATCCCAGGGCGACGCCACGAACTGTCCTTATTGAAGAACATTGTATTGACCATGCACGAATATTCAAATGTTTACCAGCTTGCTGAATGCCTAATGTATACCTATCGATTTCCGGTCAGCATGACCTTGTTTACAATGACTGTTCCTGTTGATACCATGTGTGTTCTCGTCAATAAATGTTTTGAAACGTGTCTGCAGTGTCCAAGCATCCTTGACTACTGCATGTGAGTGTATGGGTTGCAGGGTCTACATATATACGAGCCTAAACACATTCGCGCCTTCATTCGCACCCACACTCAGTTCATCATCCGCTCGCACTACACACCTAACAACATGTATACTGTCTTGGGCCAGTGATCACCTCAACAAGAGAAAAAGTACAGTTACAGAGAGATAATAAGGAGAATTAACGGCCACCTGTTAGAGAACCACACTGCAATCAGTGAATCAACACAAGACAAGACTGATGGAATTTAGCATCAAATGAAAAACTAGCATATACAAGGGGATTGACATAAGTCTTGGGCCTGACCATGAAGGACATGTCACAGAGAGCTGAAATTTTGTATAGTGTTTATTCCTTTTCATTATAGCCGCCATCTGAATTGACACATTTCTGCCATCTCTGCTTGACCCTGAAAAGACCTTGGGAGTAGAACACCCTATTTTTCAAACTAAACCAGTCATCACATGCCAGTATAACCTCTTCATCGCTGTCAAAATGATTTCCTTTTAGCTGTTTTTTAAGATTTGGGAATAGAAAAAAGTCTGATGGAGCCAAATCTGGAGAATATGGTGGGTGTGGAAGAATTTCAATATTCAAATCGTTGGCTGCTAGCTGCACAAGCCGTGCTTTGTGAGAGGGCGCGTTGTCTTGAAGCAAAGGAAGATTTTGAGTGCACGTTATCCCTCGTTTCCTGGTCACAACCTTTCTTAGTTTGGTGAGAAGATCTGCATAGTACTGTCCATTAACTGTGTTGCCACGAGGCAGATAATCTTTCAACAGGACACCTTTGCCGTCCCAAGAAACAGTCAGCATCACTTTTCCTGCAGATTTCTGCGCTCTCGGCTTGACAGGTGTTGGGGAGCCTGGGGTTTTCCCTTGCATGCTGGCAATTTTGGATTCGGGGTCATAATGGTGTACCCAAGTCTCATCTACTATCACCATGGTCTCCAAAAAGTTTTTTGACTGACACTTTTTGAGCAACTGTTGACAGCAATTTACCCTTGTTTGCTTTTGTTCACGTGTCAGCAGTCGCGGAACCCAGCGTGCACACACTTTTCTCATGTTCAGTCTGTTGTGTAAAATTCTATAAACTGTTCTTTCATTCTATCTCCACAATTGTCATTTTTCGATCCTGGTCAATGATTTTCTTCACTCTAGTTGCATTTTCATCGTTGCACTCTGAGGCTGGTCTACCAGATCTTGGCAGATCAGCAACATTTGAGCGGCCGCACTTAAACTGTTGACACCAGTTTTTTACCAAAGTATATGAAGGACAAGAATCAAGAAACACTGGTTCTATCTCCCTGTGTATTTCTGTAGGTGTTTTTCCCTGAAACATCAGAAATGTTATCACAGCTCTGGCCTACTTCTTTTCCATTGTTTTGTCAAATCTTTGGAGCAGCAGATCCAGTCAATAGGGTACATTGCGCCGTGCACTGTAGCGGGAAAACCCATTAAAGAAACAAACGCGTACTTCACACATTCTGTGCAAATATGATGAACTTTAAATGTGCCAAGTTTCATCTTCCTCCTGTGACTCGTTCATGGTCAGGCCCAAGACTTATGTCAAGCCCCTTGTACAACCAGCATGCTACAGTAAAAATTTGCATTCATATTTTTCAACATTTGCTGAGGGAGACTGCACGTCTATGGATTTGCCTGCAGTGCAATGTCGTTTCTGATCAACAATAACAATAAGCAATGAGCCATGTAAGTTTATTAAAAGGTTATTTGTTTTCATATAAGTGAAACAAACCAAACAAACATACTAAAGTGTGTCTCACTTCTTTTATCTACTTTTACAAATCAATTACGACAATAATGGTTTTTACAACACAACAATAACAAAAACATCCTGGATTTCTCTCTTTAGAGAAAAACTTGTTTTCATCTACATTAATATTTACATTAGCTTGCACAGAAATATATTTTCTTCATCACGTGCTTTTAGCAAGTAAATTGTTGCCCTGTTTTTGGTTACATTTATATTCATATATTCATGAGATGCAGGGTAATAATGAGGCTTTTCTCATAAGCAGAGACAGAAAACATTAATTTCAGTATGAAAGACATAAAATATCAAATAACAGGAACAAAAACATTACAAATAAAAACAAAGTAAAAGATTTTTACACTTACATTTGCTGCATAACATCATTTAGGAAAACACCATCAAACAAGTCTTGATACTCCAGAGGGTGCCCATCATTGGCCTTGAATGTTTCCACCTGAAAGCACAGCCTTAATTATAAAACCAATCATAAATGACATATGAAACAGTTCTTTAAAAATTATTTGTTGAAATTCAAACTCCATATGGGAGCCGCGCTGGTGTAATGGTTACCACACTGCGCTGGCAATCAGGTGATCCAGGTTCAAGCTGGGCGAGAACATTTGAATAGATGTCGTCAACCGGGACTTGGACTGGATTAATTCGAGCCCTGGCGAAGGCATTTGAAGCAGTGTCGTCGACCAGGGACTGGCGGCTCCTGAGCCGACCCAGCTCTAATGGGTACCTCCTAAATCGGCGAGTATCTGCCTGAATGGCGAGGGACACCTGTCTCTGTGCAAGAAAAAAGGAATACTCACGTAAAAATCAGTCTCAGGTTAGATAATACCGGAGATTCTCACCTCGAGTCATAGCGGGCATGCTTTAAAAAAAAAAAAAACTCCATATATCTTCTCTTTGAAGGCTGTCAGCCAATGATATTCATTTCTCTATCATATGAGTCATTGAAATTCACACTTCATATATCTTCTCCCGGAAGGCTGACTACCAATGATCTCCTTGTCTCTGCCATATGTGTCCGTCTAGATCAATTTTTTTCATAATTCTGTCATGTCCATTCTTTTATGTTATCAAACCATTTATAACATTAAGCAAAATAACCAACTAAGATTATCAGCATAATCATGAAAAACACTCCAAAAATAATATGTAAGTAAATAATATTAAAAAATAAAAATTATATGACACATGAATTTTACGACACATATATATAGTCTACATAACTTCATCATACTTTTGCATTAATGTCACTGTCAGTGATTATGCATGATTCAAAAACAGTTCCTTAGAAGTGCAGCAGAAAAGCATACAAAGAAAGAACAACTAATATGACCAAAATTAATCATTAATCAATAATACTGGATTAAATAATTTTATAGTAAAAATGTACAATTAACTAAAATTCCAACTTACCCAAAGAACAAGGGGGCTTTGCATGCACAGTTTTTCAGAGTCAGCCATCAGGAAGGTAATACAAAAACACCAATGCTCCTTTTACAATGAGACTGATTTCTGGCCATGCCCAAGGCCAGTAAAATGACCCTACTATCCACAATGTGGGCTCCTGATCATACTCTCAGAAGATAACTTCTCTCTCCAAAGAAAATGTAATCCTGCTTCTGTTTTACTTCATACCAGTGTTAAATCCAAGCCTTATGAAAACATTATCATGGCCCTGCATAAACTAGTAACGAATTTAACAATCAAGCATGAATCAATAACTGTAATGTGACATAATTTAATCAAACAAAAGTGACTGGCAGATAGCAAAAGAACAGTCTGAAGGTCAAAGATGTGTGCAGGAGAGACATGAAGGCACTGGACATAAATCCAGCAACCTGGGAGAATGAAGCTGCCGACTGCACAAAATGGCAATGCTTAAGGCGCCACCTGTCTGGGTGAAAAGAAGCCCTTACAACAAGGAGAACAGAAAGGTATACGCCAAAAGAAACACCAGGTAAAAAAGCAGCTGAGGACTATGACTTCAAGGGTGCACCATCCCCATAGTCAGTTATGACTGAAGGAGGCTACTAGACAGATTGTGACCTGTCATCCAGCTTTCTGTTATAAATTTTTATATTAACTTTGTACTTAGCCAAGTTACAGTAACATTTTTACACAAACAATGAAGCAGAATGCAAGTAGTCTAGTAATTTAATTAACTACATCACTAGTAAAAGTAGTAACAGTGGTGCTAGTTTTATGTAAATTCAGCTACTAAAACCAAAACAAAATGTATTTAACATAATAACTACAGATTTCATGAGGATCATTCAAAACGAGTTGAAAACTGATAGGACAAATAATTTTTGTCAGTTATAGTTCTCAGTTATACATATCTTCAGCGTCACATGACACTGATGTTTATTTTCTTAGAAAGTAATTTTAGCTAGGAAAATGTATCAAAAACTAACATCAAAAAAGATTATTCTAGCAAGTACCAAATAAATATACAGTTTTCTTCCCTCAAACAAGAAATATTCAGCAATACTTGAAGAAACTTGTGCCTTCATCCAAAGAACATACTCATATTCATAAATTCAGAGGTATCTCACTATTAACTCACAGGGGAAAAATATATACAAAAGTACTTGAAAAGAGAATAATAGTAGTCATCAAACCACTGTTGCTTATGGCTCAATTTGGATTCAGGAAAGGAATTGTTCATCTCACGACACTTAAATGAAAAGAGCAATTGGATCTGACCACCCATTTTTATAGGACAGTAGGGCATCAATAATCCCAACGACTCAGCAAAAAATATGTGATTATTACCTTAACAACCTATACATATTATTTACATTTTTTTAACCTTTTTTTCTTGTATTCTGTGTTTATTTTGATTTATGATCATTTTGTTAAAGTTATTGGGTTCATTTTATCCATCTGTGCAACTGTGGTTGGAAGTTGCCTATGAATAAAAATGTGTAAGTACATTAGTACAACTTCATGTTTTTATTATTAATTCCATTTAATCTTTAGTCTCCAGAACAGCAGTATTATTAAGTTTGAAAGTCTGAACTACACAGAAATTCAAACAACTAGTTCTAATAAGTTTGGATTATCAGCACTTTAACCACAGGAGTGTGACAGGGCTGCATGCTCTCACCACTGCTAATTAATATATACATGGACCAAACAACATCAGAAGTGAACCCATAAGAAGACGTAAACCCAGAAAATGAAGTTATTATTTTTTTGCACATGACCAAAGCCAAATATATGAAGATGAAATTAAATTGCAAAACCATACAAATACACTTAATTCACAGTGTGAATGATACAACATGAAGATCAAGAGAAATCATGAAAATCAGCAGATCATCATGCCCATTTAACATATATATCAACACCATCAAGCTTAAGCAGGTTCCAGAGTTTAAATAACTAGGAAGCATTTTCACAGATAATGAAAGAATTGACACTGAGAAATTGAAACAAGATGTCAAAAAACTTGTGCACAATGACTGTCACTACCACCCAACCAAGAGAATATCAGTATGGAAACTAAACGACAATTGATAAATAGTATATTCTTACCAACTCTATGCTGTCAGTGTCAAACATGGTCCCTGACCAGAGCACAGTAGAGGAAAATCACATCGTAAAATGTTTAAGAGCCATTAACTCTTTCATTCCAGAGTTATTTTGCACGTTGTGCCAGACTTTTTTCTGGGCAGAATTTTATAGAGTGAAGTGTTCATCTTTCAGTCTAAATTTTTTTTGTGAATTTTTCTTTGAACGTGTACTTATTATATACCAAACTGTAGGGAAATTGATAGAGAATTGTAATGTCTTTGGTAGTATTAACACAAGTATGTTCGGTATACTTAAAACATTTTGCATGTAAAATTGAAAAACTCTAAAAAGTTGACTGTAGAATATGATCTTACCAAAGACAAATTACTGTTGAAGACAATAAAACTTTCTTCTTAGTCTTCAAACGTCAAGTTAATCCATATACAAAGTAAAAAAAACATGCTTATGGCCACAATTAGTGCGTTTGATGTTATTCACACCAGTTTTTCTGTGGTCCTTTGTAAGAAAAAACTAAATTATGCAATCGTGCATTACGTAATTTTCAAACAAATAAAGAAGAAAAACGTCATATAAAAACTTTTTTTACTCTTGTTTAATGTTTTAATAGTATCCCTAGCTTCATCTTCTACCAAGAACTAGTGATTAGATGTTACGGTAGGTCTAGTTTTGTTGCTTTTTGATCGGCCAGAATATGACTACGCCTACTCATCAACTAAATCTAGTATGCCTAGCTTTTCTGCACAGATTCCGTATTTTGACAACAAACTTGGACTACCAAATAATCATCATCAATGTCAGCAATGTTTCAAAGTAGTTTGACACAGTTATTTGCTTAGGAGACTTAGAAAATGTAAATATAAAGCGTGACATATTTCTCTAGCAATAACAACAAAAAACGCAAACATGCAAATCTTCACAAAAAGTGTGATAATGACGTCAAAACACACACATGTGCTTATTAACTACAGTCAAATTAGTTGTTTAAATAGTAGCGGAAGTCATTCTACGAGTTTTAATACATGAACTGCATAAAACGGACGATTTTTAGGGTTTATTCGTGATAAACTAAAAACCACGCTGTGAGCGTTGCTCTGGCACGGCGCGTTGAATTTTGCAACGCTCAGAGCATTGGTCTGGAGTCAAAGAGTTAATGTTACAAGATATAATGGGAAATTATGACAACATAAAAATTGAAGGAACTAGGGCCTACATCCTGCATCAAATACATAGAGAGATAGAAAATTAAGTGGTTTGGCTATCTCATGAGAATGGAGCCTGATTCATTACCATTATGCACGTACAACAGTATAAGATCTGGTTTTAGGGCACAGGAAAGACCAAGAGGCAGATGGATAGACAATATTCAGAAATTCTACAAAAACACAGGCTCACTACACAGCATATGTGGACAAAAAAAGTAAGTAAAATAAGTATAAAATCACCAGTATTGTAGTTACTTGTAGGTAACTGTTACTGTCATTATAAAGTTTTCAGACAGTTATTCTCCATGCCGTCTTAACAAGTTATTTGGGTTTGCACAGTGTTCTTCTTTTCTGCAATAAGTTATTTAGTAATGTTATTTCACAACTGTTAACCTACTTGGAAAACACTTCAACAATAAAATAGCTGAAGAGAGAAAACAAAAAGACAATGAATGCAGGATAAGGCCTATCAGGATAACAACAACAATTAAAGAAGGTTTATAAAATCTTAATAAAATTAAGAGCATGTGTGAACATATTTATCACAGCTGTATAGACTAAGAAGCTGAAATTTAAAAAAAGCTGCAGGGAGAAAAAAGACAATGATCAAAGAAATGGGTCTAATTGGAAAAATATGTTACAACATGAAAAAATCAGAATGTTTATACATTTAACTATGAATTAACAGTGACACATGCAAGGTCATGCATATTCTATCACTATAGCGCCCAGCGTGGCTCAAAGGGGGAGGGTTAGAAAGGGAATGGGTTGGGGGGGGGGGGGGGCATTGAGGACACAATCGAAAGTTAAAACCACTGTTTGACTAGTCATGTAGTAGGAGTACACAACAGTATTGAGGACACAATCGAAAGTTAAAACCACTGTTTGACTAGTCATGTAGTAGGAGTGCACAACAGTATTGAGGACACAATCGAAAGTTAAAACCACTGTTTCACTAGTCATGTAGTAGGAGTACACAACAGTATTAACAACCTCAAAAGGAAACAAACTGTTACATAAACCACCAATACAGAAGCACTGAAGTGTCTGGGCAGACTTCCCTCCAAGGGGGCAGCAGCGATAGTGCCACAAGCCCCATATGTCATTAGCAGCTAAAAGGAGAAGATAATAGCGTCATAGTCACTGTCACCAATGACCACAATGGCGATTCCAGCCTCGAGAAACACAGCATTATGAGCAATTAAGTGCTAAAAAATTATTATTCAAACTAAACAAAACTGACAGGGATACTGCGAGCCGAAACCCAATAAATATATTCAATAATCACAAGGAAAGAACGTGTCTGTGCTGAGAAATCTTGATGTAGAAGAAGGCCTGTAAACGACTACCGAACGATGGAAGAATAGGCCTAAGGAAAAATAATGTGTACCTGCCTTCATAGAAACAAAAACATAAAAATACTTGTGCCGAGTCTGCGTGTCAATTTAACACTGCTGATAGCACACTTCTGGAAACGCGTGTGAAAAACAATAGTAAAATACACCATTATCTGACCAACTGAAAATAAACAACCTTGCTCATGCCGGTGGAAACTTAGGCCAAAACAAACAAAAAAATGTGGACTGGAAACTGATCAATTTTATTATTTTTATTTTTTAAATATTGTTAGACAGTGGTTTTCAAACTTTTTCAGCTTACTGTCCCTTCCCTTTTAATTATTAATTATTTTTTTTTAACATTTTTATGTTAAGAAGCTTCACTCCGTTTTTTTTTTTTTTTTTACCTTCCTCAGTAAAACTTCTTCTTCGTTCACCCTCAGATGTCAACTTGAATAAGTTCAAAGAAAGCAGTGGTCAGCCTGAGGCTGTTGATATCTCCGTAGATTTTCTCCAGGAATGGTACTGGTGATGGCCATATGCGTTTTCTCTGTTCCTCATATGTTGGGCACCTTTGAAGCAGATGTTCTGCAGTCATTTTATCGGTGCTACAGTCATCAGTAGTTCCTATCTTTAATTTGTTGATTAGATGGTATCTCAATCTGTTATGACCTGTGTGAAGTCTGAAGATTACCACTTGTTCACTTCTGCTGAGCTGGTAATACGGATCATTTTTTGTGTAGCCTGGATGCTCTTCTTCCCACTTGTGCTTGTACCTGCGCTTGATAAAACTCTTGGACTCCTCATAGGTTATATTTGTGTCAAGTTGAGGAAGTTTTCCCCCTTCCTTTGCCAATCTATCAGCCTCTTCATTTCCAGGGATGTTGCAGTGAGAATGGATCCACTGTATCACGACTCTTTTGTACTGCTGACATAGTCTGTGAAGTGTTACTCTTAGGTCATCCAGTTCAGCATTACTTTGACTTTTCAGTGTTGTAATCACTGACAGTGCATCTGAGAAGATAGCTACTGGTCTCTCTGAGCTTTCTTCTGTCATTAGAATTTCTGATGCAGTTTTTAAGGCCTCTGCTCTGAAGTTACTTGAAAATTGTCCTGTTGCGACTATCTTTTTTTGTGTTGTGTGCCATTTTAGAAAGGCCGACGATCGATCCCCGTTTTACGGCCGGCCTTTCTAAAAAGCCGAGACGGTTTAGACGGTTTCCGTGTCTTACTTACTTAGTCGTTCCCCTTCTACCGTGAGGTGTAGAGGTTTGGAAGAGAGAGCGCCAGACTATTCTATCGGCTGTCTTCCTCCTGGCCTGGTTCCATTCTAGTCCTCGGTCCTTCAAAGATTGTCTAATGTTGTCCTCCCAGCGGACTCTGGGTCGTCCTCGGGGTCTGGATCCTTGGCTCTTTGTTTCCCATGCTTGTCGTGGTAGCCGATCTTCTCCCATTCTGCAGACATGGCCAAACCATCTTAGTTGGGACTGTTCTACTTGGGTCTGTAGGGGGTGGCATTTTAGGCCTTGACGTATCGTCTGGTTGCGTACCATGTCTCTTCTTTTTACTTCAACCACCTTCCTCAGATACCTCATTTCTGAGGTTTCGATCTGGCTTTTATGGGTTGTAGTCATTGCCCATGACTCGCATCCATATGTCAAGACTGGGACATAGGTGGAGCGGTATACAGCCATCTTCGTTTTCTTACCAACCTCTCTCTTGCTGAGGAATCCTCGATTTATGGCCTGAAAAAGTCTCCCAGCTGCTGCTTTTCGAGTGGCCAACTCTTCTTTGATGCCTCCCTTTCGGTCTATAATAGCTCCGAGGTATTTAAAGTGGTCGACCTGCTCCAGGACCTGTTCTCCCAGCTTAATCTGATGTCTTCTTTCTTCTCGTGATATCACCATGGATTTTGTTTTAGAGCTGCTTATGACCATCCCTCTCTTCTCCAGCTCTTCCTTCCAGACTTGCAGGTTGGATTGGAGATGTGCCTCTGATTTAGCAATCAGGGCAACATCATCAGCAAATGCCAGCTCTGAAATATAGACCTGTCTCATCTTCCAGTACCCCACTGAATACTTTCTTGTTCTCTCCTTACATGCCTTGATGACATCGTCCATAAGGAGTATGAAGAGGTAAGGTGATAGGATATCACCTTGTCTTACACCAGTGGTGGTCCTGAACTCTTCTGACTTATGGTTTGCTGTCCTCACATAATTTCTGCAAGACTTGTAGAAGCTCTGTATAGCATGAATCAGAGGTGCTGGAATATTCTTCCTTGCCAAACAGTCCCAAAGTTTGCTCCAAGGGACCCTGTCAAACGCCTTTTCCAGATCTATGAAACAAAGATGGATCTCACTCTTATACTCAAGGGCCTTTTCACTCAGCTGTCTGAGTGTGAAGATTAGGTCTTGAGTACTTCGGTTTGCTCGGAATCCGCACTGGACCTCATCCAATTGTGGCTCAGCTAGGTGTCGGAGTCTCTGCTCTAGGATTCTAGAGTAGATTTTTCCAGGGACACTGAGAAGGGATATGCCTCTATGGTTTCCACACTGTCGATTGTCACCCTTTTTGAAAATTGGTGTTATAATGGCGATCTCCCAATCCTTTGGTATGGTCTTGTTGCACCATGCTGCCTGTAGGACCCTTAAGAGTAACAGGTCGCCTGATGCTCCCATGTACTTAACCATTTCTGTGTTATACCATCATGCCCTGCTGCTTTGCCCATCTTGATTTTCTCCAGTGCTGCCTTCAGTTCTTCCATCTTTATGTCATCTTCATCACCATTGGTTTCCTCTTCTGTGCTAGTGGTTATCATTTCTGATGTTTGACCTTGCTCACCATCAAGGAGTTCTGAGAAATATTCTTTCCATCTTTCCATTACTTCCTTCGGGGCAGTAAGCAATTTGCCTTGCTTGTCCTTTATAAATTTGAGAGGGCATTGTTTTTCCTTCCTCATGTTCTTTAGGGTCTTATAGAACAATTTCTGGTTTTCTTGTGCATCTTTTTCTAGCTTTTCTCCAAATTCTTCCCAGGACTTCTGTTTTGCTGCTAGCACTTTGTTCTTTGCTTCTGTTCTGAGTGTCACATATTCTCTATATTTTTCCATTTGTCCTGTTGTGTTTTTTAGCTCCTAAGTATTGTTTCCATGCCATTTTCTTCTCTCTTATTTTCTCTTTGACTTCCTCTGTCCACCAAGGTGTCCTCTTTCTCTGGTTCCCAAGTCGGACTTCACCGCATGCTTCTGCAGCAGCTGTCTTTATGATATTCTTGAATTTAATCCAGAGGGTTTCCAAGTCATCAGGTTGTTCTTCTGTGTTGCTCACCGCTGCAGCAATAAGCCCCTGATATCTGGTCTTAATTTCTGGCTCTCTCAGCTTGTAGGTCCTAATGCTCATTTCTCCTGCTCGTTTACTTGGTTTCTTGCGTGATGTTGAGCAGTTCCTAGGCTGAGCAACTCTTTCAGTTGTTCGTTTGATTGTTAGCAGGTAGTGATCACGTCCAATCTCTGGCCCCCTCCAGACTCTTGCATCTCGGACATATTTAAATGAGCTTCTCCGAACAATGGCATAGTCGATCACTGACTTCTCATTCTTTGTTGGTTCACATCTAGTGTATGCATGTATGCGCTTATGGGGGAACTTTGTGTTTGTAATGATCAGATTCTGCTCACTGCAGAATCTAAGGAGTCGCTTTCCATTGTCATTGAGAGTATCTTCTCCATATCTACCGATAACTCCACCCCATCTAGCATGGTCATTTCCAACTCTGGCATTAAAATCTCCGAGCATGATAACTTCATCTAGGCAGTCATCCACTGTCCTTTGAAGCAGCTCGAAGAATTCCTCCTTGACCTCTGCTCTCTCATCCTCATTTGGCCCATACACTATGACCAGGTTGACTATGGTTTCTCCTTCTTTTAGTTTCACAACCATAATGCGCTCCGAGACAAAGTTCCACCCCTTGATACTATCTTTTTGATTTTGGGCCACAATGCAACCCACACCCCCTTTAGCTCTTTCGGATATGGGTACACCACTGTAGAGCAGCGTGTTGCCATTGAGATCCATGACTCCTTGTCCTTTTTTCTTTGTTTCCGTTATAGCCAGGATTTCTAGTTTTGCTTTCCTCATCTCTTCCACCAGCTCCTCTTCCTTCCCATTTATACTTCTTGTGTTCCATGTTCCATAAGTCGTAGTCCGTAGTCCGTTCCAGTTCGTCGCCTTTAGAATCAGTCCGGTTTTCTCTCTTGTGTTACTCTTAATCGTGGTTTAAAGCAAACAGGTGATTGGCCTGTTGTGCCTTTGCATGGTGGAGGGGCTGCCTCCTTACGGCCTCCATGCAGGCCGCCCTCCTCCTTTTTCATCCGGGCTTGGGACCGGCATAGGCGGAGTTGGTTTCCGTGTCAATAGCGAAAATGTGTAGATGAATGCATGTTTCAAACCACTGAACAATTTAGTTAAGTGCATGATATAGGGGTTTCATTTCTTCACATTTTGATATATAACACTTTATGTTATCTTCATAAATAAATTATTTATTGCAAAATCTGTAAAGGTAGTCATGTCTAAAAATGTACTCTATGAAATTAGCTCGTAAAAACGTGGTTTTTGATCTCGTATACTGTTGAGGATTGTTCCATGGTCCAATCATTTGGATCGAGCTCAAACCCAAAGGCCTGCAAAACATGTAACAATCCTCAACGGCAGCTGTCGAACTCTGACAAAATAAACAGAACCCTAAACTAAGCAATGAGAATCTTAACAGGGGGCATGAAGTCAACACCCATAAAAGAGTTAGAAAAGATTACTCACCTCCAGCCTATGGAGGATAGAAGAGATAGCAGAGCCCAGCAACAAGCCGAGAAATTCAGGAGCCTGATAGACCACCCAATGCACCAGAGAATAAATGGACTTGGAAGGGGAAGACTGAAGCGAAGCAACTTTGTAGAGACAGTCAAATCAAAGATGAGAGCAGACCCCATAAACGCAATATCAACATCTACGCCAATATGTACTGCACACACGCTACCAATTTGAAAACAACAGTGCTTCCCTGAAATGATAGAAAACGTTCCTGGTATTGAGAGAAAGAACAGCCAAAATGAAACAGAAAGGAGAGTCCTAACCACAAAATATATAGAGAAACATTACCCAAGCAACACCTGGATCCATGCATACACAGATGGATCAGCAACTAATGCAACAGAAGATGGGGGTGGAGGAGCCTTCCTGAGCTTAACTCTTAGTATATGTTGAGGATTGTTCCATGGTGCAATCATTTGGATCGAGCTCTAATCCAAATGCTTGCAAAACATGTAACAATCCTCAACATATACTAAGAGTTAAGCTCAGGAAGACTTATAGTTCTTATATCTAGCCTTCCCTTTCTTTCTTTTCCTGACGAAGGCCTTGTGGCCGTAACGTAGACTACTTTCTTTGTCTTTTGTCCTCGTAAGACGAATCACCTTTTTTCGATTTTTTTTTTCAAACCCACCCATTGTACTCCACGTCTTACCGCAGTTCCCCTCAACTTCCTCTAAATTCTCTAGAATATCTACCACTCGGTCAGAAACACATCAGGAGATCTCCCATTTCCTTCTGAAATTCCTTTTTCTTTAATCTAGGTTACCAGCAAACCGCTGTGACCTTTTAAAGCTGTGAACTTTTACACCGCGCCCTGAATAATTACAGTTTAGCCAATGGATAGGCAGCGCGGTATATTGTCTTTTGACCTTTGACCTCAGCAACCACCATGGAGAACCGCCTGGTATCAAAATGCCACGTACCGGCCAGTTGTGGATGTGTGTTTGGGGGGATGGAACGTAATGTCAAAAATAGGTCAGGCGCCCCACCCCTCACGTATGCAAATTAAAGCCACCAAATAGAAACCTGGAGGAATTTTGGCGCGATTCTCAAAGCGCAGGCATATTCTGGTAAGCGGCATTCTCTCGCTAGCCGGCAGACGGACCGGGACAAAATGGTTGCTCCCAAGAAATACAGAGGGGCCCGATCATTTTAAACAGCAATGGATCTTAGCTGAGCGAGTAAGTGATCTATATCTATATAACATGAATTAATCATATGTTTATCTACAACATATCATGTCAGTATCTTTTGTTTTTCACTGTGACAGAAATTAATATCTTTGATTTTGTGCAGGAGACAACAACATTATGTATACTGAAAGTTTCATCTATGAACTACCCGTGTCCTGTTTTATACTGAATTTTTTCTACTGTATGATTTCAGCCATGATTATCCTTGTCATATTTTAATCCTGAACTGATTTCTGCAAATATCCTTATTATGTTTTAATGTGCATGTATCCTGTGTTATGATGGTATTATCAAGGTATATGAATGCCTATCACATAAACACAGAACTATGTAATGATGGGCAACAGCACTGTAGCCAATTTTATAAATGAATATGTTGACTGACTTGTAATTCAGTGGTTCTCAAACCTTGGCAGCAGTGACACCTCAACATGTTACAGCAGAATAGAAAACTATTACCCAGTGGTTCTCAAACCATGGTTGACAGGGACCCCAAATTGATTTTATTGCTCTATGGGCACAAGGTAGACCAGTGGTTCTCAAACTTTTGATGACCACTGCCCCAAACTTCACAGTTGGTGAAGCTAACAGCCCATATGTTGAAAATCACTGCGGTAGACAAGCTAGAAGCCGGATATAGGTTGAGATCCACCTGTATGCTTATAATATCAGTTATGCTATAATAGATAATAGATAGCACTTTGTTAGTGATGTTAACTATGAATGTTTGTTAGATTTTTGATGGACAGTTAGCGTCCAGCAGATATGGGAAATGACTTCTCTGGCAAGATTACTAATGGAGCTTCAATTGTTTGTCAATCCAGTCCTACCAGGTTGTCATACCAGAAGACCTAAGCATATGCAGTGTTCTCAAGGGCAGACATACTCCATCCCAGTTGGTGATGAGCCCTGTGTCAAGACGGAGAAGAAGCAACTTGCCATCCTCTGAAACCCTAAAAAGAACTTTCTGGACCTGGAGTGCTGGGACATATTAAACCCCTGGCAACAAGACTACATAAATTCAGCATCTGAGATGAGTATCTGAACATGCCAGCAGAACCACTACAGAATATTCCCATTGTCCTATGATGACAAATTAATTCTGACATGGTTCAGAACCATTCATAGATTAGGGAACATATAGCCTAGTTGTACATTTGAATATACTGTGAGATTCTATCTTCATTTTTGAAAACTTTACATAACAGAGTCTGTTGTTATTTTTCTTTGTAATATTTAAATGGGTTGTATAGTTTTAGTAACATAAATCTACACCCTGGGGGCAGAGCCAAAATTAATAAACACTATTGGGTCAGGATATTTTTAATGTGGCTGGGCACCAAATCTCTTATCCATCTATATGTACTATACATAGTCCTTTGTAGGATATCGGATAAAGAATTTATCGCCTAGAGAATATCCTGTTTAGTTTCACCAGAATTCTCTTAGAAAGTTTTTTTGAGTGGACTAATTCCTGAGGAGAGACTGTGCATTCAACCTGCAGTCTGGAAGAGTTTCCTCTAGAGATTATCTTTTATTCTTCCATCAAGTCTGTCATACGTACACTTTCTCTCTCTAAACAAAAACCATTTCGCTACAGACAGCTGCCGTTGACCATGCTGCAATGCTATATTCTAAGACTGGTCTCACTTGCCCAGTATATAGCTTCTTTAGTACTCTCTCGTCTGCTCCCCAACCCGTGCCAGCAAGTTTTTTCATGATTGCCATTCTCTGCCTTGCTCTTATCCTGTTTTTCTCAATCTGGGTTTTCCAAGTTAAGCGGCGATCAAAGGTAATGCATAGGTAGTTTGGGTTGTCATCCAGATGTAGATTTTTCCCATTTAGCACCAATTTGGAGATATGTGGTTTGTTTGAGAGAGAAAACACTGTGAATGATGTTTTCCCTTCATTTATCTTTACTAGCCATGCCTTGGCCCACTCCTCCAATGATGTTAGGGCTTGCTGCATCCGTATGCTTGCCATAGTGATATATTCCTCTGAGATCCACAGGGCTAAGTCGTCTGCAAAGGAGGCATTGTGGGTTCTTCTTGGAATATTTTCTGATATGTCATTTATATATGTGAGGAACAACGTGGGTGACAGGACTCCTCCTTGGGGAACACCCTGCTCCAATACCATCTTCCTACTGGTCTGTCCTTGTAGTTGGACTCTGGCAGTTCTATTCTCAAGATAGTGGCTGATCCATTTGAACATTCTCCCACACACTTCACTTCTTTGCAGCTTGACTTTCAGTCCATCTTTCTACACTTTGTCAAATGCTTTTTCTAAGTCCACCCAAACCACCAGTGTGTGCTTTGTTTCTTGGAAAGCGTCCTCAATTTTCTGAGTTATATAAGTGATCTGTGTTTTCTGAATCCTGCTTGCTGTGGGGCTAAGAGATGTTTTTCCTCTAGATGCCACATTAGTCGAGTATTAATTATGCGCTCCATCAATTTTCCAACACAACTAAGTAGACTGATAGGTCTGTAGCCATTTGGTTCTGTCTAAACTTTGTCTTTCTTAGGTATTGGAATTAGTATGGCGTCTTTCCGTGCCTGTGGTACTATTCCTCTTTTCCAGCTGCAGTTTAGGATGGTCAGAAGCTTTTTTTTTGCCTTTGTTCCTAGGCCTGTTAGCATTTCACTCAGTAAAACAATAATCAACAAAATATGTATTGTTATTCTCTATTTTCAGTACGAGATATTTCTGGTCAACACATAGGTCTATTTACCTTTTTATTTTGTCATAGAATAAAGAACATATATTGATAATAGACAGACCTAGAGAACTACAAAATATAGTAAAACAGTATGTAACTTGAACAAAAATTAATATATAAGGATTAGTGAGGGTATGGCGTGAAAGTGAAGGCGTGTTGAAATTCTCATAAAACGTGTTCATATTTAAATAGTGAATTGGGTGTTATCCCAACACCCCCCCCCCCCCCAAGTTTCCCCCCACACTCCTTCCCTTTATTAACAACATTTTGGAACAAGAACACACACACAAGCAAACAATTTGACACTTGTAATGTACCAATCCAGGAAAAGAGAACAGATAGTCACACTAGAATAACTGTCAGATATTATACATTTTGAGCAGTTTTACTGGTGACTCAGTCGATGGAGCACAGAATATCATTCTCCCTATGCAGCATGGGGCTGCCACGGCACCTGATCCCTTTCCAGGAAGACTACATCAAAGGATGCATGTGCTTTTGCTGTGATGGTTCCTGTAGCAATTCCTTTTATATGATGAAGTTGCCAACCTCATGCCCAGCTTCATGTAAGTCGCCTCTTATGACGTGCTGTCCTCGATGAAGGAAGCACCCTTTGTGGTACTCACATGTAGTTAATCTGGTGATTGGGTGGGAGTAGTGTGACTAATTTGAAGTCTTTTATTTCAATGGTTGGCGTCTGTGGCCTAATGGATATGAACGCAGTTTCATAATCCAGATATACCAGGTTCGAAACCTGCTGCAGGCGGTTTGGTAGCAGATCGCTTTGTGTGGATTTTTAACAATGGTATAAGCGCCGTACCGTTCAGAAAGCAATGGCAAACTACTGAATGAAAAAATTGCCTAGAAAAATCAAAAACAGCCAATAAAAGCTGGAGTTGATTGCCACGTCCTGTAAAGGATAAGCAACTAACTTTATTTCAATGATGAGGAGTGCAACTGTGGCACAAATAAAATGACTGCTGAACATCTGCATCAAAGATGCCCAACAAATAAGGAACAGAGAAAGCACATTTGGCTGTCACACGTACCATTACTGGAAAAACTCTGTCGAGATATAAATAGCCTTAAGCTGACCACTGCTTTCTTTGAACATATGCAAGTTGACGTCTGAGAGTGTGCAAAAAAGAAGAATTTCAATGGGTTGTATAAAGGAATAAAGGTTTGGGCAGACTAGATGAAGGTTAAAACCTGGAGCTCCAAGCTTATTAGGTGGTCTAGTAGAGAAATGGCCCTTCTGAAAATGTTTGAGAGTTATGATAATCAGTCACAGGAATTCTATTCTGACCTTCTAGTAATCCTGAAAAATGTCAGTGAATGTTATGATGTATAGGAGCTAAGTGAGAACATATGCATGCTTGAGATAAGCACATTAATAACAATGGATGGAAGATGCATCTCAGAAGTGAAGAGCAGAATAGCTCAAGCAAAAGCTGCATTCTATAAAATGAAGAGTATTTTATGCAACAATTCTTTGTCATTGGAAGTAACAATCCAAGAGGAATTAGATGGACAACATTTTCTACACTGGAAGACCTGGAATATGCAGATGACATTGCACTACTTGCACATTCACATCAACACATCCAAGAAAAAACCGAGAGACTGAATAAGTATAGCCAGCAGGTGGGTCTGAACATCAATCTGAAGAAGACAGAGGTCATGACACTCAGTGTGGGCAATCCTGATCCAATAACAATAAGGAACCAGAAGCTAGAACAGACAGACACATTTACATACTTAGGATGCATAGTAACACCAGACGGTGGAACAAGCAAGGATATCAATAACAGAATGAATAAAGCGAGAACAGCCTTTGCTAGTCTGTGACGTACGTCTAGTTTGACTAGTGAATTTTCCCTGATATGATGGATGATTTAAAGGGACCTTTAGCTTTTCATAACATTAGAACCCCTGAACATTTGTTGTAACTTTTCGTTTGCCAGAACTCATTCCACCGGGACTCATTTAGTAGGCGGCACGAGATCAAAGAGACAGACCGAGGGATCTTAGGGGAGACTATCGGCGCTATCAAAGACAGTAGTTTTCCCTGATACGAGACGCAGTTGCTTGCCGCTAATTTCGCGTCTCGGTGTCAATCGAGGAACCGAGCGAACGGGGGAAAGCGAAACGGGCAGCAGCGAGCGGATACGAAGACCAGGGGGGGCGGCTACTTCTCTTGATTTGGCGGTCAGATCACCAAAAGTTCGTGAGATCAAATAAGTTGTCAAGTTTATCATGTCCCACTCAACTTACATTCCATTTTAGCTAAATAGACCATGTAGAACTAGACACGTTATCACTCGCTGGCCAGACCTTTACAGAAGCACTAACTTTATTGAAATCTTGTTATAGATTTTCCCCTGGATTTTATATATATTTGCAGTGATTTCTAATTCTGTGCAAAGCGAGTGATCGTAACCTGTGCGATCCCAGCATTAAGAAAGCAATAAAGAAATCAATCTAAGCAAAGCAAAGCATAAACAGTGTGTAGAGTTCCCCTGACGCAGAACTTGTTGAGACTGTGTAAATTTTTAATCTTTGAGGCGATTCTATGTTTGGAATTCCGCTATCTAACTTATAGCAAAGAAAGCACACCCAAAGACAAATTTAACGCACCATCAAACAACTTAAGTCGTAACGGGAAGAAGAACACTGGCCCGAGCTTTGTTAGTTTACTGACACAGAGAGATAATTCATAATTTCCTGAACAGTGATGTGACTAGTTTTCTCACTGGACTTAAACCATACCTCACGGATAAAGTGTACCAGCACGCGTAAGAATTTTATTATCAGCGGCATAGTCAAATAGACCACACCATCCTCACCCCGGTATCAGAGACCGTGCCCTCCCATAGAAACTGTTATTAAGAAAAGAGACACAACTACAGATTCATTTTCCAGCGATTACGGGATCCTTTTATGTGCTGACCGCCTACCCGATAATCTGGGGCTAGAACTTGAACAAACACTCATACATTTAGTTGAGGTGTAACTGCTGTTGTGTTATTCTATGGAGTGCAAGATTTTTTCACAATCGGTAAGTGAGAGCAAGATGAGTGAAGGCCTTTGCTAGCGCGTGTATGAATGACAGGAAATTAATTCTTTTGTGTGACCATTTTGTTAACTTGCTTACCTGGTAACATATATCTTTTCTGTATACCCTACATTGTTCCTTTAAGTGGGATAGTTGATAATTTGTTAACTCTGTTTAAAACCACCTCCTTTCCATTTGCTTAGTAAAGGGAAGAACAGCTGGGAAGAACAGGTTTTTTTTCTATCACTTATACCTAACTTGGTAACACCTCTTTCAGAGTAATTAACTTTACTGTTAGGTTAACGTACCCGTGTTCCTGATATTATCTATCTCTGGACTGGGTTTGTCTTTGTCTAATGAGCGGGAAGGGCTTAGTCGATACCAATCTTCTTCACCCCCTCCCAAACTTGTTATTTGCATTTGTGTACTTATGATAATTTATGTAATATCTGATATTTTTAGTGATTGATGTTTAAAGTGAATAAAATCACATAAACTCATTTAGTTCTGTGTGTTGGATATACCCAAAGCCCAACTTTTCCCCTATTCGTTTAATATAGTTTGTATCAACGTCGTGTGTGTGTTTGAAAACACCGAATCGGTGTGCGCGCAGATGCGAGTCTGGAAAACTGGCAAATAATTGTTTGACCAGGAGAGTGAAAGAGAAGATTGAGAGACACGATTTGTCGTAAATAAGTCTGTCTTTACTCTCCTCCAGCACGCTGTGAAGTAACTATTAAATCTCTACATTTTCTATCACTGAGCTTTCCATCATCATTTTCCACTCTAAACCGGACCACTATTTCTACGACTCTTTTCTCTCAAAATAAATTTACGACAATATTTGGCCGGCTCGTCTGGGATAATTTTGAGATACATTTGATGCACACATATTTGTGGGCTGGTTCTGGGATCTTGAGCTACATTTGAGGCAATCGCATAGCCGGGTTAAAGATATTTTGAGTCTGATTTAGTTTGGGTCTAACTAGGTAGAGTGTGAATGATTTGTCTTTGTGAATTAGGGAAATAAATAAATAATTACACCCCTAGACAAACGTTCTTTAAGTATTTGGGTTGTCCACACAGCATATTTACAGGTTGTTTTCTCTCCACAGCAGTAGAAAGTACAGATAAACAAATATATTTGCTATTTTAATTAT
Organism: Oreohelix idahoensis; assembly: GCA_024509875.1. NCBI lineage: Eukaryota > Metazoa > Mollusca > Gastropoda > Stylommatophora > Oreohelicidae > Oreohelix > Oreohelix idahoensis. The sequence continues at coordinate 621,691 of JAMPIV010020612.1, forward strand.
CCTCTGGCGGAGATAATTATATTTCTTTCTTTATAAAAGTTGCTGGGATTGCGTGATTGTTTTACAGTCACTAAGGTTTTTGAAGTCAAAAAGAGTTGAGCTTAGCTAAAGACGGATTGTTCTGATTTTTAAAAATTAAGTTAACAACGTCTCATCTCAATAATTGACTTTAGGGACGGAGTTTGTTGTCAGAGATTTAAAATTTAGGGGAAAATTTTTTTTCCTTTTAAATTGTTTTAATATAAATTTTTCTCTACTGTTAGTAAAAGTAGATTCTTTTCCAGTGTAACTTACCATTTAGTGGCATAGTCGCTTGCGTTTAGAGCCTTAATTGCCAGATAATAGCAGCGATAAGTTTGCACAGTACAGGTAGGAGGTAACACAGGTAAATTTGTACTTGTGTTTTTTTCTCGTAGCGGTTCAGAGTTCCTCCCTTTCGCGTTTCTTCTTACTAGTTCTCTAAGCATACTTCATCTTATTCTTTAACAATGGCAGAGAGGATAAAGATGAGGTCCATCTTGAGGCTGGAAGCGAAAGAGGCAGGATTAGATGCAGAAGCTGCAAACGCGTTTATTAACCAGGAATTGGAAATATATGACGCGGAGCAACAGAGAGCCGAAGCTGAGAGGAAGGCGAAGCAACAGAGAGCAGAAGCTGAGAGGAAGGAAGAGAAAGAAAGAACAGAGAGGAGAGAAGCCCAGGAGAGGGCAGATAAGAAAGAAGCGGAAGAACGTCTTTTGGAACAGAAGAAAATTGAAGCAGAGATGGAAACTCGCAGAGAGAGAGAGAGAGAGAGACAAGGAAAGACAGCATCAACTGGCGCTTAAGGCTCTAGAGAGTCGGGGCGCCTCTACTTCGACTAACGGAGAGCCGTCTTCGCCCCAGTCTCAATCAATGGACCTCTCCAGTACTCAATCTGCCCAATTAACTGCTATGTCGTTTTCTTTAGAATCTTTTCCTAGCCCTAACGAAAAAATTGACAGCTACCTAGAAAAATTCGAGAGACTCGCGAATCTTTATGGGTTAGAGAGTACCCGCTGGGCGCTCAAACTTTCAACGTCACTGAAAGGCAATGCTTATGACGTGTACACAAAGCTGGGACCGAATCAACATGATTACGACATGTTGAAAAAGGCCTTACTACAGCAGTTTGAGATGACTGCCCGAAAGTTTCTGCAGTTGTTCAGAAACAGCCGAAAAGAGAGCACGGAAACATTTCCCCAGTTCTCTTCACGTCTCACGGGTTATCTGACAAAGTGCATTGAATTATCTGACCTACCTCTTTCATATGAGGGACTCCTCGAACTTGTTCTTGTGGAGCAGATAAAATCCACTTTGTCGAATGAAACACGTAGATTTTTGGCTGAACAGGGGGCAGTCAGGCTTGAAGACATACTCAATAAAGCCGAACGCTATAGCAATGCAATGGCCGAACTTCCCAGCACTAAACGTAAACCCACCGATGAGCCATCTCGAAAACAGAATCTAGAGCAGGCATCCTATTCTTCCACTTCCTCTCAACATTATAACCAACGAGATAACAATACCCAGAAACCTCCCCAGGAAAAATCGAAATTCTACAAAACCCGATACCCCCCCAACAACAATTCTGATCAACCCAACAAGCCTACGTGGCAGCGCGGCCACCAAGGTCAAGGAAAAGGGAAGACCCCTACACCAGGAACGTCTGATCAGGGCAAACAAACCGGTGCAAACCGCATTGGATGTTTGCATACAGCCTCGAAAGGTAGAGTCAATGTCAGTGATTCTCAACCTGAGGGGGACCGACCCTCAACTCGAGGAACTGTAATTTTGAACGGTACCTCTACTACTTGTCTTTTTGACACTGGATTAAGTTTTGATTGTATTGTCGCTAGGCACCTAGTCAAACCCGGTCAGGAGACAGAGGAAACCGTCAAACTTAGTGGAGTTTTCAGGAGTGATGCACCCAGGACGCTTCCTATCGCACTGGTAGAAATACACTCTGACTTTGTCAGAGGAGTTATTAAAGCGGCCATAATGGATGATCCGATCTACCCAGTTATCCTGGGATGTAGATATGTGTTCATTGGGAGACCTAAGGAGCCGATTGTGGCAGCGGTAACCACAAGAGGGCAAGCCAAGAAGGAGAGGGAGCCTGCGCCAAACTTGTTGCCGAATGAACTGAAGGAGGCGCAACAAAAGGACCCTACTCTGGCGCCCTGCTTTAAAAAACTGCCCATGGCTAAGGACCCCAGACACAACGGAGACATCTTTTCTAAGGATGGTGTATTGTATCGTAGAACGGGCAACCCGGACACGGGGAATAACCAGCTCCTAGTACCGACGCAGTACAGAAACCAGATCTTAGAAATGGGGCACTCTCTTCCCTTTAGCGGACACATGGGACAAAACGCCACTATTCAGCGAATAAAAAACCACTATTGGTGGCCAGGAATGAACTCTGACATTGTCAGGTACGTGAAATCCTGCGCCCAGTGCCAACGGGTAGCACCCAAGCACTTGACACCCCCAGTACCTATGGGGCAAATGCCAATAGTAGGGACTCCATTTGAACGGGTTGCTGTCGACATTATTGGTCCTCTGGAAAAGACCAAAAGAAGGAACAGGTTCATCCTGACCTTAGTTGACACTTGCACTATGTGGGCCGAAGCCGTACCGCTACCATGCACTAATTCCAAGCATGTCGCAGAAGCCCTTGTGCAAATTTTTACACGGTTGGGATTCCCTCAACAAGTTTTGACGGACAATGGATCCCAATTCCGTAGCCTGTTAATGGAGGAGATCTTTAAGATCTTGAGGGCCAAACATATCCACACAAGTCCCTACCATCCGGCCGGAAATGGGCTCGTGGAACGTTTTAACGGTACCCTCACCATGATGTTACGTAAGCTGGGTCAGGAGAAACCGGAAGACTGGGACCAATATATATCGGCTGCCTTATTCGCCTACCGAGAGGTACCCCAAGCGTCTACGGGTTTTGCGCCAGCTACACTTTTATTTGGCAGACCTATTAAGGGGCCACTAGAAGCCTTACTTCGGTCCCTGACAGACCAGAAGGCTGACGAGACAGTCGTCTCTGCAAGCAAGTATGTATCTGAGCTTAAGGAAAGGCTAAAGCTAGGATGGGATCTAGCTACTACCAACCTTAAGAAAGCCCGCGCTAAAATTACTAAAAGATACAACAAAGCTGCAAAAGAGAGAGAACTACAACCAGGGGAGAAAGTCCTATTGCTACTTCCAACCGGAAGCAATAAACTTCGCATCGGATGGCAAGGACCGTTTACCGTCCTTAAAAAGATCTCACGTACCAACTACAAGATCTCCATCAAAGGAAAGGAGAAGGTCTTCCACATAAATCTGCTAAAGAAATATTTGGAAAGACCGGTGCCATCCTCCGAGCATCTCCTGGCTGTCGCCATAGCAACGGAAGACGAGGAAGATGATGATGGTTGCATGGAGTATCCACTGCAACCCACAGAATCCTTTAAAGATGTCAAGTTCGGCGACAATCTCTCACCAGAACAACAAACAGAAACTAGGGCTCTACTAAAACAGTACAGTGCAGTTTTAACGGATGTACCTGGTCGAACAAATCTCATTGAATTTGATATGAAATTAACAAACGAGACCCCTGTTCAAACCAGAGTTTACCCCATCCCGTACGCTAAAGCTGATGCACTTCGCGGAGAAATAGACAAGCTGCGTCAGGCAGGAATTATCAGTGAGTCTACATCTCCTTACAGCTCGAGCGTAGTGCTGTTGCAGAAGCCCAATAAGGAAGTTCGGCTGTGCATTGATTACAGGTTGCTAAACGCTGTAACGGAATTCCAGCCCGAACCTCTCCAAACTGTTTCTGAGTTGTTCACCAAGCTCAGCAAAGCAAAGATCTTCTCCAAGATTGACCTCAGCAAAGGTTATTATCAAATACCAGTCAAGGAGGAAATTAAACCTTTGTTAGCTTTCAGCACTAGTGAAGGACATTACACATTTAACGTGATGCCGTTCGGTTTGCATAACGCACCAGGAGTGTTCACCAGGATGATGAGGAAGCTTCTACAACCTTTGCAAAGTCCCCATATCCATAATTTCATGGATGACATCTTAATTGCATCGGAAACCTATGAAGAACATATTGCTACGGTTGCTATGCTCCTCAGGAGACTACAGGAAACGGGTCTCACAGCCAGACCTAGCAAATGTCTCATCGGGTTTGAACAGTTAGACTTCCTGGGGCACACTATTTCTCACGGATGCAGTTGGCCTATTAAGAAGAACGTGGAGAAAATAGTGGCAGCAAAAAGACCCCGAACGAAGAAAGACGTACGTTCCTTCATATCGCTATGTGCATACTATCAGAAGTACATCCAGAACTTCAACGGACTGACGGCACCTCTGACTGACCTCACAAAGAAAGGTTGTCCTGATAAGGTCATATGGGATCAAAAGTGCGAACACGCGTATAGCACTTTGAAAGGACAGTTGTCTGCATACCCCATTTTGAGGTTGCCTGACCTCAAGAAACCTTTTGTACTGAGAGTCGACGCGTCAGGTCAGGGCATCGGGTCAACACTGCTTCAAGCCGATGACAGTGACCTGAACATGCTATTTCCAGTTGCCTATGGCAGTCGGAAATTAAATAAAGCGGAACGGAACTACAGCGTAGTTGAAAGGGAATGTCTTGCTCTGATTGACGGTATCAGACGCCATCATGAGTTTCTTTATGGTACATCTTTCACGGTGCAAACAGACCACGCTCCGTTAGCATTTCTTGGTGCTGATAAAGAATTTAACGCTAGGTTCATGCGTTGGGCGCTTCTTTTAAGCGTTTATTCTTTCAAAGTGGAATATATTCCGGGAAGACAGAATGTCGGGGCTGATTTTCTGAGTAGAAACTGGTCTACAGAGGAAGAAGAGCAAACTGAAGATACCACTCATCCTAAAATCACCAATCAGGTCACCTCCATTGTCAAAAATGAAAACATGAAAAATGGTTTCATGTCTAAAAGTGGGGACGATTGTGACGTACGTCTAGTTTGACTAGTGAATTTTCCCTGATATGATGGATGATTTAAAGGGACCTTTAGCTTTTCATAACATTAGAACCCCTGAACATTTGTTGTAACTTTTCGTTTGCCAGAACTCATTCCACCGGGACTCATTAGTAGGCGGCACGAGATCAAAGAGACAGACCGAGGGATCTTAGGGGAGACTATCGGCGCTATCAAAGACAGTAGTTTTCCCTGATACGAGACGCAGTTGCTTGCCGCTAATTTCGCGTCTCGGTGTCAATCGAGGAACCGAGCGAACGGGGGAAAGCGAAACGGGCAGCAGCGAGCGGATACGAAGACCAGGGGGTGGCTTCTTCTCTTGATTTGGCGGTCAGATCCCCAAAAGTTCGTGAGATCAAATAAGTTGTCAAGTTTATCATGTCCCACTCAACTTACATTCCATTTTAGCTAAATAGACCATGTAGAACTAGACACGTTATCACTCGCTGGCCAGACCTTTACAGAAGCACTAACTTTATTGAAATCTTGTTATAGATTTTCCCCTGGATTTTATATATATTTGCAGTGATTTCTAATTCTGTGCAAAGCGAGTGATCGTAACCTGTGCGATCCCAGCATTAAGAAAGCAATAAAGAAATCAATCTAAGCAAAGCAAAGCATAAACAGTGTGTAGAGTTCCCCTGACGCAGAACTTGTTGAGACTGTAAATTTTTAATCTTTGAGGCGATTCTATGTTTGGAATTCCGCTATCTAACTTATAGCAAAGAAAGCACACCCAAAGACAAATTTAACGCACCATCAAACAACTTAAGTCGTAACGGGAAGAAGAACACTGGCCCGAGCTTTGTTAGTTTACTGACACAGAGAGATAATTCATAATTTCCTGAACAGTGATGTGACTAGTTTTCTCACTGGACTTAAACCATACCTCACGGATAAAGTGTACCAGCACGCGTAAGAATTTTATTATCAGCGGCATAGTCAAATAGACCACACCATCCTCACCCCGGTATCAGAGACCGTGCCCTCCCATAGAAACTGTTATTAAGAAAAGAGACACAACTACAGATTCATTTTCCAGCGATTACGGGATCCTTTTATGTGCTGACCGCCTACCCGATAATCTGGGGCTAGAACTTGAACAAACACTCATACATTTAGTTGAGGTGTAACTGCTGTTGTGTTATTCTATGGAGTGCAAGATTTTTTCACAATCGGTAAGTGAGAGCAAGATGAGTGAAGGCCTTTGCTAGCGCGTGTATGAATGACAGGAAATTAATTCTTTTGTGTGACCATTTTGTTAACTTGCTTACCTGGTAACATATATCTTTTCTGTATACCCTACATTGTTCCTTTAAGTGGGATAGTTGATAATTTGTTAACTCTGTTTAAAACCACCTCCTTTCCATTTGCTTAGTAAAGGGAAGAACAGCTGGGAAGAACAGGTTTTTTTTTCTATCACTTATACCTAACTTGGTAACACCTCTTTCAGAGTAATTAACTTTACTGTTAGGTTAACGTACCCGTGTTCCTGATATTATCTATCTCTGGACTGGGTTTGTCTTTGTCTAATGAGCGGGAAGGGCTTAGTCGATACCAATCTTCTTCACCCCCTCCCAAACTTGTTATTTGCATTTGTGTACTTATGATAATTTATGTAATATCTGATATTTTTAGTGATTGATGTTTAAAGTGAATAAAATCACATAAACTCATTTAGTTCTGTGTGTTGGACATACCCAAAGCCCAACTTTTCCCCTATTCGTTTAATATAGTTTGTATCAACGTCGTGTGTGTGTTTGAAAACACCGAATCGGTGTGCGCGCAGATGCGAGTCTGGAAAACTGGCAAATAATTGTTTGACCAGGAGAGTGAAAGAGAAGATTGAGAGACACGATTTGTCGTAAATAAGTCTGTCTTTACTCTCCTCCAGCACGCTGTGAAGTAACTATTAAATCTCTACATTTCTATCACTGAGCTTTCCATCATCATTTTCCACTCTAAACCGGACCACTATTTCTACGACTCTTTTCTCTCAAAATAAATTTACGACATAGTCTCAACAACATCTGGAAGTCTTCCCAGTACAGCACAAACACCATATTAAGATTATATGAGAGCTGTGTACTTTCTGTGCTTCTCTATGGTGTGGAATGCTGGAGAGTAACAGAGAAGGAAATGTCAAAACTGTCCTCTTTCCACACAATGTGCCTAAGAAAAATTCACCGAATCTTTTGGCCGAATACCATCACTAACCAAGAACTACTTATTTGGAGTAACCAAGAGGACATGCACACCATCACAGCTGGCAGACACTGGAGTTGGGTTGGCCACGTCCTCAGAATTGACCCTGATGCCATTACAAGAGCAGATACACTATGGACCCCTGAAGGAAAGCGAAAGAGAGGCCGACCAAAAACAACTTGCGGAGAACTGTGGAGGCAAAGATGCAAAGAATGAACCACAGTTGGGGCACTGTACGAAAGATGGCCACTGACTGAACAAAGTGGAAGCAATTTGTTGCTGCCCTACAAGATGACACCAGGCGTGATGGCCAATGACTGCTTTGACAGTCTGCGGCTAAGGATGAAAGAAGAAGAAGGAAGTAAGAAAGAAAGTTCTTCATTATTATATAGAACCAATCCTGACATATGGGAGCGAGTCATGGACAATTAGTAAACAAATAGGGAAGGCACTAGAGGCAACAGAGATGTAGTTTTATAGAAGAATGTTTAAAATACCATGGACAGCCAAAAAGAGTAATGAGGATGTTCTGAAAGAGGCCAATGCACAAAAGAAACTTATTTCACAAGTTAGAAAGAAGCAACACTTGTTTTGGGCATGTTATGAGAAGAGGAAAGCTGGAATATATCGTAACAACAGGTAAGATTGAAGGAAAAAGAGATTGGGGAAGACAAAGAGAGCAAATACTGGACAGTTTGACATCATGGCACGGAAAGAAGTCAACAGCTGAATTGATAAATTGTACTTGAGACAGGAAGTTGTGGAGAGACATGATCTCCTTTGTCACTAGGCATGGTACTTGAAGAAGAAGAAGAGATAAGTTTGGTAGCATTCACAATCATCCAAACATTTGATATTACAATCCATTTGCATCTGACATATCAGATACTAACAGTCAACTGGCTTAGAATTGATGCAAGCAAGTTATTTTATGAAAGGATTCTGTAAGTTGTCCCTCATGAGGAACATACCTACATGTTTTCTTTATTAGTTATTATAAGTTATATTTTTTCATTTCCAGAAACAAAGTGGAGATGCTCCCTACAGCGCCAGCTCAGATTGGGCAAAAAGAAGCTCTCACAAGCAAAAGAGAAAAGAACAAGTTAAAACAAACACTAGAACACTGACTCAGCACATTCGTTTTCTTTAGACTTATTGTGAGGCCAAAGTCCTTGCATGCTTCGGTGAAGCGATTCATCAAGCTCTGAAGCTCCAGTTGGCTTTGACTGCAGCATCATCAGCGAACAACAAGTCTCTTATAGTGACCCTTCTGGTTTTTGTTTTAGCCATCAGCCTTGAAAGATTGAAGAGAAGGCACATTCCCAGTTACATCTCTGAATGCACGTTTCAAGAGTAAGGCAAAGAAGATCCCGAAGAGGGTCGGAGCCAGAACACAGGCTTGTTTAACGCCATTCATATGTCAAAGGGCTGTGATGTGCTTCAAGCATATTGGACTGTTCCCTTCATGTCGTCATGGAATGACTTTATCATTTCCAGCAATTTAGCAGGGCAGCCTATTTTCAGGAGGATTTTGAAGAGTCCATCCCTACAAACCAGGTCAAATGCTCTTTTGAGGTCTATAAAGGCGATATATAAAGGCCTTTTCTGCTCTCTTGATTTTTCCTGAAGCTGGCGGAGAGAAAAGATCATGTCTGTTGTTGATCTACCAGCTCGGAATCCACACTGTGACTCTGGATATATGCGCTCAGCTAACTTGTGTTGTCGCATGAAGATGACTCTGGCAAAAAACCTTACCAGCAATACTAAGAAGAGAGATGCCTCTTGACAGCTTTATGACAGGAGACAATTTGATTATCAGTTTTCTTCCCTATTTAACATGTGTTTTAGTCCTTTAGCTTTCTGATAATCTAAGGGGCTCACTTGGGTCATGACTTCCAAATGTCATCCTTCATTTTTAGCGCATTTCTATGTTCAGCGGCAAAAAAGCTCTACTACTTTAACTTTGCCTGTTGCATGAAACAACTGAAGATTTACTGGACCAATTTTGATAAATGTTTGTATGTAAAACTTTGGCAAAAATTTGTCATAAAATTTTGGATCTGATGTTACTTGAATAACGATATGGACCTAAGATGCGTCAAAAGTGAGGAATGCAGTCAGCGACCCATAGCTGACTGCTTGCGTCAGCGAACCAGAGCTGACCAAGACCCTACTCCACCTCCAAGTGGTGGTCCTGGAAACAGGCTCCATCACTGCAGTCTGGCTGAGAGAGTAGGGATCGAAGTGGGAAGGCAAACCCGGTCCTAAAAAATGCTGTGCCGAAGTCGGATGTGTCGGGCCGAAAGGCGCAGATATCGCAGCTTTGCTGTAAACGGTGACACAACGCAACCAACGTCCTTTTCAGGACGAACGCAGAAGAAGAAGAAGAATAACAATAAGGGCACTTTATCTGAATACTTCAGCTTCAATTTTGAACTCATATCTTTTCAAAGTTCGTTTACTAGTCTCAATATTTTTCTTGTTTTAAATATAATAACTATTTTTAAAACTCACATGATTTCATGCAGTATACATTATTGTAAAGAACTATATTATGGTTGGTGTGGGTTGTATGTAGATGATGAACAACGTTAGTGGTATGAAGTAACACGAACGCCACTGCTTACAGTTCCTTTACATTTATTGACATGACTCCACAATTCCTGAATACCATTTAAATTGACAAGTGCACTGACATAATACTGAGGCTAATATTGCCTGTAGGAAATAACAAACTACAGTATTCTTCCACTGGCTCTACGGACACACAGTGACAGTACACAGAATGTCCTTTGTGCGGCATATACTATTCGCACACAATAATCCATCAAACGTCTCTATGTGCGGAAAAAACACCATCGCACTAATAATCCACCATCCAGGTGTATATCACTTATTACTGTGACGACGTGCCCAATCTTCTCTTTATTTTTTTATTATTTACGTGACATCATTTTTTCTCATCCTCAATGCATGATCGCAAAGTCCCGGGAATTGTCACTTGCGGATAATCTCCTAGCGTTCGGGGATTTTCTCCTCGCTATTTTTAGATACGACGTCATTGTTGACCCCTGACCTCGGTAGCGAGAAAACCGCTTTAATTTAGAACTGCTTAAACTTAGGGAGAACCAGTTTAGGCCACTTAGGAAAACATCACGTGACTTTTAACGTTATTAATTGGAGCGTCTATATAAACCTAAGGTCACATGATGCACGCTACGGATCACGTGTCCAAGCAGAAATGTCCCGCTAAAAGTGCGCCAAACACGGCCATTTTTTCACTTGCCCCGGAAACCTCGAGATCGCTAGATCTAATCCCGATATCGGCGAATTCTCGCATTATAAGCACTGAAGCCACGTGTCTAAATTGCGGGTTAGCGTCCATCTTTGAGTAGGTAAGTGAAATCTCGCTAGAATATAATGTGATGAAATGTGTAGTACCTTGCAAAATCGACGCAAGATTGGTATGTTTACTTTATTCATATTTTTGTTTTACGATCACATCCAGCCACATGTGATCGGGTATATTTTATGATCCCACGGGATATGTACAACATGTTCATAATAATGTATAATGGGAATATATATATATATCTATTAATTTCCATAATATTTGAGTATTTTCGACCCGACGCTTAGACTAACGGAAATTTATTTTAACGATAATGTGACAGACCGTGACATATATTCATTATAAATTATATGACGATGCGACCAGACATGAAAGTTGTGATAATGATGTCAGACAATTCTAAAACAATGGTGTCCAATTATTTGTTAAATTCATCATAATTGACATGACGATTAGGCTGGAGGCACAGAACTAGAATACTGTTGCCGACATTTCTATGATAAATTTGGTGGGTTTAACTGACATTTATAATAATTCATCGGGTTAAGTTGACGATAAATCAGTCTAAAGAATTATAATACTGCCACTGGGGCAGAGAAATATAATAAAGGACAGAAAGGAGAAACTTGAATTCAAGATTAGGCTCTAGACATATGATGTTAGAGACTAAAATCTGAGATGACTGGCAGAGGGACGGCTTAGGGAAAGACTGCTTTCTAAAGCTAGAAAATTAATGAAGCCGTCGTATTTGTCTTCAGTCTGTGGTGGAGCCTTGCACGACAGTCCAATCTCAGAGCAGAATACGGAGTCGAGCACAGAGAAGGCAAATCCGAACCATTCAAGACCTACCTGGGGCAACATCAGGAGACCGGAGAACTAACCACGCTTCACTATCAGCCAGGGGCTGAACAGATAAGTTCCACGAAAAAGGGAACTCACCAGATCAATGCATAATTTTGTCATCCATGATGAAACACACTTGATGTGAGACACATAGTACATACCGCAGACACTAATTCCATCGACAATACTATCATTCACCATCTATTCGTTTTAATTGCAATAAACCAATTGGGTGTATATACTGTACCCCATGCTTTGTTCCTTCTATTAGATGTTACATATTGTCTGATGTTTATCTTCCTTTATGGGGGGGGGCTCGTAAAATCTAATATAAACCCAGTTTAATTGAGAATAATAATAGATAACTGAGAAGGGGACGACGGTAGCGAGAGACCAAATATCTCCTTACAATCTTTTCCAGACCTGTCTAGTTAGGAGTATTTACCCTCTTTGTCTCCCTTCAGTGGTGGAAAACCCAGCAGGAATTCCTTGAGCCAAATCTTCCACATTCAGATCTATTATTTCCTCTAAATAATTCTTATTTTCCAAACGCTACTTGACAATTACCAGTGATTGGCGACATTAACATCGTCATATAAATTATATCAACAGCTCTTCCAGGCGGGACAATACACTTTGCCTGTACTTATTTCAATATAGCTACAAGGCGGGAAAACATGTCGCCTTACTTCTCAGTAGCTCCAAGGTGGGAAGTGCGTCACCTTATAATGTTCTCCACAAACATACATATATGGTTCCAACAGGAACACCTCTAGGTGAGAAAATCATCGCTATTAAGAAATAATTTGATAGGACCTATCACATCATAATTCTAATAATCACAGCTATGGATACTCACAGTCACCAAAATATGAGCTTACCGCTCGGCTACTAATCACCGACCTGAGCGCACCGCTCGACTGCCAAACACCGACTATCCTAGTCACACCAGACTTGTGTTCATCCAAACACTCTTTCACCCAGCGCATGCACAAGTCACAAAAATGTCTGACATAAAGTCAGAAATTAATTCAATACCTGAGTTACACTTAAACAAGTGTCGACAACATCAGTGACCCTTACTCCAATCACTATCATCATTCACACTCATGAAACTGATCTGTGACAATTATCTCCTACTGCTGTTTGTACTCTCACTAGAACATTTTGTTGGTGCCAACAACAAGTCATGTTTTACAATTTGTAATACCAAATAATAATTACTAATAAATTAGCAAAGCATGCATGTCTGTATTATTTAATGCAAGCATACATATTCTCATTTTCTGGTTATGAAACACACTGCCTACAACAAAACTTATTCACCTTTTCTTGTCTGGAACCTGGTAAAAGACCCCCTGTGGTGTGTTAGTAAATCTGACAGAAGCTTAGTTCATATCATATGCTCATTTATGGAAACTGCTCTCATCTGTGGTTTGGTTGATTCTACAAAGTTGCTTCATTTGAGTCTTTGCCCTCTAACAGCATTCATTCTATGGCACATTGGGAGGTCTGTTAGTCTTTTGAATTTTTCGGCCTGTTGCTGAGCTCTGCAGTCTCTTCTATCCTCCATTGGCTGGAGGCATGTAATCTTTTTGAGTTCTTTTATAGGTGTTGACTTCATGCCTCCCGTTATAATTCTCATTGCTTGATTTTGGAGTCTGCTAATTTTATCGAAGTTTGTCTTAGCTGCTGTTTCCGATGCTGCTATGCCATATTCAAGGACTGGCCTCACTTGCCCTGTGTACAACGTCTTCAGCACTTTCTCATCTGCACCCCAAGTTGTTCCAGCAAGTTTTTTTCATAATTGCCATTCTTTGTCTTGCTCTCATTCGATTTCTGTCAACCTGTTTTTTCTGCACTGGCCACAACAGATTGAGATACCATCTATTCAACAAGCTAAAGATAGGAAGTAACGATCAGTGTAATTGTGGCACTAATAAAATGACTGCTGAACATCTGCTTCAAAGTTGCCCCTTATATGCGGTACAGAGAAAGCGCATATGGCCGATGCCAGCTCCTTTCGTGGAAAAGCTTTACGGAGATTCAAATAGCCTCAAACTGACTACTGCTTTCTTTGAGAACATTCAAGTCAACGTCTGAGAGTGTACGAAGAAGAAGATATGCTCATTTAGTTTTTCTTTACATGTTATATTGCTGGGAAGTGCAGCTTCTCTTCATGTGTAGGTGAGTTACACTGACTGACATCGGTTCATGTGTCTTCAGAATTTCAATAACAATCTAATCAGCTTCCTCTTGGGAATTACCCTGCCTTAAAGTTAAATTTGCTGCTGAAAGTTTGCAGTGGTAGATGATCAGACTGCTGTCTAAGGAGGTGACCAAAGTGTTCTATTTTCTATCTTTCTATATAATAATACACAATGTCATTCATACACATTTTTTTTCTCATTCTGCCTCTTGAGGTGATATTATGCTGCTTCCCTTTAACATGTCCATGCAGAAATTAAATTAAATATATTAGAAAAGTATGTGCTGTGGCACATGAATCTGTTAAAAAGCTGAGATAAATGGTTCAATACAGTATACAATAAATACATTGAGTACTTTTTAAGTCACTTAATTTAAAAAAAAAACAATTGGAAGTAAGGATAAAATAGTTTAAAATATAGTACATTGAAATCAGAAATATTTATCAGCAGTATGGTAATAATAAATTTGCAATTAATGACTGTAAGGGCAGCACAATCATGGCTAGCCTTTATAAAGAAGTATAGTTAAAGATTAAAAACATGATGCATCACTGCATATATAAATCACCAACAAATTAAACATCCGCTTAAATGTAAGTGTCAGTCTGCTCATCTGACAAATGTAATTAAGCATAATGGAAAGATTAATTAATTGAACAGAAACTTCTTCAGGCTAAGATATCTGGGGACAGCTCTGCAGCTGTAGGAAAGCTCTTTTGTGTTCCTGGCTTGGTCACACTAACTGCTGCAATCTGACCAGCCCTTTGAATCATGTCAATCATTGACACGTCAGGTCGAGTAGCAAGGAAAAATACCAGAGACCCTATAAATGAATCTCCAGCACCCTGAAACAGAAATGCTAACATTTAATGAAAATATTAACTCTAGGTGTCTAGTTTCTGAACAAAATACTTAAGACAGTATTTATTAATAAAAGAAACACAATGGCATTCCATGTGTTTGTTTCTAGTATTTTATCCTGGAGCAGGAACAAAGTTTGCATAGATTAGAAGGATTGAAGTAGTATGACAAGATCCCTAATGTGGAACAAGAGATGAGAAGAAGACTCTGGAGATGGATATGACACACATTGAGAAAACCTGTTAATAACATTACCAGGCAGTCCTTGTTCTGGAATCCCTATGGTAAGAGCGGTAGAGAAGGGCTAAAGAACATATGGAGAAGAAAATGGAGACAGACCTGAAGGGGATGAAAAAGCATGGAAAGATCTTAACCTGATGGCACAAGGACAGGAAGACTTACGTCCCTTGGGGAGTTGAAATATGAAAGAAGAAGAAGGAACACAGTTTTAGAGATGGACAATAAAATGCAGAATAGCTAAGAGTTAGATACCATCATACTGCCATCAAAGGTGTCTATACCTTGTAGCGGTATGGCAGCTTGCATACCCTGACAACCGCCAGAGCTTTGCCAGTGGGAGTTTTACTCCTGGCAGGTTCTACCAAGCTGGACAGATCTGAACGGGTAGGGGTTAGACTAAAGCAAACACCCTGGTCTTCCAGGTTGGGGGTTTTAGCACAGGGTTGACACCCCTGTCTATGTAAAAAGAAATCAAGTTATGGAAACGGCAACAAATGAACAAATTTTGCTGTGGGGTGGACATCCGGAGTCTGAAGCTCGTATAACTGCCAGTAGTGAAAGCTGAAAGGAAGTCACTGACACAAAAACGAACTTCCTGATTGCAAAAAATGAAACAAGACTAGCATTTTGGAATGTCAGGACAATGAATGAGACAGGAAAACTGAAATAGATCACAACGGAAATGAGTTACACATCCTAGGGATAAGCAAGAGTAGATGGACTGGGACAGGTAGAATTAAAAAAGCAACAGGTGAAACAGTTCTTTACTCTAGAAGAGAGGATGGTCAACACAGTGACGGCATAGCCATTATCCTAAAAAAAGGGAATAGAAAGGTCATTACTTGAATGGAAACCGATCAACAATAGACTGATGAAAGGAAGATTCACCAACATCACCATAATACAATGCTACGCGCCAACAAATGACAGTGACAAAGAGGCCAAGGATGAGTTCTATCAACAGCTACAAAAAGAAATGGAAACTATACCTAGATATGACATTATCATTGCAATGGGAGACCTCAATGCCAAAGTTGGATCAGACAATACATACTATGACAGGGTAATGGGGAGATGGGGTAGTAAAGCTGCAAACGAGAATGGTGATAAACTGATAGACTTCTGCAGCATTAACAACTTAGTCATTGGAGGAACTCTTTTCCCTCATAAAGAAATTCACAAACATGGGAATCACCAAACTGCCACAACAGAAACCAGATAGATCACTTAATGATCAATGGTAGATGGATGCATTCATTACAAGATGTGAAAGTAAGAAGAGGTGCAGATGTGGGGAGTGATCACCACCTAGTAGTAGCAGTAATAAAGGTGAAGCTTAGAACTATTGGACCTAAGGTGAGAAAACCAAAAAGATACGACATCAATAAGCTGAAGGACCCCCTTGCCAAAAAACTGTTGTGGCAGATATAAAATAAAGAAACGTTATCAGACTGCCACAAGTCAGGAGGGCACAGAGGCTGATGACATCGACCAAAAATTCAGTGTCCTTTCAACGATATTTAGGGAAAGTAGTGAAGCATGCTTGGGTTTCCAAGAAAAGAAGATACAAGATTAGATAATACCAGCAACATTGAAAACCATAGGGACGAGAAAAGTTATCAAAAGAAAGAAATCAGAAGCAAAGTCCCCTAGGTTAAAAGAAATGTACGCTAAACAGTACAGTCAGCTGAACAAGGAAGTAAAACGTCAAACCTGAGCTGATAAAAGGAATTTTCTAGAAGGCCTTGCAAGACAGGCAGAAGAATGCAGCACTGAGGAATAAACAAAGTACAGTATATAAAATAACAAAAACCGTCAGTGGAAAGAGGGGTGCAAACAATATTACACTAGTAAGAGATAAGCAGGGAAATCTCATCACCACAGAACAGGGGCAAGAAGCAAGATGGACTGAGCACTTCAAAGAAATGATAAATAAGACACCACCAGAGATGCAGCTGAACATTCTTCAGGCTGAAAAGGACTTGGATATCAATACAGATGTTCCATGAAAGGAAGAAATTCACAGCAATCAAAGGGTTGAAGAATGGAAAAGCTTCTGGTCAAGACAACTTAAGCGCAGAGCTATTTAAAATTGATCCTGAATTATCAGCAGAACTCTTAGAATCACTCTAAATCTGCACAAATCTGGCAAACAGAGACAACACCACTTGAATGGAAGAAAGAAACAATTATAAAATAACCAAAAAAGGGTGACCTTACAGACTGCAACATCTGGATAGGATTTACGCTCCACTTTGTTCCCAGCAAAATATTGGGCAGGATAATTATCCACAGAATCTCAAAAGCAGTAGATCACAAACTGAGAAAGCAACAAGCAGGATTAAGAAAGAATAGAAGATGCGAAGATCATATTTTCACCCTCAGGAACATATTAGAGCAGTGCTCAGAATGGCAAAGATACCTATATACAAATTTTGAAAAGGCTTTTGACAGCATACACAGGGATAGCATATGGAAAATACTACAGGCTTACCGGATCCCTGGGTGTATTGTGTCCATCATAAAAAGTCTTAATGCTAACATTACATGCAGTGTTGGGATGAGCAATTTTACTTTTGATGTGAAAACAGGTGTACGACAGGGTTACCCCTTGTCAACCATTCTCTTTTTAACTGTCATAGACTCGGTGATGCACCAGACAACAGAGGATACCCCTAAAGGAATAAGATGGACAACGTTCACCACACTGAAAGATCTAGAATACGCAGACGATATTGCACTACTCTCACATTCACATCATCCAAGAAAAACAGATAGACTGAATAAATTCAGCCAACAAGTGGGACTGAATATCAATCTGAAGAAGACAGAAATAATGACACAATGTAATAAATCCTGAGCCCATAAAAATAAGGAACCAAAAGCTGAAAAAAAACAGATACATTTACATATTTAGGAAGCATAGTAAAACCAGACGGCGGACAAAGCAAAGACATCAGTAACAGAATGAACAAAGACAGAACAGCCTTTGCAAATCTAAACAACACTTGGAAATCTCAGTACAGTACAAACACCAAATTAAGATTATATGAAAGTTGCGTACTTTCTGTACTTTTGTATGGAGAGTAACAGAAAAAGAAATGTCCAAATTATCCTATGCTTGCCTAAGGAAAATTCTTCAAATTTTTTGGCCCAATACCATCTCCAACCAGGAACTGCTTACACAGTACCTATACAGGCATACCTCGGAGACATTGCGGGTTCGGTTCTAGACCACCGCAATAAAGTAAATATCGCAATAAAGTGGGTCACACCCATTTTTTTGGCTTCCAAGTGCATTTAAAAGCCTAAAATCATGTTTCATCATCATGTGACGTATTCTTTCCAGAACGTTGTCTCCATTACAGCTGCTCTGAACGCATCACGATTCTGGGCAAGTCGACCTGCATCAGCCAAAGACAAGTTCAGACTCTCTGTGATGTCCTGGGTCCACCGTTGTCTAGGTCGATCCCTTCCCCTTTTTCCAGGGACCATGCCTTCCATCACTATTTTTTCCAGACTATTATGTCTTTTTATATGACCAAAAAATTTCAGCTTCCTTATTGCGATGGTATTTAGGAGCCAATGTTCCTGTACGTTTAGTGAGTGCAGTACTTCTCTGTTGGTCTTTTTTTCTGTCCAGAGTATTCTCAACATCCTTCTGTAGCATTTCATTTTGAATTATGTAACCTTTTTTGCAACTGTTTTATTGAGTGTCCAAGTCTCGCAGCGGTATGTTGCTACTGGGAATATACATGCTCTGATCAGTTGTAGCTTTGTTTCTTTGCTTGTTGCCTTGCCTTAGGTTTTTCATCTGTATTAGTTTATGTGAAGCAATTGCAAGTCTTCTTTTAATTCCTACTGCACAGTAGCTGTTGATGATTGATCCTAAGTATTCGAATTCATTAACACTTTCCAGTTCTTCGTTATCAATTAAAAATCATGTTTACACTATGTCTATTAAGTGCGCAATATCGCTAGGTCTAAAAAAAAAACAATGTACTGTAAAATTAAAAATACTTTATTGCTAAAAAAATGCTAATCTTCATCATCTCAGCATTCAGCGAATCATAATCTTTTTGCTGGTGGAGAGTCTTGCCTCAATGTTGATGGCTGTTGACTGATCGGAGTGCTGGCTGCTGAAAGTTGGGGTGGTGTAGAGTATCTGTGTTGTAGTTGTCTTGGCCACTACTGAATGTCTGGATGCGGATGTTATGTTTTGGGTCATGCACTGATCATTACTGAAGAAAGTCTTCTTCAGTTACCTCTGCATCATCGAATGAACCTGTCATGTAGACCTTGAGTGGGAGTGTCAAGTAACGCGAATGGTGTAGTAGTTCGGTGTAACAGACCACTTGATAATACCTCTCACACACTCTCATGTAATGCAATGACGACTTGAACTGCCGCTGACATTTCAATAGTTTAATGAAGGCACGCAAACTGGACAGCACGGATACAGTCATGGGTACATGTTGACATAAATTCATTGGTTATTTGAATCGTGGATGATACATTCATGTAGTAGTGAAATATCATTCAACCCAAAGTAACATTCACTGTTCTGGTAACTAATCGCCGTATCCTCTACTGACTGAACGCGTCAATGAGGATTGGTAAACATACAAAAGTCATTGGCCGAACCTTCATTTCATGGCTAAGTTCTTAAGCTGAAATATGTCCAATGTTTGTATAATAATCATAAACCACGATAGTGGATTTTCACCTCATAACAAGATCTCGATACCACTGCCCGATAGTAGGATACATAATCTGTTCTCTTGACAGTGATCAAAATATGATGAAAGAAATATAACATGGCCGCCTTCCTGAGTTGTCGCTCACTCACTCGTAGGAAGGTAGATATAAGCCAAAGTTAATTTAGAATGTGCATATAAATAATTTCATAAAGTTTTCCATACAGCTCTACAGTAATCAAGTTACTTCATGTAGACATAACTGCTGTAGGAAAGCCTGTCATCTTCGTCGATACAAAACACGACCCTAGCGATACGAAGCACAATGTTCCATCTAGGTCTAATCGACTCGAGATCATCAAAAATAGGGTCTGGCATAACTGGAGTCCGAATCACACATATGAGGAGGATCTCTGACAAATAGACTCTTGCAGAGACATAAACTTCTCCTGGAAAAACATCTATGAATCACTGTTAAACCTTAAACAGTGCCAGCCCTGGGAAAAGCACTCAGCCATCTTGGCGACATTATCGGAACTCTCCACAACCCAGAAGGACTACGAAAACCTGCGCTAGATTCTGGCAGAAAGAATATAGTCCGACCTGAACATACAAAGGTATACAATATACGACTGAATCTTCTTTCACTAGACAAGTAGTACACATGAATTCAGGCCATAAACATAACAAGCACAATTAATCTATTTTCTGGCCCGAACAAATAAGAACGGACATGAATTCAATATCCATGCGCCGAATCAATATCAAGAACGATCACTCATATAATCAAAAGTGTAAATCAATCATGAATTATCTAGCTTTACCAGAGGAAGCATTTTCATATACAAATGAATGCAAATATATATTTTCCATATTAAATAGCCATATCGTATTTTTGTAATATGTGCGTCAAAATATGCACGCAACAGATTACCACACCCCTCGGGGAAAAAAAAATGGTACATTTTTTTTTTTGGAAATACATCTAGGAGCAACATACAATAGGCTCACAACGCACCAATAATAATGCGCAGATGATAAGCATTGAGAATATATTTCATGAACTTAGAGAAAGTATTTCTCTAAGTATAAATATTTCCAGAGAGGTGTCACCAACGCATACTACAATACTGGCAATGCCACACTTTCTACATTAGTTTATACATAAATTTCATGCTAGATACCTTAACATCATGATCATCAAAGACGAAAAAACATTGAAAGACCAGCGGTGAATAAACATCAGTGAACCGCTAAGTAGTGTTACAATCAATATATGATATATTCCATAGGTGTACACATTTCAACATAGGAACAACTGTAGCAAAGTTAGGCATATAATTTAACAGTTATGAATCATGTGGGCATCTAGACAAAATATCTGCCATCACATTTTCTGACCCACGGATAGCTCGCACCGAAAAATGAAACGGCCGCAGAGCAATCGCGTATCGCGTTGATCTCGCGCTCTTCAGATGTTTACTCTGAATAGCCGTAAGAGCTTTCTGGTCAGTTTCCACAATGAAATGCGCGCCAAGAAGAAATCTTTGCAGTTTAAGGATTGACCAAACCATAGCCAATAATTCACGGTCTAAGACCGAGTAATTCTTCTCTGCGGCATTTAATTTTCGAGAAATATACATCACAGGATGCAGAGTTCCAGAGTACTCTTGCATTAGTGCTGCTCCAATCCCTGTGGATGAAGCGTCACTACGAAGAATAAATGTCTTATCCTTAGAAGGCAATACTAGGATAGGTGAAGTAGAAAACATAGTTTTAACCTTATCCAAAGAGGATTGACATTCTTGAGTCCAATGGACACCTCCGAAAACGGCGAGTATCTGCCTGAATGGCGAGGGACACTTGTCTCTGTACAAGAAAATAGGATACTCACGTAAAAATCAATGTCAGGTTAGACATTAAAAATAACCTGAGATTTCGCCTCGAGTATTAGCGGGCGTACGAAAAAAAAAAAAAAAAGTCCAATGGACTACATTAGGAGACCCTTTCTTTAGCAAGGAAGAAAGAGGTGACATAATGGAGGACAGATTCGGGATGAATCGTCCATAAAACTGTATTAGACCTAAGAGACTTCGCACTTGCTTTTTAGTCTTAGGAATAGAAATGTTAAGTATCTTACTTGTATTATGGTCTTCTGTTTTTAGGAAACCATGACCAACATGGTGACCTAAGAAAGATATTTCGCTAAAACCAATACACGCTTTCGATGGTTTCGCTGTCAGGTTATGCTCGCGTAAGATAGACAATAGTTCATTTATCCCATTATAGTGATTGTTCCAAGTATCACTGAAAAGACAGATGTCATCAAGATATGCAATGACATCTGAGCGATGAGATAGGATTCGACGCATCATGCGTAGAATGTTGCAGGGGCGTTCATAAGGCCGAAAGGCATGAAATTCCATTGGAATAGACCCCTAGGCGTCGAAAAAGCAGTAAACAGTTTGGCGTGTTCGGATAATGGAACTTGCCAATATCCCTTAGACAAATCAAGTTTAGTAAAGAAATGGGAATTCGATAGTCTGGTAAGTAGCTCTTCAAGTAAAGGCATAGGTTCAGCATCAAATTTCGTCACTTGGTTCAGTTTGCGATAATCAACGCAAAGACGTATGTTGTTGTCTTTTTTTCGCACGATAACCATCGGTGAAGAATATGCTGATGTGGATGGTTCAATTATTTCCAACTCTATCATTTCATCCAACTCTTTTTCTACCTGTGCTTGAAAATGTATCGGAATAGGATACGGTCTGACCCTTATAGGATTATGGTCAGTAAGAATAATGTCGTGTACAATGACATTGGTTCGACCAGGAATGTCAGTAAGGACATCCTGAAATTGTTCTAATATAGCAGAAACTTGTTTCTGTTCTCCTGGAGATAATTCGGGAGAAATCGCAACATCTTTCCATGATTCATTAGAGTGAAGCGGAATCATTGGAAAAGGTAGATTTACATCCGAGAAACTCGTTTCCTCATCCTGTATTACTGACAGTGATGACTAATGTCCATGTTGGACTGGAAAATCGTCTGTTGCCTGGAAAACAGGTTGTAAATAATCTGGACGTTCATGGAATTCCGTGAGCATGTTGATGTGGAAGGTTTTATGCTTCCCGTCAATATCGACGATATAGTCAACATTGGAAACTTTTGATATTATATCGTACGGACCTTTCCAAGAAATAAGAAGTCTGTTTTCTCTACAAGGTAGTAGGACCAATACTTTGTCACCTGGACAGAGTTGTCGCAAGCGTCTGGTCTTATTGGCAAATTGCCTTGCCTTCTGTTTCGCAAATTCAGAAGAAGCAGTTGCCAATTTGCATGCTTCGATAATCTTATGTCTAAGTGCAATGACATACTCGTAAAAGGATTTTGTGTCATCGACAATATTATCAGCAGTTATGAGATCATGAAGTAAGGACATAGGACCTC
Organism: Oreohelix idahoensis; assembly: GCA_024509875.1. Classification (NCBI taxonomy): domain Eukaryota; kingdom Metazoa; phylum Mollusca; class Gastropoda; order Stylommatophora; family Oreohelicidae; genus Oreohelix; species Oreohelix idahoensis. The sequence goes on from JAMPIV010020612.1 coordinate 644,600, forward strand.
GCGGTTTCGCGCCGAAGACAAGTTCAAAAGGAGAAAATCCTGTATGTTCGTTGGCGACCTCTCTATATGCAAAGAGAGCCGCGGGTAAAACCCTGTCCCAATCCTGAGGATGATCCTCAGTTATCTTACCTAGTAGGTTTTTCAGAGTTCTATTCAGACGTTCCACCATCCCATTGGACATAGGATGATAAATACTACTCAGAGATCTCTCTATCTTTAGAGTCGACATCACTTGAGACATGGTATCCGATATAAGTTGGGTACCATGGTCCGATAATATTTCTGCTGGAAATCCGACACGAGAAAATATTAACCAAAGAGCATCTGCAATATCAGCAGTAGTTATGCTCTTTAGAGGAACAGCCTCTGGCCAACGTGTGCACATATCCACACACGTCAAAATAAATTGGTGTCCTCTAGCAGACTTTATCTTAAATGGACCAATGATGTCTATCGCCATTTTTTGAAATGGTCGAATGGGAATGTCTGCAGCCTGAATAGGTGCAGCATGGCGTGGACCTCTGGATTTAACCTCTTGACATACTTTACAAGATCGACAATAGATTCGTATGTCCTTATTCACAGCAGGCCAAAAGAAAGATGCAAGAACTCTAGATTTAGTATGGGAAAAACCCATATGTCCAGCACATTGAGAATCATGAGCGTGCTGTAAGATTTTAACTCTCATATTTTTGGGCACAAGAATTTGAGAATAAATGGATTTAGCGGAGTCTTGTACCATACGTACAAGTACGCCATTCCTCATCGTAATCCAAGATTTACGATTTGTATCCTTATTCGGATCACCTTTTGTTGCCAGAGTAAAGAATTTCTTTAGAGTAGGATCATCTTCCTGCTGTTTTATAAAGGAAACATGCGAAATCTCCAAGAGATCACCTTGGTTCTGGTCATTATTATCTCCAGAAGGCGAATATTGCGGCATGTTTAGAGCTTGAGCTCTAGTGACCACAGCATTTGCAGTATGCATATTATCACTTTCCCACTCGGCAATTTGTTGCGGAGTGCATTCTTTCGCACCATGAATGCGACCGACGATAAGATCAGCGATCGGATTCGGCAGAAGACATGCGTGCACATCTCCTGTAAAGAAGGGAGTAGAGATGTTGATAATGGCAGTGGAGTACTTCTCCAATGTGCCACCAAATGTTATGCATTTGATTATCTTGCCAGTGGCTCGAGAAGGATCTATAAGTGATTGCCTCACTCCGATGGTTGTGCACCCGGAATCGAAAAGAATTGAGACCGGAGTACCATCTACTAGACCTCTATTCAAGACAAGAGCACCTTTTCCATCATGCGCGACTGACGCAGGAAGAGCAGGAAGAGGATGACCACAGCTTAAAGTCGAAACTGTGGTTGGCTCGAATAATGTTTTGCATTGGGAACACTGAAATGCTCTGTCAAAATCGAAAGCAGAACATCCTACACTATTAGAGTCTTTCTTATCATTGGTTTGATTACCGGCTTCGTGAAACTCTTGTTGTGCAGAGTTAGCCTGGTAATGAGATTTACCATGTCTTTTGTGTTGTGATCTACCTCGGTTATAATTGCCTCTGTAATTATTATTCCCTCTGTTATAATCCCTATTTGGGTTGGAATCCCAATATTCATGATCATAATCATCATGCTCATTATAATGAGTATCCCTGTAATGTTGGTTTTGTTGTTTCCATGAAGAACTTGGGTAGTTCCTATGGTTACTCCCTTTTCGGAAATTTCTATAATTATGGGCACCCCTCGCGTATCGAGGACTGTCAGCCCGATTCCAGTTCTTCGAAGAAGAACCCTGATTTGAGTGGTTACCTTGGTTTTGATACTTATTCCAATTAACCTTTTTATCAAATTTATTTTGAGCTCCTTGGAATTTGTGTGAGTAATTATGATTATATTCTGTTGCTGAAGCAACTGGCATACCCTCTTTAATGTTAGTGTTACTAAGAATCATGTCAGGGTGTGCCGTGGCATACTGGTCACAATATTCTTCCATTTGCTTTAATGTACTAGGTTTACGCTCATGTAAAAACTCTAGGAATGGTTTATTTACCGAAGACATGACCTTGTCTCTTAGCAATAAATCCGTAAGACCATCAAATGTTTTCTCTATTTTGGATAATTCAATCCATCGTGAGAGTGTAAGTCGTGCTTTTGAAATGAATTCTGAGAATTCTACACCTACCTCAGGTCTCATTGTTTTAAACAAAAGACGATAACCTTCCTCTGACAGCTGATATCTCTTTATCAAAGCTGCCCTAATAGCATCATAATTATCCTTGTCGGCCTCTTCAACCAAACATAACTTAGTCAGAGACTCCCCTTTTAGATTTTCAGACAACTGATTCACATACTGTGATTTATCAACATTATGAGCTCGACAAGCACGTTCAAATCTAGAAAGCCAAAATGTTATATCACTGGTAGAGTTGAACGCTGGCACCTTGACCTTATAATTAAAGGGTTTACCATTACCACCAGATGCCTGATTAACATTACTCATACTTGTCAATCTTAATTTCTCTAACTCAAACTCATGTTCTCTTATTGCTTTTCTCTCTTCAGCTTCTCTATCTAATCTTTTCTGTTCAGTAGCAGCTTCTAACTTTTTCTGTTCAGCAGCAGCTTCTAATTTTTTCTGTTCAGCAGCAGCAGCAGCTTCTAATTTTTTCTGTTCTGCCACAAAACTCCTTTCCTCCACCTGCATCTGCAATTTCTTTTGTTCAGCAGCAGCATCAGCTTCTCTTTCTAATCTTTTCTCTTCAGCCAGAGCTTTTCTCTCTTCTGCAGCAGCTTTTTTCTCTTCAGCAGCAGCTTTTCTCTCTTCAGCAGCAGCAGCAGCAGCTTTTCTCTCTTCAGCAGCAGCAGCAGCTTTTCTCTCTTCAGCAGCAGCTTTTCTCTCTTCTGCAGCTAATGCTTTGTCATATTGAGCAACAGCCCATTCTTCTAAATCTTTCCCAGTCTTATCAAGGGCTTTCCCTTGTGCAATAAAGTAATCTAAACTAGACATCTTGTCTAATGAGATCAGTAACTTGAAATAATAAAATAATTATCTTATTTCACTTTCATGGGAGACAAGTCTATACTATAGACTTAGTCTTAGTGAAAAACTTGTATGGCTATTTTGTTTATAACATAACCAATGATAACTTGAGTACCTGTGGAAACAATATCTGTATATCCCAAACACTGTGGGAGACAAGCCTTACAAAGGTCTTGTATACTTCCTTAATGTAATCAATGATCACTTGAGTACCTGTGGAAAATAATATTTTCTATCCCAATCACTGTGGGAGACAAACCTTACAAAGGTCTTGTACACTTTCTTAGTGTAATCAATGATCATAAGTACTGGTCTGTACTATAATATAAATATATTCAAATATACCTTATATATTATCTGTCAACCAAAGACATTAACAAGGACAAACAAGAAAAGACAATATGAAGACAATTGCAGGAATCAAATTAAATCAAATAGAAAAAATAAAAAAAAAATATTCACAGAATCTGTGATGATAACCGCAATGAAATCAACAAGACAAATAACGCCACAGTGTATAAACATAAGGGTGTAAAGAACTGAAATGAAAGGAAAGATGAGACCTACAATTATACAAACAAATCAAACAAAACTAAAGAACATAGAAATATTACAAAAACAACAAGAAGGACAGTTTCGTCACAGCTAACAAATATTTGCAAAATGTTGCATGCAAATTTCAATTAAGAAATTTGCTCCCTATAGAACGCTAGAGCAAAACCAATGTCACTTGGTATTTCTTGTTCTAGTCACCTCCCATCCAGGCCCGCAGAATACAAACTTAACACACAACAAATAACATATAAACATAAATACATGTAAACCTTAATAGCATAAATGCATACATAATATGATTACATAATATGGCAATGTGATGTTAACAGAGTGTCGCAGAAAGGATGTGTTGCAGAGAAGGCTTATCTTTTATTCAAAATAATTTTTCACTTTTAATAAGTTATTAAATTATTGAATTAACTTATTACAATGTTCAATTCTTTTGAGCATATGAAGATCCAACGATGAAATATGCACTTTATGTTCAACAACACTATGATTCTTCTGTACAGGATCAACAATCACTTCTTTCTTCTGTACGATGAGAAATGTCAACAGTACTGCTCCCGATATTTTATACTCTTGATACAACTGTCCTGTATAATACCGTCTGTACAGCGAAAAAATGTCAACAAGCGCTGACCTAGATACAGCATCCTATCGGTAATACAGGTCAAGCTGACATCGACTGCCCCGTTGTAACTTGTACACTGGTGTTCATGCGTGTCGTATGTGGCGTCAGGGATGGTCTGGTTATCATAACCCCAGGAATCTGGTTCACCACTGTAGAGTATCTGTGTTGTAGTTGTCTTGGCCACTACTGAATGTCTGGATGCGGATGTTATGTTTTGGGTCATGCACTGATCATTACTGAAGAAAGTCTTCTTCAGTTACCTCTGCATCATCGAATGAACCTGTCATGTAGACCTTGAGTGGGAGTGTCAAGTAACGCGAATGGTGTAGTAGTTCGGTGTAACAGACCACTTGATAATACCTCTCACACACTCTCATGTAATGCAATGACGACTTGAACTGCCGCTGACATTTCAATAGTTTAATGAAGGCACACAAACTGGACAGCACGGATACAGTCATGGGTACATGTTGACATAAATTCATTGGTTATTTGAATCGTGGATGATACATTCATGTAGTAGTGAAATATCATTCAACCCAAAGTAACATTCACTGTTCTGGTAACTAATCGCCGTATCCTCTACTGACTGAACGCGTCAATGAGGATCGGTAAACATACAAAAGTCATTGGCCGAACCTTCATTTCATGGCTAAGTTCTTAAGCTGAAATATGTCCAATGTTTGTATAATAATCATAAACCACGATAGTGGATTTTCACCTCATAACAAGATCTCGATACCACTGCCCGATAGTAGGATACATAATCTGTTCTCTTGACAGTGATCAAAATATGATGACAGAAATATAACATGGCCGCCTTCCTGAGTTGTCGCTCACTCACTCGTAGGAAGGTAGATATAAGCCAAAGTTAATTTAGAATGTGCATATAAATAATTTCATAAAGTTTTCCATACAGCTCTACAGTAATCAAGTTACTTCATGTAGACATAACTGCTGTAGGAAAGCCTGTCATCTTCGTCGATACAAAACACGACCCTAGCGATACGAAGCACAATGTTCCATCTAGGTCTAATCGACTCGAGATCATCAAAAATAGGGTCTGGCATAACTGGAGTCCGAATCACACATATGAGGAGGATCTCTGACAAATAGACTCTTGCAGAGACATAAACTTCTCCTGGAAAAACATCTATGAATCACTGTTAAACCTTAAACAGTGCCAGCCCTGGGAAAAGCACTCAGCCATCTTGGCGACATTATCGGAACTCTCCACAACCCAGAAGGACTACGAAAACCTGCGCTAGATTCCGGCAGAAAGAATATAGTCCGACCTGAACATACAAAGGTATACAATATACGACTGAATCTTCTTTCACTAGACAAGTAGTACACATGAATTCAGGCCATAAACATAACAAGCAAAATTAATCTATTTTCTGGCCCGAACAAATAAGAATGGACATGAATTCAATATCCATGCGCCGAATCAATATCAAGAACGATCACTCATATAATCAAAAGTGTAAATCAATCATGAATTATCTAGCTTTACCAGAGGAAGCATTTTCATATACAAATGAATGCAAATATATATTTTCCATATTAAATAGCCATATCGTATTTTTGTAATATGTGCGTCAAAATATGCACGCAACAGGTGGCTGTGGCAGTTTCTTAAAATAAGACAACAATGAAGTTTGCTGCGTTGATTGACACTTCCATTCGCGAAGGATTTCTCTGTAGCATGCGATACTGTTAGATAGCATTATACCCACAGTAGAACTTCTTTTGAAATTGGGGTCAATCCTCTTAAAGCCGGCTACTACTGTATCAACTAAGCCTATCTAATATTCTAAATTCTGTGATGTCATTTCAACAATGTTCACAGGATCTTCACCAGGAGTAGATTCCATATCAAGAAATGACTTTCTTTGCTCATCCATAAGAAGCAACTCCTCATCCGTTAAAGTTTTATCATGAGATACCAGCAATTCAGTCACATCTTGAGGCTCCACTTCTAGTTCCAGTTCTCTTGCTATTTCCACCATATTTTCTGTCACTTCCTCCACCTGAACCCTTCAAAGTCAACCATAAGGGTCGGATTGGACATTTCTTTTTCTGTTACTCTCCAGCACTCCGCGCCAGACAAAAGTACAGAAAGTACATAACTTTTGTATAATCTTAATTTGGTGTTTGTGCTGTACTGAGAGTTTATATTTTGATCTCCTCCCATGAATCACGAACAGTTTCCAAAGAGATTCTCTATGTAAACTGTCACATGCTTTTTCATAGTCAACAAATCCAATATAAAAGGGGAAATTCAAATCAAATGTCTGTTCTCCTATTATACTGCAGTGTTACTATCTGATCTGTACCAGATCTGCTCTATTAAAAATCGACTTGTTGGTGTGCACAGGTCCGAAGAGAGATCAACTCTCCCAACGGAGCATAGGAGCTTGTTCAAGGAGAGGAAGAAGGAGGAAACGCAAGAGAGGAAGGTCGAAGAACACTGAATAGGAAGGAGAACAGACAGACAGCCGTAGACAGAGTTAAGGGCCATTGTGAAACACAGAGATTTCAGTAATGAGATCGTTGCTCAATCTTTGAAGGTGGGAGTGATGTGACGAAAGTACCGAGATTCTGTCTTTCAAATGGCCCATGTCTTTTTCTCCCTGCATTTTGTCCATTTTTTTCTAGGAGGGATTACAGATAATCCTTTTCCTTGTTTCTTCTCCTTCTATTATTTAAGTTTTTTCAGAGTGAATCACGAGGGAGGTTGATCTCATCTGCTTTATGGTTCTTCTCTATGTGTTTAGAGGGTGTGTGTAGGAAATTGTTGCAGTATTATTCTAGATTAAGACTATAGAGCCTTGATCAGATTTGCACCAGTTTGTTTTTCTTTTAAAGATATGACAGGCGGCTAGACGCAATTTTCGGGGATTTTATATATAAATATATTTCGGCCATTTTTGCTTTATTGCCAGTAGAGGGCAGAGCTTAATCCCGTTTCTTTGTCTAAATGCACGCAACACGTGCTAGCAGTAACCGGTTGCATCAGTATTGTTTACAATTCTGATTGGCTGAGAGCTAACGGCATTTGAAATCATTGGGCTAGGAACAAAAGCCGCGTATATGACGTCACGAGGTCAGCGTGCGGTTAGATGATTATAAATAGGGCCGTAATTTAATTCTCGTTCTCTTTAATGTAATTGCCAGCTGCGTACCTGAAACAAGTCGATTCGCCTTCAGTGGGAATTCGAATTTGGTAAGCATAATTTTTGCGTGGTACTTTATTTAATTTTTCTAGGCCTAGGCAGATCATTTAAGTTTCTTTGGGCAGTTTAAGTTTAATGTTAATTCTTAACGCCAGAGCCATCAAATACGATCTGAGTGATAGACTTGAGAAACTTAATAGGTCCATTTATTTCCGTATTGCAGGAATAGCGGTATTTAAGCTGGGTTTAAAAGTTGAGTTGCCGCGGGCGTGCTTTGTATTATTGCAAAGCAGGTCGGTAGAGAAACCCGCATCTGCGAATTATAATTAAGTGCAGAATGGCGGGCGCGTGTGTAATTGTGATTTTATTAAGAATGTAATGCTTCTAGTTATTTATATAGTTACACATCTACCTGTGGACGGGAGTGAAAGAGGTGTAATTTGTAAGCCCGTGCGTGGGTTACGGAATAGTTATTCGAGACGATGTTCAGAGGGGTGAGGGGGAGAGAAGCACGTGGGTGCTATCATTATGAATAAGTATGCAAGAGCACGTGGTGGTAGAATTGTAAACACGTGGTAGCACTACGGGGTTTTTAATTTGATAACCTGGGGTTATGTATATGCTAGCATCTAACAGGGTTTTACGTTATTGATTGTGCATTGGTGGTCTGTGTACTCAGAAGATAGAGATGAGTTATTTCTTTTAAAGGAAATTATTTTGTATTACATTTTATGTGATTTATGATTTATTGACCGGAATTTTAGGAATTCCTAGAGAGGTCTAGTTATTTGGTGTTAAACATTTGGCTGCATTCAGTGTCAGCGAGAAGTGGGCCAAAGTATTTTAGACAGTTCAGTCCTCAGTGAATAACTGTTGTGATTGTAACCAGTCATGCAGAACCCTAGGTCTGTGTTGTATTACCTGGTAATGTTTACTGCGGGCTCAGGTAGAGAAGGGACCAGTGGGGGAGCGGACTTGGGCATGATTAATTGGGATGGTAGTGCAGAACGGGAAGAGAGTAGGGGAGTTAAGTGTTAAAGACTTGGGTGTAAAATATTAAAGTAAGGGAGTTATTGGTTATATAGAAATATATTATTACTGTGTGTTTAGCTGTTGTTTTGTTTTTTGTCTAAACAGCAGGTACCGGCTTTTTTGTGGGGAAGAGCAGAATTTTGGATACCACAAAATTTCTCCCACGGCAAAGTTGTGGCATTCGCCGACACGCAAAGTCGTGCGTTAATTTCCAGTGGCGGACGGAGCGAAAGAAAATACGTTTTCCCAAGGCAGGGAAGACATTCTCCAGTTGAAAGGGATTTTGGTGGAAAATCCGGAGCTCTGATGCTCAATCTTCTTACACCCGCAAATCGGCAAGTTGCCAGCGTGGTTGTCAATTTATTTCGATTCGTCCTGGCCATAATAACGCCGAAGGCCCGAACCCAGAATAGGGAGCGGGCAGGTAAATCCAGAGTGGTAGCAGCAAAACCAGCTACCAAATCGTAGTTTTTCCAGAAGCCAGTGGTGAAACCTAGTCGTCAATTGCAAGAATTGTAGAGAGCAACAGGGTAAAAATCCTCTCTACAGATTTTAGAGCAGAGGAAAGCTGCTGAAGTGTAGTCTACAGGTAGTAGACCAGAAAGACAGAACTGAAACACATTTTTGTGAAGATCATAGCAGAGAACAGCTGTTGAAGTGTAGAGGTGCAGTTAGCTGTGTTCAGGAGATTTTCAGGATAGGTTGTGTAGAAACGAAGTCTGTGCAGAGTTGGTGTGGACACTTCATAGTAGATCCAGCTGATTGTGTACTTAGAGTTTATAGTAGAGTTTAGAATAGCTAGTTTGGAGTGGAGGCTCGGCATCTAAGACCCCACCCAGGGCAGTGTAGTTTATTTCATTTAATCTTACCTTCTCTCTCCATGCAGGTGAAACTTGTGGGTGAAGGGTTGGGTTTTGATGATACAACCTTTGTAATTTTTCCTGAATTTGGTTGTTTCAGGAGTGCTTACACTGCAATTTTATGTATTTGACATGTATATGAGTTTTGTTTATAGATGTAAATAAAACTTGGACCTTTATAATCTGGACCAGTCATTTCATTTACGTACAGTAGCTATCTGTTGTCTGTATCGTGGTGTATGTGAATCATAATTGAACCTTATCCCCTTAGGGTAGTTAGAGGTGGTCGAGGCCATAGCAATTAAGACGTCCGAAGTGGTGAGGAAAGAATCAGCCTCGGTTCTCAACCTCGGAGCCAATGGTCTCAACTTTCACATTTGCACTGTTATTTTCATCTGAATCTATCATTTCAGTCTTTCTTCTCTCTAAGGTCTTGTCACTATACATAGACAGTCTTTAGTCCTAAAACCATTTCGTGACATGCACTCTTGCAAATTTCCCTATATACTTCCTCCTGACAGCAAGGTCTTTAATATTTGGACATGACGGACCCAGTGTCTAGGTCAAACAGGATGCACTTTGCCAAAAGGAGGCAAAATTTAATTAAAAAACCTTCTTTGGTAACTTGACCACATATCCTTCTTTCCAGTACACTGGTTTTTAAAATCTCCTCCAGAATTATCCTAGTAATTTGTACAATATCTCTGCAGAGCAGCGATTTTCAACTGGTGCGCTGCGAAGGTTCCGCAAATGTGCCGCTGGAGTCTGGTCAATAAGAAGCAAGGAAAAAATGAGGAATAAAAAAAATTATCCAGGTAAATTTTAGAAGCACTGTATATTTTTTTTTATACAAGGCCGATAAGAAAGAAAACAATATCAGTTTAATAACATTTTAAAAAAAAGTTAATATAGTAAAATTTCAAGAACTACTGTCCCTATTGTTCCAGATCCCAAAATAACCCTGCAATGTACTTTTACCACCCCACCTTTCATCCTTGTCAAGCCACCAGTGTCAGTAGTTAGTCATCTGTTGTCTGGATCGGGTGTGTTATTTCTTGTGAGTTTGCACTAATGCATTTTTGTTAGTTATTTCTGTTTTAGTTATTTCTGAATGTAGTTAATTTTTATTTATTTTGTTAGGGCTTATTAAACATGGACATATTTCTAATTAAAAACTTAGGTTAGACGATGACAATGAATTAGGTGTAGCTAGGACCAGTTCTGGTAGTATGACACATAGTACAGTTAGTGTTAGTTCTAAAACCGTTATGTGCCAGTATAATGATGACTATGTGTCCTTCAGATTCATTTCATCTGGAGAAGAGCAGCCACATCCTAAGTGTGTTGTCTGTGGTGAGAAACTGGTAAACCAAGCTAAGAAGACATCTTTATACAAAGCACTGACATTTAAGCGAGAAACCAGTTAAATTTTTTAAAAGGCTTATAGCTGATCAAACACGCCAGCCTAAACAATGGACCAAAATCACAACTATTTCTGATAAAACTCAAGAAGCAAGCTATGCCGTTGCTGAAATTGTGGCAAAAAACAATGAAATCACATACAATTGCTGAGTCAGTAATTTTACCAGCACACTGTCAAATTGTTACATATTATGTTTGGTCAGGAATATGAAAAGAGATTTTGAAAATCCCTATGTATGATAACAGTATAATCGGCACATACAAGACATGTCTCAAGACGTTGAGTCACAAGTGATAGCCAACATGAAAGAAGATTTTTTTTTGCCACCAAGTTGGATGAGTCAACTGACATCATTGGAAAAGCTCAACTCCTAGCATTCAGCAGGTTTGTTTGTTTGTAATGGAGACACTGAACAATTTTTAATCTTAATACTCATTTAAAAAAACTCATTTTAACACTCCTTAAATAGGGGTTGGAGTGGCTAAGTGGTATGTCGTCGACCTCCAGTTCTAAAGGTACTGGCTTCAATTCCAAGTAGAGGGAATATAATTTATGGAAATTTTTTTTTCCAGAACCAGTGGTCCTGATGATGTAATACTCCCCCTGGTCTACTGGGTAGTGAGATCAGATACCTAGCCCTCTCGTATAAAAGCGGAAAAAAATAGGAGGTCCAGTGTGCAAGTTGTGCACGTTAAAAATCTCACGGCAGTTGGAAATCATAAAGAGCAGGCAGTAAGGCCACTGCCCTGGCAAAATTAGAAACATACCCACTGTTGAGTACACATCATGGGGCAAAGCAACCTTAATAAAGTTATACTTAGAAAGGTTGCTCCGCACCATGAGATGCCTCACAAAAACGATGATTATATATTTGATAGTTATGACAAGACGCGGTAGCTAGGTATGACGAAAATGCTTGGTTTCGGGGAGAATTCCATAGTGTCCGCCAAAGGTGGCAGGGTCCACTTTTTCAGTGTGTATAAAATTATACGTGGTACAAATGTATATGAGTCTCAGTTGACTCTAGAATAAGTGAAAAGCCACAGGAATATGTGTGAGAAGCACCGTAGATTCAAATATTATATTCAGAATTCAGAGAAGGCTAAAACTATGTGGGAATAATTCTATAAGGTTAGTATAACCATTAATCGAAGTATAAACATATGTTTAAAAGGATGTGTATCGAATACCGATAATACTTTTGAAGAAGTTTAAAAGAAAGAGTGCGGACAGAATTATAGTGTATACATAAGATATTAATCTTATATATATGTGTCAGAAATTGACTATCAAATAATTGACTATGAAAGAATAAGGTGGAACATTGAGAAATATTTGTGGCAGAGATACAGGACTAAAGATAGAAGTAGTCTAAAGGAACTTTATTGGATCCAAATATTAAGCGGATACGATACTGATTGAAACAAATATATCTATAATATATGAATGAATTGAACAGAGGAATTGTGCAAATTCATGTATAGCGTGATGTTAATAAAAAATTATGAGAGTCGAAAAACTTCAACAAGAGTCAGAGACATATATGTTACAAATTCAACTGCTTTACTGAATTAATTGAAGTGTTTCCAGTTATACTGTTTGGACGTTGGAAAATGATCTTCATGATTCGCTGTTATATTACCTTTATAAAGTTGCATGCCTTCATATTAATGCTTTAAGTAACATGTGAGAATATAAGGATATAATATGCAAGATAAATGAGAGTGGAAGGACAGAATGTTAGACGGGCCTGCACGCCCAATTCTTAACCCTTCGAAAATAAAGTTTGTTCGTTCGATTACCAAAGCAATTATAAATCCATGACAAGCCAGGTTTTTAGGTTGGCAAGTCTACAAATGAAAAGTATCACATATCAAATAGATAGATCTTAAAGAAATAATTTTAGATAAAGTACCACGTAATGATATAATTATGAAACTAAATTATGTCAGAGTTAACCAACAAAGAAGTAAGAAGATCTACACTTAACACCCACCACAAAAATATTTATTGAATGTGAGTCCTATATACACACTGGGATTCTCACTAGTGCTATAGAGTTCGTGCACTGTGCTGAGATTCTCCTTGTGTGATCTAAGGGAGGAGATCGGAGCACTGATGGAGTTATACGTGTGCAATGAAGATTGTCCTACCAAACCAAACCAAACTCTGCTTTAAAAAATACTGATGGTGTGCCTTGACAATTCTAGCACCTTGTTCAGTGTGCCATGAGTTGAAAAAGGGTGAAAATTGCTATTGTAGAAGTTCAATATCTGCTTTGATGGCCTCATTGGAATGCCCCCATTTGGTTTTTCAATTAATTACCTCCATTCTGCTGGCTGGATGTCTGAGAGATCTTGTGGAGCTGTATTCAGACGTTCCTCACAATGATCCACCTGTCTCTTCATTTGCTCTCTACAGTTGCTAAGCAATTTTCATTCTCACTTGATATGGCCATTTGATTTCTTTCATTTCCCTGTTTGCTTCTTTGTAATGTTGTACAGGTCCCTCATATTTTCTTTTCTTGTGGTTACCTCTGCATCTGTTGATAACTCATCAATATATTTCCTCTGTCTCTTCTGACACTTCTTGTTTCTATGTTTGTTTCTATGAATAGTTTATCAGCCTTGGCTCTGTAATTTCTGGTTTTGCTTCTGTTGAATTCTGCTTTCTTATTTTTTCTTTCTTCAGTTGTCAACCACACTTTTTTTTTTGCTGACGTTCTCTTTTTCCACGCACTTCACCATTTTATTCTATATATTTTTAATCTGCTGAGAAGGGTCTTCTGTATTTGCTTTGTCATCTTATTGCTGAAGACTTTGGTATTTTTTAATACTATGAAAGTAAATTTCACACTCTACTAAAGTAAAGGTCATACTCTACTGTCATATTATAATTATAAATAAGAATGTGCACAAAAATTAGTCAAGGGTCTTCTGTATTTGCTTTGTCAGCTTATTGCTGAAGACTTTGGTATTTTTTAATACTTTGAAAGTAAATTTCACACTCTAGTAAAGTAAAGGTCATACTCTACTGTCATATTATAATTATAAATAAGAATGTGCACAAAAATTAGGTGACTGATGATTGATCCTAAACAATTGATCATAAACAATGATCTTACATTAAGTACAGGTCCGCTTCTTCGCCTTGCTGAGTTGGTTCTTATTCTCAACTCTTTTGAGTTTAATGGTCAATTCTTCAACCAAATCAGTGGCGTCGCTATGGGTACTAAGATGGGCCCTAGTTACGCTTGCCTGTTTATGGGCCACTTTGAATATTTGGTCTTTCAAAGTTATGATGGACCAATACCTGAGTTTTACCGCCGCTATATTGATGATGGTATTGGTATTACAGACATGTCTGAGGTAGACCTCCGTCGATTTATTGACTATGTTGGTAATTTCAATCCTGCCATCAAATTCACTTCTGAAATCTCTACGACCTTAGTGAACTTCCTTGACATCACTGTGACTATTAGTCCTAAAGTTAGTTGCTTATCCTTTACAGGACGTGGCAATCAACCCCAGCTTTTATTGGCTGTTTGTGATTTTTCTAGGCAATTTTTTTCATTCAGTAGTTTGCCATTGCTTTCTGAACGGTACGGCGCTTATACCATTGTTAAAAATCCACACAAAGCGATCTGCTACCAAACCGCATGCAGCAGGTTTCGAACCTGGTATATCTGGATTATGAAACTGCGTTCATATCCATTCGTCCTACTTGTCTTAAAACGTCTGTCTATTATAAGGCTACTGACGCTCATGGTTTCCTTCTTTATACTTCATCGCATCCTCTTAGTTGTAAAAATTCCATTCCCTTTTCTCAACTTCTTCGCTTGCGTCGGTTATGTCACGATGACGATGATTTTCATCAGCGAGCTCAAGAGATGCTTGAGTTCTTTCGCCGACGTCTTTATCCAGAACATGTTTTATCTGATGCCCTAAATCGTATCACACGCGTCACTCGTCAGACGGCACTCACTACTAAACCTTCTGTCCAATCTGACAGACTCAAACTGGTTCTAACTTTCCATCCTCACTGTCTGGCGGTAAAGAGAATTCTGTTTCGACATCTGCCTATTCTCAACTCTGATCCTGATACCAAAGAGTTGTTTCGTGATACACCTTTGGTAGCTTATCGTAGGGATACAAATTTTAGGGATATTCTTGTACACAGTCGCTTACGACATACTAGCCCATCTTACTTTGGTACTAAACCGTGCCAACGCTGGATATGTAAGACCTGTCCGTTTGTACTGCAAACTCAGACAGTCACTTTTCCGAAAGGAACATTTATCATTAAAGAGTCTTTTACGTGCAAATCCAGAAACCTGATTTATGCTATCATCTGCAAGAGATGTGGCATGACCTATATTGGTGAAACTGGCAGGCGTTTGGCAGACAGGTTTCGTGAGCACTTGAATGATATCTATCATGACAAACATTTACCGGTGGCCCTTCATTTCAATAGGCCTGACCATGCAGGTAATTCTGATATGCATGTTACCGCCCTCCTTTCATGTGCCGGTAATGACAAGACTCGCTTTTCGTTGGAGAATCGCCTTATTTTTAATATGGGTGTCTTAGCTCCCGATGGTTTAAATATCCAACATCATTTTGCATAAACTCTGGTAGCTTTTCTCTTTTTCATTCTTTATTCGTTGCCTTTTAGATCTATCTTCTTATGTTTTTGTTTTGGTTCGTTTCGTATCTTTTTATATCTTTGGTTTTGCCGCTATCGTACGTCATTTCCTTGCGATTTCTGTGACGGAGTACTACTGCTTTCTTTTACAGATTCTTTGGATTGAGCTGAGATAACTTTTATTAGTTCAACAGTTTTGTTAATTCTCTTTTTTTCGTTTCATTGATTATTTACTTTCTTGTTTCGGTATTTCTGTTAGATTTTACGATTTTCTTGTATTATTATTGTTCTTTTTCTCTCATCACTGTTAGTGTTTACTTTTTCCATCTGCTTGTATCACCCATTTGTTGTATATTTCTCATCACCATATAGTTTTTTAGTACCTATATGTATTCTTGTCTTTGTCACCTGTTTGTGGCTGACGAAGGGTAAAACCCGAAACGTCCCTTGTTTCTTGTGAACCGTTATTCGTAAAACTGATTAAATACCGTTTTATTGGTTTTAATACTTATATTTCTTACCAGTTTTACAGCAGCCCCTTAATTTATTTACTTACACTATACTATTACCATTGCTGCTACCCTGTTTTCGTTTCGTGACTGGTGTATTTTGTGTTCTTCTCTTGTTTCATATTTTTACATTTGTTCATTATGCCTTATCAGAAACAGTTGATTTCTTCACTTCATTCTTTTATTACCTATTCATTTTCTCTCATGCCTTCTGACATATCTCGTACTGCTTCTGACTTAGCCTTTACTATTTACAAGAAGACACGCTGTACATGTCACATTAATTTTCTCAGGAACTGTCTCCGTGCTAGAGTTATTCCCAAAGGGTTTGTCTCTAGCTTCCATCTATCGGCTGGACTTCCTCATCCTGCTGACCAGCACCGCTTACAACAGGTTGAGAAGAAATGTTTCTTCCAACGTATGAGGTGCGTCATTGCTATACATAAACGCCAGCTGACTGAGTTTGAACTTTCCAAATCATACCTTACTCAACAACTACGTCAACTGACTTCGTCGTGCCCGGCAGCGTTCCCTCTTATTCGCACTATTATCCATGACACAAATAGGGAGCTGTATACTCGTTTGTGCACGCATAAAAAAGAGAAATTGCGCCGCCTCCGTCCGCAACCTCCTTTAGGGTCCTCTTTTCAGTCTTTTATCCATGCTAAAGTTATTTGCATTCCTCCAGATTTACATCTGTCTCTTGATGAATTGTCTGTCCTGAGTAAAGGTCTTAAGTTTGTTCCTCTTCGTTCTAATTTTGATAAATATTCTCTGCTTCAAGATGTTCACAGCTTCCATCGCTGCATGCGTCTTAAATATTACCATCGTAAGGGTAAGGATTCTACCAGGGTTTCCGATACTGATGACATCTTTCGTCATTTTCTTCTTCTTCTTCTTCCGTCCTTAGCCACCGACCGTCAAAGCAGTCAGTGGCCATTACGCCTAGTGGCGTCCCAGGGCAACAGCAGATAGGTTTTCTTTGCCATTGTTTCCCATCACGCCTATTGGCGTCTTTAGGGCAACGGCAAATCAATCCATTTGCTGTTGTTTCCGTAATCGAAGTAACTGGCAAACGGGTGATCAGCCCGTTGGTTTTCGTCATTTTGGCAAACCTAAACTAGACTGGACTCCAGCTCCAGGAGCTTCTCGTGCTCTGGATTTATATATTGCCAATACTTTACATGACATTGACCAGCTCAATCTACGCCGTCTCCGTCGATCTAACCTCACGTCTTCTGAATGGCGGGCATTATCACGCCTTAAAAACCGTGATGATATTGTTATCAAGCCGGCAGACAAAGGTGGTGCTGTGGTTGTTTGGCATAAGGACTTATATATTCACGAAGGAGTTACACAGCTAGGTAACACTACCTTTTACTCACCTTGTTCTGGTGATGCTACAGTCCGTAATAATCTTACTGTTTATGAGACTATCCGTGGCCTGGTCCATGATGATCTCCTTCCTTCTGGTGCTTTATCTCTCCATATTTTTGATAGTAGTCTTGGTAAGCCTTCCTTTTACATGCTTCCTAAGGTGCATAAAATTGCTAACCCTGGTAGGCCTATTGTTTCAGCATGTTCTTGTCCCACTGAACGTATTTCTGAATTCCTTGATAGTATTTTCCAGCCTTTAGTCGCCAATCTGCCTTCTTATTTGAAAGACACTACTCATGCTATCACTACTTTTGATTCGATCATATTCACGCCTGATCGTACTTACCGTCTTTTCCTCCTAGATGTTTGTTCCCTTTATACTTCTATTCCTCATGCTGATGGTCTGAAGGCACTCCAATTTTTTCTCGGCCAGCGTACTGATCTTACAATAAGTACAGGTCCGCTTCTTCGCCTTGCTGAGTTGGTTCTTATTCTCAACTCTTTTGAGTTTAATGGTCAATTCTTCAACCAAATCAGTGGCGTCGCTATGGGTACTAAGATGGGCCCTAGTTACGCTTGCCTGTTTATGGGCCACTTTGAATATTTGGTCTTTCAAAGTTATGATGGACCAATACCTGAGTTTTACCGCCACTATATTGATGATGGTATTGGTATTACAGACATGTCTGAGGTAGACCTCCGTCGATTTATTGACTATGTTGGTAATTTCAATCCTGCCATCAAATTCACTTCTGAAATCTCTACGACCTCAGTGAACTTCCTCGACATCACTGTGACTATTAGTCCTACTTGTCTTAAAACGTCTGTCTATTATAAGGCTACTGACGCTCATGGTTTCCTTCTTTATACTTCATCGCATCCTCTTAGTTGTAAAAATTCCATTCTCTTTTCTCAACTTCTTCGCTTGCGTCGGTTATGTCACGATGACGATGATTTTCATCAGCGAGCTCAAGAGATGCTTGAGTTCTTTCGTTGACGTCTTTATCCAGAACATGTTTTATCTGATGCCCTAAATCGTATCACACGCGTCACTCGTCAGATGGCACTCACTACTAAACCTTCTGTCCAATCTGACAGACTCAAACTGGTTCTAACTTTCCATCCTCACTGTCTGGCGGTAAAGAGAATTCTGTTTCGACATCTGCCTATTCTCAACTCTGATCCTGATACCAAAGAGTTGTTTCGTGATACACCTTTGGTAGCTTATCGTAGGGATAAAAATTTTAGGGATATTCTTGTACACAGTCGCTTACGACATACTAGCCTGTCTTACTTTGGTACTAAACCGTGCCAATGCCGGATATGTAAGACCTGTCCGTTTGTACTGCAAACTCAGACAGTCACTTTTCCGAAAGGAACATTTATCATTAAAGAGTCTTTAACGTGCGAATCCAGAAACCTGATTTATGCTATCATCTGCAAGAGATGTGGCATGACCTATATTGGTGAAACTGGCAGGCGTTTGGCAGACATGTTTTGTGAGCACTTGAATGATATCTATCATGACAAACATTTACCGGTGGCCCTTCATTTCAATAGGCCTGACCATGCAGGTAATTCTGATATGCATGTTACCGCCCTCCTTTCATGTGCCGGTAATGACAAGACTCGCTTTTCGTTGGAGAATCGCCTTATTTTTAATATGGGTGTCTTAGCTCCCGATGGTTTAAATATCCAACATCATTTTGCATAAATTCTGGTAGCTTTTCTCTTTTTCATTCTTTATTCGTTGCCTTTTAGATCTATCTTCTTATGTTTTTGTTTTGGTTCGTTTCGTATCTTTTTATATCTTTGGTTTTGCCGCTATCGTACGTCATTTCCTTGCGATTTCTGTGACGGAGTACTACTGCTTTCTTTCACAGATTCTTTGGATTGAGCTGAGATAACTTTTATTAGTTCAACAGTTTTGTTAATTCTCTTTTTTTCGTTTCGTCGATTATTTACTTTCTTGTTTCAGTATTTCTGTTAGATTTTACGATTTTCTTGTATTATTATTGTTTTTTTTCTCTCATCACTGTTGTTGTTTACTTTTTCCATCTGCTTGTATCACCCATTTGTTGTATATTTCTCATCACCGTATAGTTTTTTAGTACCTATATGTATTCTTGTCTTTGTCACCTGTTTGTGGCTGACGAAGGGTAAAACCCGAAACGTCCCTTGTTTCTTGTGAACCGTTATTCGTAAAACTGATTAAATACCGTTTTATTGGTTTTAATACAAAAATTAGTCAAGGGTCTTCTGTATTTGCTTTGTCATCTTTTTGAAGACTTTGGTATTTTTTAATACTATGAAAGTTAATTTCACGCTCTACTAAAGTAAAGGTCATACTCTACTGTCATATTATAATTATAAATAAGAATGTGCACAATAAATTGTGCCAAACGTTTATCACATCAACCTATAGTTAGTTAACAATTATCTTCCAACTTACTGTTGTGTCCACGGCTTTGACTGCTGTAGCTGGAATGTGAACAGGTTCAGTATATTTATTTTTTTGATACACTGCTCCTTTCTCCCCAAGTGTGATAATGACAGAGTTGCATCCCTTTGACTCAGTCAATACTTTACAGGCCAAATTAGCAGTTTCTACTGAACGCACGTCTTTACCTGTTAATATCTCTGCCTGAAGAGGAGAATAATGAAAAAAATATCAGTCATTTTTCAAGATTACGTTTGCATTATCAATGACATAAGAAATGCCTAAGCCCTGACAGATCAGGCTAAGTGTCAATGCCCCATCAAAGGTCGGCTGTAATGGTTCTCCAGCGTCCTCTGTCTCTTGCATTTTACTCTCTGATAGGTTGTTTCCTGTCCATATCTTGGCGTTAACTTCATTCTCCTCCCAATTAGTATTCAACTTTTTCTTCTATTATGGTTTGCATCAAAGTGTTATGTCTTTTAATTCATTCTAACCCTTGAGCTATATGGTGCGCCAGATTGGCCTTTACTTTTACCCACAGGTGCATCCTGTGCCAGCAGGATATATGGGTAAAACCGGAAAACTGCCTGGGTTAAAATGAGTTAAATGTTCAAAATATTTTCTTTGCCTAATTTTGATTTCTTTCATCAACTTTCTTTTAATTTCTAATTTTTCTTTATTTGATTTTTTAAATGTTTCCATAAAGGTGCCTCATCATTTTTAAAGATCTCAACTTCTTTCAATTCCTTGATGATTTATTTTTAAATTAGTATTTGTTGTATCCTAATAACTATCTCATTTAGTTGAGTATAGTTTTATTACTTCTATTCTTTTCTGTACATTAGTTTCACATCAGCCACCTTGTAATTTTGTGCCCATGGTATAAGAAACTTTAACTGTTCTAGTATCGTTTCATGTATTCTTATGTATAATGTTTGCTTCTGGTCTATTTTATGAGTTATGATTCTTAATCTGGATTTATTTAGAAACATCACATAATGCACATTTTTTATTAGAAGCGTTGTGTTGCTAGTTCTGTGCATTAGCAAATGTTACCAGAAAAAATCTTTATGAACACAAAACCATGTAACTTTTTATAACCAAAAAACTTTGTATAAAAAATGTACATTATATATATATATATATATATATATATATATATATATATATATATATATATATGTGATGCTGCACTGTAATTCTGTCCTTCAACCGGCCCGATTCTGTGGTTCTATTTTTGAATTTTCATCATTTTTTTCTTCTCATTTGAATATATATCGTGTTTGGTAATTTTCGGTAGGGTTTTAATGGGGTCGTTTTATGATGGTAGGTTTATTTTACACTCGACCAGTTTTACTTTCTTCTGATTTTCTGCGATTTTTCGTTGTTTACGGAAATCGCTATTTTTCGGGCACGCCTGTATGACGCTTCAGAAACGCACGTGGACGTGATGCAATTTTTGGGACACGCGGCCGCGTTGTTTTCAAATTTGATTGGCGTAGCTCGTAGCTATTTTTACTTTTCTAGCGTTTCCATTGGTCCGAGGGAAAGCTAGGGTATGCATAGGAGAGAACACGCGGGGGTGGCCCCAGTGTATATAAATAGCCAGTTAAATGGCGGGCAAGTCTCTCTGAAGAAATATTGCCTGCCGGTCGACTTCGATTTATCGTCTCCACTGTGCGAAAAACAGCGATAATCGCGAGTCACGGCGAAACAGTGGGGGAGCATAATTTTGTCAAATAAAATTATCCACGGCAAAAAGACATATCTCAGGGTCAGAATACTCGAGTTATCGTCAGGAGCAAAAGAACACAACCTAAACGGTCTATGGCAGTGAAGTTCAATTCTTCAGCGAGACTGGTTTCAATTACATACAGCTGGAAATCAAGGCTGTGTTTTTCCTCTAACTCCGGAGCGGGTTAAAAGAGGGAAGCTATTCAGCAGCAGAGAAGTTTGTCGACAGTTAATCAAGTACCTCATGCTTGACGCAAAAACTTCATCATCATCACCCATTTCAGGAACAGGTGACAGGGTTACCATACCTGGGTCTTGAAAGTAACGAGAGAAGAGCGTAACGGAGACGCCGCATCATCAGTCGTCAAGTGTTAGAGAGACACTGAGACCGAGAGAGAGAGAGAAGGAGGGAGAAAGTAGACAGGACCAGTAGGGTCTGTTCATTCTCCATTTGAAGGATAGACACTGAGCCATTGTGTTACTCCAAGTCTATTATTTTAGCATTTCCAGTGGTGTTAGTTAGCGGCGCATATCGCCTAACAAGTGGAAAGCGGTGTAGACGTTCGTTGAGGAAGAGTCAACAGGACTGAGACAGTAGAATCTTATTTTGTTAGACAGTGGAGGCTAAAGTGGACAGCCCCCACAATAGTAGAGTTATTTTAATCACTAATCATTTTTATTGTTCCTCAGCAGGGTGACAGAAAGAGTGAATGTGATTTGGGTTTTTTTTTCTAGTGTCTATCAATGTACTTGTTACGTTGTTTTTCAGGCCGTGCAACAGTGCACGCTAATTTTTTGTAATTGATGTATGATGAACTTTAATGATTTCTGTGTGTAACTGTAAATAAATTTATCTATAATATATTTACTGGATCAGCTTCTACACTTTATACTTACTCTATATTGTCTGTATAGAGGTGTCTGTGGTCGTTTTATACACCTTATCTCCTTGTGTTTAAAGGTAGTCAGAGGAGGGTGAGATTATAGCCATTTTGAAGTCACGAAGCGGCAAGGAGAGAGGCAAATCCTGGTTCTATCCCTTGAGCCAATAGTCTCATCTGTCCACAGGCATGTCAATTTTCATCTAAATTCTATCTTCTCAGACTTTCTCATACTAGGGTCTTGCTTTCATTCAGGCAAACTCTATAAACTTTAAAACCACTTCGTGACAATATATATATATATATAAAGACTGTCAGAGATTAGCTACTCAGTCACACAGTACTAGACAGTTTTAAAGTAGGTGTTTACACTGTGTTGTCCTTAGTTTTCATTGTAACAATAGTTTTAGAGAGGTAATTCTCCAGTGACATCTTACCTAGTTATTGTATAGTGTTCTTGTTTTGTGCACTACATTAATTGAGAGGTGTTACTTTCACAACTTTTCACCTACACAGAGAAACACTTAATTCGTGAAGAGTGACTGTGTAGCCTACCCCATATTTTATATTGCTACAGCCTCAGAACACTTCATTTGTTGATGAAGTGGCAGATTACTCACGTCAGTACCTGCAGTCACTTCAAGAACAATTGACAAATCAACAACAGCAAATGCCCAAGAAACTGGAACATCATCTACAACAATGGCAAAGTAGTAAGAAAAGTTAAATTTGATTGCAGAGTTGATCATGCGCAAATCAATTACTGTACTTCTACAGCATAAGTATCTATTGAGGTCCTCAAAAACAATGTTTCTTCACTTCCAGAAGATCTGGAATAATTCAAAATATTTTGAAGCCCATGGTCTGGCAGATTAAAAACTCAAATATAAATATTCTCTTTCCTGGACTGGTACACCATTAAACAAGTTGTTACAGAAACTGCTTGGATTGTGACAAATTTTTAAATTTTAGACCTTATTTCACAACTATCTATGCATTTCAAACAACCATTTCTTCTTTTTCCTCGTTCGCCCTGAAAAGGACGTTGGTTGCGTTGTGTCCGTTTACAGCAATGCTGCGATATCTGCACCTTTCGGCCGACACATCCGACTTCAGCACAACATTTTTTGGGATCGGGTTTGCCTTCTCACTTCGATCCCTACTCTCTCAGCCGGACTGCAGTGATGCAGCCTGTTTCCAGGACCACCACTTGGAGGTGGAGTAAGGTCTTGGTCAGCTCTAGTTCGCTGACCCTGACGCAAGTAGTCAAGCTATGGGTCGCTGACTGCATTCTCTATTGCTGCATCTTTGGGTCCCAAGCAACCATTTAATCTCATTACTGCATGGCCCAAGTTCTGCCTGTCACAAATGAAGTCTGAGCAAACAAGCTAAATGAGCAGTATCTCAGAAGTTTAGCTACAGTCATTTCATCTGCCCCAAGCAAGGCAGTGGACATTCTCTCTGGTTGAAGAAAATATCAGAAACATGTAACTGTGCCATATGTCACATTAATCAATTTATAAGGTAGCATTAGGTGATGAGAATCCTTCACCTTTGAAGATAGTTCAATTTGTTGCACTTTAGGAAACCACAGGCTCTGCAAACCAGTGAGTGGAAATGACTATACTCAAACAAACATCCACCACATAAATTCAATATGCAAGATGAAAACAAGATCAATGTCACTACACTGGGCAGATCAGTAAATTCAAGGTAGCTAACAAACTCATGTCATGCCCTGGATGTTACGTAAAACACCAGTGTGATAAGTGCTATCACTTGAAATTCACGTGTACCTCTTGTGAAAAAAAAAAATTGGTCAAACCGCTATAATTTGCAGCATTATCAGTTTTAAAAAGGCCAGATTTCACATAGGAGCTTAAGACTTGAGAGAACTCTCTCAACCTAGAGGCTTACAACAACAAATGCATTTTCAATGATCTGGTAAATATGCAACCAATATTAGGTTCTCCAAGACTCAAACCCTGACCCAAGTGCCCCACCTTGAAGTGGTGGGTCGGCTTGAGGAGGAAATTTTGAGTATTATCAGCGGGAGCTTTTGCTCCTGGTAGGTTCAATCAAGCTGAGCAGGTCAAAATGGAAAGAACAGACAATGTTAAAGGTTAAAGGAGGCTGGAGAACAGGGCTGACAACTCTGCCAGAAAAATGAAATTGTCACAGAAACGGAAACAGTTGAAGAAAGAAACAAAAGCCAGAGTCAGGAAGAATCCTCGCAAGAGAGATGTATGACGCAGACACCTGATGAAAGCCAGTCAATGGAAGTCAGGCTGCTGACACCTCTTCTAACGACAAAGGCAAAAACTAGAATAGGCACTTGGAACATATGAACAATGCAGGAAGCTGGAAGGACAGCACAGGTAACTTGAGAGATGAGACGATATGAAATAAAACTCTTAGGACTAGCAGAAACGAGAATAAATGGAACTGGTGAATTCATGACCACTACAGGGGAAAATGTCATATATGCAGGACACGAGGATGAAGACCACACACACACACAGAAGGGGTTGCTATTATGATGTCCCAGGACGCCAGAATGGGAACCAATATCATTGAAGATAATAACGACAAGATTCCTGGAAAAAGGACGAAAAATCACCATCATTCAGGGTTATGCCCCTACTAACAATGCAGATGATGATAAGAAGCAAGACTTCTATGATGAACTCCAAGGAACACTGGACAAAACACACAGGGAGAGACATTAAGATAGTAATGGGAGACTTAAATGCAAAAGTAGGAGTAGACAACAAAAACTGTGAACTAATCATGGGAAAGAATGGCATAGGAAACAGAAATGAAAATGGAGAGCTTTTTTGTAAACTTTTGTGATTTTAATGATCTGGTCATCGGACGGGCTATCTTCCCACACAAAGACATACACAAGACTACATGGAACTCCCCAGATGGGCACACGCAAAATTAGATAGACCACTTCACCACAGAAAGAAAATGGAGACTCTGCCTACAAGATGTTAGAGCAAAGAGAGGAGCTGACGTAGCTTCAGACCACCACCTTCTCCTGGCATCACTGAGGATAAAATTGAGGGTGCACAAAGACAGAGCAGAAAGATTAAGCCCAAAGTATAATACCTAGAACCTTATGAACAAAGACACAAGAGTTCAGTTCAACCTAAAGTTGAGAAATAGATTTGAAGCACTGGAGAACCTGGAACAGGAAAGTATAGATAACCATTGGTGCACAATTCAGGTAGCATACAGGAAAACAGGTGAAGAAGTTCTTGGCAAAAGAAATAAACAACAGAAGGAATGGCTCACAGAAAACACATGGAACCTCATAAGAGAAAGGAGAGACATCAAACAGCAAGTAAACAACTGTAAAGAGGCAGAACAAAAAACACAACCGCTCACAATATATTGGGAGCTAAAAAGGAAAGTGAAAAAGAGTGCCAGGCAAGATAAAAGAGAATTTATTGAAAAACTAACAGAGGAAGCCGAGATTGCAACAAAAAAAAGGAGACTTGAAAACATTATATAATATCACTAGAATTTTATTTAAGAAACAGCTAAACCACAATACAACAGTGAAGAGCAGAGAAGGGCAAAACATTAGCAATGAAGAGAAACAAAGGGCCAGATGGGCTGAATATTTTAAGGAAATCCTAAACTGAAACCAACCAATACAGCAACCCATCATAGAACCAGCAGAAGAGCCACTACAGTGCAACATGAACCCACCCACTAAACACGAGATCTCTCGGGCAATAAAACAGCAGAAAAATTGGAAGGCCGCAGGACCAGATGGAATACCACCAGAAGCCCTGAAGGCAGATATATCATACACTACAGAGTTTCTATACCAGCTCTTCAAGACAATCTGGGAAAAAGAGGCCATCCCAAAGAGCTCAAAGGAAGGCCACATTATCAAGCCGCCAAAGAAAGGAAACTTGACTGTATGTAGCAACTGGAGGGGTATAACACTACTAGCAGTGGCTGGAAAAATTTTGACCAGAGTTTTGTTTGACCGAATTAAGAAGGCAGTGGATGACAAACTCAGAGAGGAACAGGCAGGATTTCGTGCAGGAAGATCCTGGCACAGACCAGATAGCAACACTTAGAATCATCATAGAACAATCAAATGAGTGGCAGACCCCCTTGTATATAAATTTTATGGACTTCGAAAACGCTTTTGACAGCATAGACCGTACTGTGATATGGAAAATCCTGAGACATTATGGAATCCCAGAGAAATTCATTAAAATCATCCAAGATTTCTACCAGGAAGCCTCATGCAAAGTAGTACACAAAGGAAAACTATCAGAGCCCTTCACAGTAAACAGTGGGGTCAGACACGGATGTCTGCTATCACCAACAATTTTTCTCATGGTCATAGACAGGGTTATGAGACAGACAACAGAGTTAGAGAAAACTGGAATACAGTGGACATTTAACAAACAACTGGAGGATCTAGACTTTGCAGATGATTTGTGCCTTCTATCTCATAGACAGCAAGATATGCAGGAGAAAACAAATAGATTAGTAACAGAAGCAGCAAAGATGGGACAACACATAAATGTAAATAAAACAAAGGAAATGAGGATAAATAATAAATAGATGGACTTGATGAAGATCAATGATCAAGTCATTGAAGAAGTAGAAAGCTTTACATATCTGGGGAGTAACACTGACAAAGGAGGGGAACAAGCTGGTGATGTCTGCTCAAAGATAAATAAAGCCAGATGTGCTTTTAATGCCCTTCAACCAATATGGAACTCCTCAGCTATATCCAGAGAGAATAAAATTAGAATCTTTAGCTCAAATGTGAAGTCAGTATTGCTGTATGGTTCAGAGACATGGCATGTCTCCAAGCTACAGACATTTGTAAATAGATGTCTCAGACGGATCCTCTGTATAAGTGTAGCCGTATATACCGTGCTTTATTCAGAAAACAGACTATATTCTAACAAGACAGAGGAAGCACAGACCACCCCATAATGTTATATTTTATGAGAAACAGAAAATAATAAATTATAGTGTCACATATTTAGGACAGAGTCGCTTCTACACACCATTTCTAATAATTGGGTGATTTCCCCTGACCAATCGGATAGCTCAGATTTACCCCGGGGAATATAGAACAGCGACGCCATCTGGCAGTCAGAACGAAGGAGCGAAACTTTAGAGGACGTGTCTGGTCCAGCTCTACATATTCCTTAGTTTGAGGAAATCAACTGCAACATTTATTATAAAATGTGTAATTCAGGACATTGAGTGGTTTTATATTCCTTACTTGCGTAAGTAGTAACTATCATTCAACGCATATTTTTGAATAGAGCTTCCAACTCTGGTTGCAGCAGAACTAGGTTCGAAGATTGAGTCAATTTGCAAAACTAGTCTTACACCTAAAACCATGCTGAGCTGAAAATACCCTTGTGTTGGAAAATATTTAACCCAAGGAATACCTATTATGATAAAATAATCAAGGACTAATCTGAAGGGATGAGAATATGTCGTCGAACCTAAAATAAAACGTTAACCTAAAGGAAGAAAACGGTGAAAGAAAAAGTTCGCCATCTTTGACAAATTGAGTAGGCCTATGAGATAAAGATGCAAAAGGGATTTTTGCATCGATGAAAGCATCTGATGATATGTTAAAACTTTATTGTGCTTATTATTGTAAAAACGTTCTGAATTCCAGACTTTTGTTGATATTTGACTTCATGCTGAAAGACATTAAAAGATTTGTTTGAAACAGAACGCTGTTGAAAAGGTGAATTTCTACAGTTTGAGATTAAGCTAAGAAATCTATCCATCTCAGTTAAATTTGCTACATCAACACCTAAGAGAAGAAAACCGAACCTGGTGACCCAATCTTACAAAGGAGAGGAAAAAATATCTCTAGCGGTCAAGGCTAGTTAACCAAACCTACTCTCTATAAAATAAACTGTAAACCCTGCATACCCCGGCACTGCCACACGTATGGTAAAATGATGCCGTGACCACTTCTCTTTAAAAAGCAAAAACCCACCACTATAAGTCAAACAGAAAATAGCTAAGATGGATCAATTAATGGAAGATTTCCAGCAACTTGGGGTAGAACAGCAGCAGCAACAGGAAAACAGATTCGCTCAAGCACAACCCCAGGACAGACAAAATATGGAAGGACCAACAATGATAGCGCTACAGCGCCTTACTGAGAACTTACAAAAGAATAGCGATTATGCGAAATTTTCACAAGTCAGGTCCATAGTACACCCATTCGATGGAGACAAGAAGAAATTCAGGAGATGGTTGGCCGACTGTAGAGCCCTTTTCGTAGACCTCTGCACTCCTTTTCAGATGAAGGTAGTCTCATATTATTAATATGTTGTCCTACCAGTAATAAACTTTACACACCAACTTACATGATAGTAAGTCTTATTGGTGAGTTTGATTGCATTAGCGCACGGTTGTGCACTAAGGCGTATAGGGGGTTATGCAGACCGCACGTGTATCTAGACAGTCAGTTGACGTCATCTGTGGGTTTGAGAAGCAAGAATCCCAAGTCCTACAAAGGAAGCTTTGGGAGTTCGAAACCCGTGTTTTGAGTAAAGTAATGATGTTTTAGACCCGGTCCTGCGGATTAGCAGTCGTAGCCGGTAGTCGTTCACGTGAGTGTTCATTCGTTGGAAGAACCACGTATGTATTTATTGTGATAATAATGATCGTTCTTCACAGTCGTGAGTATCTAGTCGATAACAGGTGACTAGCCTGTACCGAAATGGATTCATAGCTGAAGATATATTTTTGTATGCCAGTAAATGCCTATCAAGGGGATCGGCGGTAACTACTGTGGATCTACGTTATCTATATAATATTAGGAAGCCGTTGGGGTCAGTCACGGCTAATACCAGAGGTAATTCAAGTATCAATGCCTTAGTAACTTTACATGCCTAGAAGGTATTTAGTAGGAACCTGCACCTACATTCTAATATGTTTTGTTGATGAGGACTTCTTTAAATCGGGATCTTAGACACTATCAAGTGTAATGGGAATCTCTTGTCCTTGAGGAAAGGTCAACCGTAATCAAAATAACCTTGTACTGACTACTTCATGACCTTTAGGACTCTTAATGTATTCACTCAGAGACCTAGTCAGAATTTACTGGAGGATTCTTCTGAGACTATTTATGTGAATTTATTATTGAGGACATGCGTCCATAATCATCATATTGAATTATCTATTAACCGTCAACGTTGAGTGTTTCGTCCCGTATGATGTGATGTCAATAAACAAATGTATGAACTTTCAATTAACGAGTTTGGACTATTACAGTATTGGCACTTGTTGGGGTGCCTACGTTGAGTTGGCATCTTATTGCCTCAAGTATTATTAGATTCGCGAAATCAGCACGATTGACACCAAACACTACCAACAATTACATATCCACCACCAACAGCAACAACAAGATATGGGTCCAACACCGACATAGAAAAATTTGTGGCAATAGCAGAGGCAACAACTGACGAAGAGAAGAAGAAAATCGCTCTGTTAGGTTCTGATTCGTACGTGACTGATTTTTTAAGAAGGAGGTCCCAGCAGTACCCCACAGAAACCTACGAGTCCCTAAAAAAAGAGCTCACCCAGAGATATGGGGAAATAATAGACAAAATGCATGCTTGGTCAGTACTTAGACAAATGAAACAGGAAAGGGATGAATCAGTACAACTTTATGGTGATAGATTCCTCAATATGGCAGAAGAGGCGTTTTGCGGAGAAATCCCTACCACACCTGATGTAGAAATACAGTTAGTGGGGATATTTGCCGATAGTCTTAGAGCGGAAAATATCAGAAGACATCTTATTAGAAAAGACACCAAGACTATTGCTGAAACAATCCAAGCAGCAATACAAGAGGAAAATCTTCACAGAAGGTTCCAACACAGAGCAGGTAGGGAACCCCGACCAGAATATAGGGACTATAATGAGCATGAGCCTATGGAAGTTGACCATGCCAGGAGGCAATGGACTCGCCCACGACAACGAGATGATAGGCCTCGCAATTATAGACCCCCCACACAGAGGCAAAACGACGTCAATAATGTCAATACAAACGGATGCTTCACATGCGGTAGGCTCGGACATGGTTACAAGTCCTGTAGCGCAAATTACAATAATGCACCATTCAGAAGAGGAGGTTATCAACCACAACAACCCGCACCACCCCCACGTGATTACACCAGAAATCGGTATACCAGAGGCACACCTCAACCCCTCATGCGTCAGGGAAACGGCCGCGCCACTCACTAAACAGGACCGTTAGCGAGGGCAACAATCACAGAAAATGGTCCAAAACAAAGGAAACAACACAGAACAGAAATTGTCAAGTGGGTCCATCCAAAAAAATACATTATGAAGAAATGCTGCATGATGGAACTAAAATACATCCGGACCCCAGTTCCTGCATCATGGCTATACAGGGCCAACAATATAGAGCACTGGTAGATACAGGAGCATCCATTAGTCTTATTAGGTTCCAGCTCTTCAAGAAGATCCAACATTTAGTACGATTTCAACAGTCCAAAACACACCTAGCCTCAGTCACGGGACAAAGACTAAATTCAGTTGGGACAGCATGGGTAAAATTTTCTTTAGGTGAAACAAATTTTGAACACCCATTTGTCATTACTAAAGGAATGTCTAGAAATCTTATCCTAGGGAGGGATTTTTTTAACAAACACAAAGTTCGAATATACTATGACCTCCAGAAAATCAAAGTCAACAATACATACATAGATCTCCAGGACGATATCCACATAGCGTCTTTGGTAAGGCTTACAGCTCCCATAACGGTGGCCCCAAACTCCCTGGTCATAGCAAAAGGCAGAGTAAAAAATTCTGAGTACATAACACCAGGGCAATCAATTCAAATACAGCCCCTAGCAGAAGAAAGCATTATTGATGACCCATTGTTGCAAATTACAGAGGGAATCGCTGAAGTCTCGAAGTCCAGAGATTTCCCCATCATGATATTGAATATGTCAGGAAAAACTACCACCATAAATAGAGGCACAATTGTAGCACAAGTGGATACGTCAACAATAAGACAGACTAAAACCAATAGAGACCATTCACAAATTGTCTCAACCACTCCCACTGGACATAGTGCACGAAATCGCAGTACAAATAACCATGGTACACGAAAGGTAAACAGTTATAAGTCATATGCAGAAAATGGCAGAGATACCAGTCAGTTATGTTACACCACAGCATACCCCACCCAGACTGCAGAAACAAACCAGTCCATGTATAAGAAGGAGAGAAATAAGGCAGCCACGGTATGAGAATGACTATAATTACTCATTCTTGCGCCCCAGCACACCACGAGAAAAGATGAAGTGCTGTATATCACAGAGTGACAGAGAAACAGAGATTGTCTTGCCAGGAGGATATCCGAAGCGACAAGACAGAGATACATGTCCCATGGAGTATCAATATAACTCAAAAACAGGTGGATATGATAAAGTCCCAAAACCAATTGAATGTTCCGAAGAAAAGGAAGAATTCTTATATGACTCCACCACAGGAAGATACTATAGCAGCAAAGTTGGAAACAGAAAGAATGAAAAATTTTCGCCCAGGGAAAGAAGACAGCCCTATAGCACAAATGGAAGAAATACAGTAACGTACGCGGATAAGCGCAGTTACGGCAGAAATAATCAGAAACAATGGCACAATAACGACAACCCCAGAAATAATACTAGAAACGTATATACAGTAAATGCAGTGACAAATGGAAATGCACACAGCACATGCCAGAGGAAACAATACCAAGCACAGCCCAATGAATGGCAAAGAAATACCCAAAAGAAAGCCACATACCAGGAACAGAGATTTTCACAAGATGCAAGAAAAATGCCCCAAGATTATGGGAATGAAACGGAGGCATCAAGACAGACCAGAGATATCATAGCAGATCATAAATACAGAGAGAGAATAGCTCAGTTACTTGCAACCCTGAATGCCACAGAAGATAATAAGCCACGTTTGAAAACGTTTGTAGAAAAGCACCAGGATGTATTCACACTCAATGACATGGAATTAGGCAGAACTAACACTGTCACAATGGACATTCAAACAACCACAGAGGAGCCAATACATATGAAACCCTATCATACGCCCTTGAAAAACAGAGAACTCGTGGAAAGGTCTATAAATGAAATGCTACAGGCAGGAATCATCGAAAGATCCAGATCCCAATGGTCCTCCCCCATCGTTATCGTAACAAAGAAAGATGGGTCCAGTCGCTTTTGCTGCGATTACCGAGCCCTGAACAAAATCACAAAAGTCATTTCCTACCCCCTCCCCAGGATAGACGATCTACTTGCGACGTTAGGAAAGTCTACATACTTTACCACACTTGATGCAAGGTCAGGCTTTTGGTGCATCCCCATGACACCTGAGGCAAAACAGAAATCCACATTCTGTTCCCATATCGGAAGTTTTTTTTGGAATGTTATGCCATTTGGTCTAAAAGGATCGCCAGCAACATATATGTCACTCATGGATGAAGTGTTAAAGGGTCTACATCCATTTGCCCTTGCATACATAGACGATATCCTGATACATACCGCAGGAACGATGGAAGACCACCTCCGCAAGGTTGAAACAGTGTTTGATAGACTCAGGCATCACCAAATAAAGTTAAAACTGTCGAAGTGTGAGTTTCTAAAGACAGAAACAAAATATTTAGGCTTTGTCATCAATAGAGATGGCATCAGACCTGATGAAGATAAAGTCAAAGCCATAAGAGAAATGCCTAGCCCCAAGACGGTGAGACAAACACGCTCCTTTATCGGTTCCGTAGGATACTATAGACGCCATATCATACATTTCTCACAAGCAGCTGAGCCATTAATAGCCCTTACCCGCAAGTATGCACGATTTAGATGGACAGAAGAGTGCCAAAAATCGTTTGAATATCTCAAAAATGCCCTAACCGCCATTCCGCTTCTGGGACATCCAGACATTTCTCAGCCCATGATACTATACACCGATGCCTCGAATAACGCAATTGGTGCATGTTTGGTACAACCAGTACTAGAAGATGAAACACCCATACTACCAGACATCCCCAATGTGAAACCCATTGCATTCTTATCCCACGCATTGTCAAAGTCACAGAAACGGTGGACCACCATTGAGAAAGAAGCATACGCCATTCACTATGCAGTACAGAAATTAGAATTTTATGTGAGAGGGACGAAACTCACTATTAGAACTGATCACCAGCCTTTGGTTAACTGGCTCACCAAAACACAGGAACAGCCTAAGAAGTTACAGACATGGGCAATGAATTTACAGTCCTATGACACCACTATCAAACATATCCCTGGCAGATTGAACATCTGTGCAGATCTCCTATCCAGAATCAAATATGATGATGAAACCGAAGTGAAAACAATTAGAGTCAAAAATGATGGCACATCCTCAGAGATTGAAAATAATGCTAAAGAAATTAACGAAATTACTTCACCAGGTCGAAGAAGTACCTCAGATTCTGCCACACAAGTAGAAGAAGAAAGTCAAGATATGCTTGACATGAGGTTAGAACAAGCGAAAGATGCAGAAATTGTTAAGCTGCTCACATACGTGAAGGAAAACCCAACAAAAAGCAAAGATTTTACAGTACACCCAACGGATGGAGCTCTATACTATATTGATAGTAAACAAGAAGGGACACTAAGAAAAGTCATTCCAGCACATCTAGTCCCAGAAGTATTGCTACAGTTTCATGATAACAACGGGCACATGGGAAGAGACAAAACAATTGATGTCATAAAGAAAAGGTATTATTGGCAAACTTTCTACAAAGACATTACAGAATATGTAGCCACCTGTAGAACATGTAAATTGAGAAACATGAAGCCACATTTAATTCCCCTTCAAGAAATGCAACCTTCCCATTATCCCATGCAAACAGTAAGCATTGACTTATCAGGTCCTTACCCACTCGCCCAATCAGGCAACAAATACCTCCTGCACATAGTTGACCAATACTCTGTTTGGCCAGAAAGTTACCCACTCAGTGATGCCACATCGCAGTCTATCACGCAAATTTTTTTACAAGAATTCATTCCCAGGCATGGCTGTCCAAAACGAATCATTTCAGACAACGGTAAACAGTTTATCGGTAACCCATTTAAAGACACCTTACACCAGCTGAATATCGAACATACCAGAACCACCTATTATTGCCCAAATGCAAATGGCAGAAATGAACGCATGCACGCCACCCTACATGATATTATTAGCAAATATATCAAGGGGAACCACCAATTCTGGGATCTATACATTAACCAAGCTCTTGAAGCCATCCGAGTAAACGTGAACGATACCACAGGAATGTCACCCTTTTTCATGCTATACGGAAGAGAACCAAACTTTCCGTTAGACAACCTACTTCGCCCACAAAGAAAATACATGGGAGAAGATCCCGTCGAAATAATCCTTCAAGAAAAGTATAAAGCTCACCAGATTGCACAAAGAAATACGCAGAAGGCATTTCACAAGAAACAGAAACAACATGATAAATCAGCCAAGCTACCAACGTACAAAATAGGAGACAAAGTATACTACAAGAAACATGTACGCAGTTCAAAATTCGATGACCGATGGTTGGATGGCTACAAAATCATGAAACAAACTACGCCTGTAAACTTCATTATCTGGAATGAAGAGAAACACCACCAAACAAAAGCTCACGTAAAACAACTCAAAATTGATAATCACCGACCCGTTCCGCCTCTGACGACAAATACAAGACCAGTCAGAAAGGCCACCCTAAATTATAATCCATCCAGTACAGATCCGTCTGACATATCAGAGTCAGAGACGACAGACTCTGAATTTTACCAAGACGACCGCATACCCAGACCACCCACCGATGCACTACATCGAGCAAGACAACAACGAGACTCGTCCGAAAGCGAAGAAGATATCCCACCACTTGAATTGCATAATAGACTCCAAGACAGAGACTTGCGCATTAGAAATGAAGAAATAATGCCTCAGACGTCACACGATGACAACAACCAAACAACTTATATTCACACTCAAACTTACTCCTGCTGTGAAAAATCGTCAGCTGATACCTATCACACCCCCAGTTCAGGCAGTTCCAGTTGGAATACCAGCGACGGACAAACACTGCTATACCACAAGAACAAGATTGCTCGTTCAGAACAATCAGATCCTGAAGAAACTATATCAAGCAGATTGTTGAACCATATACCAGCAATTTTTATGAAGACGAAACGCAACAAGAAATGAGAAACTACAGTGTCAACCCCGGCAAAGCTTTGTCAGACCCCAACGAACAAAATGACAAAGAAATGGTAGAACTATACGAACAAGAAACAGACATTGATACAGCCAGTTCTATTGAAACCAGTGATGCGGATAGTACATTATTTGTACCAGTCAGCTCCAGCGTCAAACGCGCCTACAAAACAGAATCTGATGACTCAATCCCTAGCAACAAAATTCCGCGTATACAGCACAACTATATCAGATGAAAGATTCTGAAGAAACGCTATCATGTGCCCAAACCAAGCCGAGAAGTGTTAGCCTCAGCTCAACTAGTCAAAAACAACAGTGTGCAAATTACGCCCACTGTAAAAGACGTTAACGTACCACAGGCCCAAGTCAGAAGAAAAATCAAGGCGAAACATATACCTGCCTCAAAACTAACAGATGTTCCAGCCATACAAACCCCTACCACAGTGAAACCATCACCGCAATCAAAAGATGTTAAGCCATCACCGCATTCGCCAATGTCCTCAGAGCCCCAACTATCAGCAAATGTAGTGTCACCCACAGTTACTCAGTATGATTCTCGCCTAACCGGTAGGGAAATCGCAATGCTGGAGATGATGGAAAAATTTTCTAAGCTTTTCTGAAGTACGCCCCTCAAGTCTTCAATGTACATGCCATCCCATGTACGGTCACCGCGAATGTGCACTTACGTTTAACAATGTACTAACTCTCCCCATGTACTCTATTTTCAGTTTTTGATAGTTCAAATGACTTGCTTACAGACTAAGATGTCAAAGCCTCACTGAGAAAGTTATTTTTTCCAGCCTTAGAATACTGATGCCCAGAAAGAAATCAAGACCAGCCCACGGAGGATTCTAGTTAGACATTTTTATTTGGATTATTGAAATAAAGATGACACAGATGATACAATGTTCTTTGTTTACAGACACACTTATTAGTCAGACAGTTTTTAATATTTAGAATGTTACAAA
The DNA here is from genome assembly GCA_024509875.1 of Oreohelix idahoensis. Taxonomy (NCBI): domain Eukaryota; kingdom Metazoa; phylum Mollusca; class Gastropoda; order Stylommatophora; family Oreohelicidae; genus Oreohelix; species Oreohelix idahoensis. Next base: position 681,193 of record JAMPIV010020612.1, read on the forward strand.
ACCTTACCTATAACACATGTGTCACACTATTCTGTTGTAACATTGATCTCCACTTTTGTAACCGATCATATTCCACGCTCCATTCACCAGACTTCTTGTCCTTGCACATCCAGAGTCCTGTATTTTCGCATCTTAGTGCATTTTCATGCAGACACTGTACACCAGTAGTTTTGTTTTCTTACCCCATACTAATATTTCTTTGATCTCTATTATGCTAAATTCCTTTATATCTATCACCTTGATCAATCATACTGTTCCTACTATGACATCTCTTAACAGCACATAATTCATACCCAAAACTAGTATTGCATGTTATGCTATCTTTCTCCACAGGATTATTTATTTTTCCTATGTATATTATTATTTTAGACCCAGATGTATATTGGTACTGTCAAGAATTTTAAACATTCTCCTAAAGAGATTCCATATCCCAACCTTGACTCTCTATAATAAGATTTTCTTCACCCCACTGTTACAACATCTTTAACTTACTATTTTTTCCTTTCCACTATATTGAGACGACATTCTAGACTTGTGATTTTTTCAATCCCAATCATATTCATTCCTCGGAATTACAATCATGTTGTAATCAGGAGATCCTTGATGTACCCTTCCTCGCCACTTATTGACAACAGATACTGCTACAACATTCATTCTATTCTAACCTAAACTATTACTTACAGCCCTATTGGTTAGGATTTACTATTAGAAATGTTGATAGTATATCTAGTGTTTAGTGAATTGATTTTTATCATTCTTTAGTACTTGTGATACAAACAGAAAAGAAATCACAAGAAAAGAAGAGAGAAAATATGCAAAACAGAAAAGAAATGGAAAAGAGAAATGAAAAAAAAAAAAGAAATGAAAAAGAAAAAATGAAAAGAGACAAAACATAACAGAAAAATGAGAAGAGAAAAAACAATTGGAATTTTTTTTTATAAAATGTATTATGTGTATATGCCACCCTCACACATTTTGATGATGATTAGCCAATATTGTAAAACATTGACTGCCCTGAGGTTAGCAGCTGAAGAAGAAAATAAATAAATCACCCTATACCAGTCATACACCCCACCAGCATGATCTCTGATACTACAACAATATTTTGTTGATACTGCCTATCACAAGTACCCCAATGACATTTGCACATGCTGATTTTTTGCAAATGAAAAATCCCTTGAGAGCATTAGTATATGCTAACCCCAGATTGAACAAATTGCACCTATTTGTTGATGATGCCTTTGCCCATGTTAAAGAAATAGCATTTGCACATGCTGACCTAGCAAATGAAATACCCCTCTACAGCATTTGTATATGCTGAACCCACATTGAATACCCCATTACCAGATGATAACCACTAATGACACATGAGATGAAGAAGCAACTGTTTATGTATGATGAAGATGCAATTTGCTATTAAGGTGAAACTTTATGTCATGTTGTCACAGCTGACGTTTGGTTGTAATGTCGATACATAAATGCCCCACAGTACTGTCCACTAATAAATACAATTGTAGTCTTTCGTAGTTACGAAATAGACGAGAAAAATACTTGGAAATTTTTGTGGATTTCCACGGACATAGATCAAAGCAAGGGACAAATGATTGCCATTAAAGGAACCATAAGAGTATGGATTACCAATGAATATGAGATACATATGGAATATGAACATTCTATGAGAACCACAAATATACGAAAAAAAAAGGGCATATGAATAAAATAGTTGCATAATTACCGCATCCAGCAGATAATAAATGATAAGATTACCTCCGTATAGGAGAAGACATTTCCTTGATGTTTACATATGCTGTGTATTATAACCATTGTCATAATAAGGTGGATAGCAAATGATAATTGTTTGCTGATATTTATATAGAAACGGTTGTTATAATTTGACTGAATAATCATAGAGCCAAATATGACTGATACATTTTGACGGCGATTGGATCACTAACAATGATACATGTGTAGCGGGAGGTTATTTAAAATTATTATATGAGTAAGAGTATGCCAGTAAAGAGTTCTGACCTTACCAGTAATACCCCAGTCTTAGAAATAAGCACTGGTGTATTGTTATCATAAAAATAGTCAGACTGTGAAAACCCTGGCCCAGTTGGTAAGAAGTAGTACCAGGATTTAAGGTGTCTCCTCCCTGTGACTATCTTATGATTACTTATATTCTAGGGGATAAGTAAAAGGTACATTCACTGAACCCACAAAATGGAAAAAGTGAATAAATCCTCAGGTACAGTTAAAATAGTTTAATAATTACACTAATATTCTATTTACTAGTTGGAAAAGAGTATACACATATATATATATAAAATATTCACACCGTTACTATTATTGTCTGTTTAGACTTCATTCATTTTAAATATATCACGGTTTTTAAGTCCTCTGATAAATGTCATCACTTGACTATTTATTGTGTTTCATATATTGTGGTAGTCAGTGTCCTAAGTGACACTTATCTGTTCAACTTGATACTGCTGACACGGAACTGTCCTGTGCTGATATCAGACTTGGTAGGCCCAACAGTAGGGATGCCAATGACCAGTTGAAGTTCACTCTTTGGGGTCCTGCACTTTTGTGGGATTGCCTCTGATGAGTGACACCGGCTTCTGATTCTGGACAGTCTGGTTTGAGTTATTTCATGGAACCTGCAACATATCAGCCTTGGCTAGTATCTGGCTAGACTTGTAGCTGACTAGCACAGATGTCAGACCAGTCAGTCATCAGATGTCACCGTTATACAATCATAGTAAGCAAGGACATCATTTCAGTGATATAGCATTAATAACATTTCAATTAAGTGTAACTGACTAGCACATAAGTCAGACAAGTCAGTCATCAGGTGTCAAAGTTATACAGTCATAGCAAGTAACATCATTTCAATGATACAGAATTAATATTAACATATCAGTAATAAACATCATCTGGTTTATTCCGCTCCTATACATCCCTTCATATGCTATAACTTGATCCTTCCAAATCATATCAAGTACAAATTCAAATACTGATGCTATCCTTAGCATCTACACAAAAGTAATACATAAATAAAGAAAGTGAGTGACCACGTGATCAGGTTGCTTTCTACTGAAACTGGCTATAGAACACTCCAGTTTACCAGCTGTAAATGGGTACAAAGTTGTGCGCTCAAACTAGGGAAGGCAAAGGCAGCGAGGAAGGGGACCAGTCACCTTAGCCTCGTAACTGGGATCTTCCATGATGAAGTTTCTAACACTTCATTTCCCTATGACAATCTCTGCCATGGGACTGCCTTTATCTTCGTAAGCGATAAAGCAATATGATAAATATATCTTCATTGGGCTGTGGGGCTATTTGTGATTAATTTTTGTACAAGCAACAATCATCCACAATGTACATGTTAGATCATATTAAAAATACAATACATATTATCAATGACTATTTTACAGGCACATTTTGTGAATTCTATATGAACCTGAAATAACAAATATTATACACGGTAGTTATCATAATTTCGCTTACCCTCAGACTTCAGATACTGGACTTAAAAATGTTTCTGGCGATCCGCTCACAATTCATGGATAGTGGCGAAACTCTGTCTCCAGTCTGGCTCAAACCTCTTTCGTTGTGTATCTCTCTCAGTTTACCGATCCGCTACTTATACGCAAAGCGCGGACGTATCGGAGAGTACCGACGTCACAGCCTAAACCTAACCTGAAAAATCCTTCCCGAACAGTGATTTCGGCCGATCTGTGCGTCGACTGAAATTTTGCCTTTATCATTCTCGGCATATATAATATCCATATTGTTCCCTCTTATCTAGTTTTATACAGCTGATAAAACTCTATCTTCCTATCCATGTAAATTCCCAAACTGTTATTTGTTGATTTTAATATTTAGAACAGAAGTGGGTTACATGCTTTTAGCGTAACTGTGGGCAGCCGAAATACGCATATATCTCCGTAAATGAGAACTTCCTACCGTTCCATCTTATATGCAGTTATACACCATCCTTCCCTGTACTGAAATGTAAAATTCTTTTCATACGGATTCCCTTCGTTTTATTTTATCGTTGGCGATTTCCTCTGTCCGATACACATTTCGCTGATACGCCGCCATTTTGAAAGCGGTCACTCGATCGTAGATGGGTTTATAAATCTAACTGAACTCATTTGCAATGACTTGAAACCAATTTTGCGACATAGCTCCCCCATATTTTAAGCTGGATGATATCTAGCTTAACTATTGGGTACAAGACAATTGCAAATCGACCATTCCGAGGTTAGTTTTCCTTCCTTCTATCCTCCTCAAGCTCTGTGGGATGGCGACTTAGAAAATCTGCGCCTACATTCTGTTTTCCCGGAATATATTCAATAGTGAAGGAATATGGCTGAATCAATAATGACCATCTTAATAAGCGAGTGTTTGCATGACGTGATGAGGCCAAAAATGATAGGGGTTGATGATCGCACTGAACCACAAATGGTTTGCCATACAAATAGGGTTGAAACTTATTGATGGCCCACACCAATGCTAAACATTCCCTCTCTATAGTAGAGTAATTCTTTTCTGCCACGTTCAACTTGCGGCTGGCATAAGCCACAGGAAACAGTTCCTCATTCTGGGTCTGAGATTTTTGCAAAAGCGCGGCCCCAATTCCTACATTGCTTGCATCAGTCCGTACTATAAACTCTTGCGTCAGATCTGGTAACTTCAGAATAGGCTTACTAGTGAGTCTATGCTTCAATTCTGAATATGCATGCTCACACTCCGCCGTCCACTTTATTGTGTCAGGTTTTCCTTTCTTTGTCAGATCCGTCAAAGGTGCACATAAGGTGTTGAAGTCTTTGATGTACTTTTGATAGAATCCTCCTAAGGATACGAACGACCTCACATCCATTTTTGTCTGTGGTCTAGGTGCATTCCTTAACTTTTCTATATTTTTGGGATCAGGAGACATGTTTCCATGACAAATTGTATGTCCCAAAAATTCTAATTCCTGACATCCGATTACACACTTTGTTGGACGAGCAGTCAAACCTGCCTCTCTGAGTCTACCCAGTAACATTGATAGAGAATGTAGATGATCCTCAAATGTTTCCGTGGCTATGAGAATGTCATCCATAAAGTTGGTGATGTTAGAGTTGTTCAAGGGTTCCAGCAATTTCCTCATCATCCTTGAAAATACGCTTGGTGCGTTTTTCAACCCGAATGGTAGTACATTAAATTCGTAGTGACCATCCGAAGTGCTAAAAGCCAGCATGTGTCGGATCTCGGGTTTGACAGGAATCTGGTAATATCCCTTACTTAAATCGACCTTAGAGAAATATTTCGCAGTACTTAGCGTCGAGAACAGCTGATTGGTATCCGGTAATGGATCAGCTTGGGTTTCTGTGATCGCATTTACTTTCCGGTAATCGATACAGAGTCGGTGTTCTCCACTTGGTTTTCTCAACAGTACAACACTTGAACTGTAAGGTGATTCTGACTTGGAAATGATTTGTTCTTGCAACAGATAATCAATTTCCTCCTTCAATGCCTGTGCCTTGGCATATGGTATAGGGTAGGTCTTCATGCAGATAGGTGTTGGATCGATGACCTTCATATCATATGTCAATAAGTTGGTGCATCCTGGTTTATCAGTTAACACATCTGCATGTGTTTTTAAAACTTCTTTAACTTGCTCCCTCTGTTCCTGAGTTAACTGAGTACTAATTTTGACTTGTTCATATGTCTCAGTCGGTCTTAATGGATACTCTATTGAGGTAAGTGGTTCATGCTTCATTTCGGTTGCGATGGCCAGAGTCATCATATGAGCTACCTCCGTTGATGTCCTGTCATAATATTTCTTTAACAGATTAACATGGTACACCCTTTCTTTGCCCTTCTTGTCAATTTTGTAATTAGTCCTCGATATTTTCTCTAGCACGTTATATGGACCCTGCCAACCAATCTGCAGTTTGTTGTTACTGCTGGGCAATAGAAGAAGCACTTTTTCTCCAACAGCAAGTTCCCTATCCTTTGCTTTCTTGTTATAGTATTCAGTATGTTTCTTTCTGGCTCTGCGAAGATTGTCATTAGCCAATTTCCAGCCCATTTTCAGTCGAGTGGTCAACTCATTTACATACTGAATTGATGAGGTGACACTTTCCTCTGCCTTCTCATCTGTCCAAGTCCGCAGCAATGCTTCCAGTGGACCTTTTATAGGCCGACCAAACAACAATGTGGCCGGTGCCATTCCTGTGGAATTGTGTGGGACTTCCCGGTATGCGAATAATGCAGCGGGTAAGTATACATCCCATGTTTCAGGTTTTTCACTTGCCAGCTTCCTGAGAATAGAAATGAGTGTACCGTTGAACCGCTCGACTTGACCATTTCCTTGTGGGTGATAAGGAGAGCAATGATAATGTCTGGCTTGAAAAATCCTGAACACTTCTTGGGTTAGCTTTCCCTTGAACTGGGAACCATTGTCCGTCAATATTTGATGTGGAAAGCCTAACCGGGTGAATATTGTCAACAATGCCTCTGCCACATGCTTAGAATCTATAGATGCCATGGCTACGGCCTCTCCCCACATAGAGCATGTATCAACTAGAGTTAAGATATAACTATTCCTTCTCTTAGTCCTAGTGAGGGGTCCAACAATATCCACTGCAACTCTCTCGAATGGAGTACCCATGATTGGCATTTCTCCTAGAGTTGCTGGTGCAGTCCCATGCTTGGGGGCTACACGTTGACACTCTGGACAAGATTTCACATATCGTTTGATATCTTCCGTGATCCCTGGCCAGTAATAGTGACAAGCTATCCGTTGACTGGTGGCACCAATTCCCATGTGTCCACTAAATGGAATAGCATGTGCGAGCTCCATAACTTTCTCCCTGTATGACTTTGGTACTACCAGCTGTCCATGTCCTTGAGGTCCTGTACCAGCTTTTCTATACAGTAGTCCATTTTTCATATACAAGTCTCCTTTTTCTGGAGGGTTTATGGGCCTTTGGCAATTTGCCAAAACAAGGCTTCAATGTGTCATCTTCTGATTGAGCCTGTTTCATCTGCTCTGGCTGAGTATTGTTAGGATTTTCCTCCTCGTTTTTGGTGCTCGACCTGGTCTGGACTGCTGCCAGGACAACAGGTTTTACTGGGTCACCCAAAAATACATACCTACACCCCAATATCAGCGGGTATATAGGGTCATCTATCACTGCGGCTGTTATCACTCCTCCACGTAGCGAGATTTCACATTGATCCTAGCTATAGGAAGTGTCATGGTTGCTGTTCCCTTAGTTGCCCCTTGTATTTCCACGGTGTCTGTGGTAATTTGATCAGAGTGCACTAGGGTTGAACTCACAACTGAGTCGAAATCCAGGCCGGTATCATATAAGCACATGCCTCCATTGCCGGTCACGGTTACGAGCTCACTCACAGGGGGATGACGTAGGCTATTTCTGACTCCCTG